>JBBPDH010000080.1:12399025-12412946 GCA_037974565.1 Clupeocharax schoutedeni
ACACACGCACGCACGCACACACGCACGCACACACACACACACACACACACACACACACTCACTCACTCACTCACTCACTCACTCACACACTCACTCACTAACTCACTCACTCACTCACTCACTCACTAACTCACTCACTCACTCACTCACTCACATACTCACTCACTCACTCACACACTCACTCACACACTTACTCACTCACTAACTCACTCACTCACTCACTCACTCAGTCACATACTCACTCACTCACATACTCACTTACTCAGTCACTCACTCACACACACACACACACACACACTCACACACTCACTCACTCACTCACTCACACAAATGCCCTGATGTTTATGATGAATTGATGTGAATGTGATCACATGCACACACACGTTATTCTCTCCTGAAACACAGTGTCAAGTGTCATTTACTCACACAGCAGCTGAAGAAAATGCAACAAAGCAAAATGTGGAGTGAACTTTGTGTGTTTGCAGGTGCTGTACTGTTCAAACGGCCAGTCCGTGTTATAATAATAATTTGTGTTATTGAATATGCAACTTCAGATGAAACACACTACAAAGTTTGATTGTGTCCTTCAGTTATTAAGTACTAGGGGTGTAACGGTACACAGATGCCACGGTTCAGTACGTGCCTCGGTTTTGGGGTCACGGTTCGGTATGGTTCAGGATACAGCAAAGTTAAACAACAAAAAGTGTATTAACCAGTAAACACACTCTTGCTTATATTTTCATGTGTGTGTGTAAGGCAGCAGAAGTGTTGAGCCAGTAGTTGGCACTATTGCACCACACTACGACCCAGGTTTATGATTTACTTGCGCTTTTTGTTCCCTCTGTGATTCCGTATTACTTCAACCATGTCTTCTCCGTCGTACCGTGTATTCTCCGAAAGATATCATGTAGTGAACCGTGACCCATGTACCGTGATGGTTTGGTACGAATGTACCATTACAGCCCGATTAAATACTGTTCTGTATTTTTTATATTCCATCTATAACAGCTAACTGTACTTATCTTCTCTATATTATATCCTTTTATTAGAATTTTGGATTCACATTTTACAATCTTGTTATTCAGGATAATAATGTTTAATGATCATTCTGGGTGTAGATTTTTGTCAGAGTTGATGTGTTTGTACCTTAAAGGCCATGCTCTCCTCTATAATGACCTCCAGTCGGCTGTGCTCTCCTAGTACAGGCTTCCCCATCTCAGCGATTTTCCTCGCCTCCTCCAGCTTAGGAGCAGGAGTTCCTACGGTGGGGTGGGAAACGGGAGAATTTATTTTTTTTTAATTGCAATGAGAACAACATTAATAATACTAATAATACTAATAACAACAACAATAATAATAATAATAATATTAATTGATTTTGTGAGGTGAGGAAATGATTAAAATTCACAACCATCTTACCCTGATTCAACAACAAATCTGCAGCAAAATACAAATCAATCAATTTATCAGTCAATTAATCAACAAAGGAATCATGAGTCAGTCACAGAATGAATCAGTGAATCATATATTTTTAGATTAATTATTTCATGTGCAGAACACACGCACACACACACACACACACACACACACACACACACACACACACATACAGGGGTTATTTCACATCAGTTATCCTTGAGTCTGCTCTTACTACAGATACCATTGAAAAAAAATGCAAAAACTCAAATTCCTTTAATGTAATTACTTTTATGTCACATTGTATATATTTCAATTTAACCTTTCAGTCAGTTTCTATTAGACTTCTCACGATACTGAAATTTCAAACTTCATACAGATACTTAAGATGGTACTCGAGACTCAATACTATTTTCGATACTACAATGGGAGAAAAAATAAACACAGGAACTTTTCAATAAATCTTTTCAAGTATTCAGGGGCTGTCGCGCCGGTTCTCTGTGGAGGAGAGCCTCGCAACCAGCCTCGTTTAATAAGTCTGAGGGTCCCTGTAAAATTTTGCAGCACAAGGTTTGAGTAGACAAACAAAATACTCCGTTTTGTTTGCCTACTCCAAATTGTACAGAGTCTGCCCGGTGCAATGCCTGTTGAAAATTGTTGTAGTCTGCCGCCGATTTCCGTGAACCGGCAGATGCAAAACTGGCATTTAAGTATCGATACCAGCGTTAATTGATATCAAACTCGATACCAAATTTTTGTATTGATTAGTATCTGTAAATCAATATTTTGAATCAATGTTTTGTTTGTTTCTAAAATAAAAGAAACGTTTGTTTGTTATGGTACATTTGCACGTGATGCCATTTTAAAAAGCCCAGTTTTTATTATTGTGGATTTAATTATTATATGTTATTAAATAACAGTAGATTTAATTCTACATGACACAGGAGCACAAAACAAAGCTCAGCATGACGTCTGAATTCAAACTGGGGGAACTTCCATATAGGACCTGTTTTGCCGTATGTTTTTCATTTATCATTTGTTGCGCTTCTGGCATGTATCGCTCACATTCTTAGGGTTAATGCTGAAGCAGAACCTCTGAAGTTGGGAGCTTTGAGCATAAAGACTCAAGCAGTAGCAAAAGCTAATCTTGTGGCCAGCAGGGGGCTCCCCTGAACCACCAGGGCTCCACTCAGTTGTGTGGTGAAGACCACCTCTGATCCTGTGTCCTTCAGATTTCTTCTGTAAGAATAGGCTGATTAAGATCTAAACAGGTGATCTCTGATCCCTTCAGGGTTTAATCGGTTTCTAACACGTGACCAGACAGGTCTGCAGCAAGTGGGGTCCACAAGTATCTGCACGTGTGAAGAACGTTGGACCTTAACGTTTTTTCACCCTTGAAACAAGAGACAGAGGGTAGACAAGTGTGTGTGTGTGTGTGTGTGTGTGTGTGTGTGTGAGTGTGTGTGTGTGTGTGTGTGTGTGTGTGTGTGAGCAGGGTGAGTGAAAGGTTGCAACATGATGCTCGCAACACATGAAATCTCATACACCCATTCATCAAGACATCAAATCTCTCTCTCTCTCTCTACACACACACACACACACACACACTTATGGACACACCTGAAATTCCTCTCTTGAGCCACCTTGGTTCCTCAAGGACGACGTAGAAGTTTTCTTTTTTCTCATATTCCTGGACGTTGATAATGCACACCTGTAACGTCTTACTGCGCGCACACACACACACACACACACACACACACACACAAAAAGAGACAACTGCTCATTTCCTTAGGGCATAACCCCTGAAATATTAACGGAGACCCTGCCACTTAAATCACATCACAGCTGAACCTGCATCAATACTTAACAACACAGACAGTGAATAATTTAAACACACACACACGATCACATGTGCGGCACACAGCAGTACAAACACAGTAACTCTTCATTTCGTCAGTTAAGGATTATTAAGGATTTTGGAGTAAAAATGTCAGTATTGTGTGAACGACTGAACAGGGCAAACCCACAACTACAGAATCTCCCTCTCGCCTGCATGTCTGTTACAAAATGTAATGAAGCCCATGTATCTCATGTAAAGTCGCCTTCTTTTAAATATCTGCACTTTCATCATTTATTGGTTTTCTATGTATTCTTGTATTTCTTTTCTTTTTATTTTCTTTCTCACTTCCTATTCCTTTTTTGTGCTCAATATTTGTATTCTATTCCTCTAAAGTGCGTTGAATGACCTCAGAGTATGATAATGGGCTGTTGCAGTAAACTAGGGTTGGTCTGCAGACCCGTTAATCCATCAAAAGCAAAATAAAACCAAACCCAAACAAAGCCAAAAAAGGAGGCTCAACCTTCTGATCACTTGCTTACTATTTGATAGTGACTTCCCTATAATGAATATTTATGTAATCAACACTTTGATTTATAAAGGTGGCCTAGTGGTTAGGGCATTTGCCCTGTGATCAGAAAGTCCGGGTTCGATTTCCAAGACCGCTGGGCACCTCTGAGGTACCCTGAGCAAGGTACCGTCCCACACACTGCTCCCCGGGTGCCGTGTTCCTGGCTGCCCCCTGCTTCACTTGGTGAATGGGTTAAATGCAGGGGAAGTGTTTCGTGCTGTTCACACTGTGTGCTGTGGTGTGTTCACGTATACAAATGATCACTTTCACTTCAATAGTGATAGTCAGTGCAGTGTTGTCTTCCAACAAAAGACACAAACGTCATAGATACGACCTAAAAAAACAAAAGCTGTGTGTATATCCCCATCAATCACCAGAATAGGTGCAAGAACACTTGAGCACTTATTCTGGTTACTTATATAATTATTCAGCTCTTTGATGGTTTTGCCGGATTCTTGTTGGTCTAAGGTCAAGGTCCTTCATGCTGGTCGGCGGACCAATCAAACCATCAAAATCAAAACAAAAACACTCCCCAAAGTGCGCACAATCAAGGCAGAATTTTATGCTAGCTAGGTTACTCGATTACTATTGGATGGTGGCATTCCTTGTAATTAATATTTATGTAAGAAACACTGTGATTAATAAAATACTAATAATAAGTCATTGTAGTGTTGTCCTCCATAGAAGACACATTTTGGATTTTCTAATTAAACTTCAGAGAGATACTTTTATCTCATTTGGTGCAGGTGAAATCCACAGCATGACTGGCTGCTTATACCATAAAACCCACAATAACAGGCAGTCAGTGATTCTAGAGCGAGTCAGAATCTTGGGGTTGTTAATGGCCCCCAGGGGTGGATGTCAAACTAATGAGCTCTTACTTACAGGCTCATCTCTCACAGCAGAAGCTTTTTATGGTAAGAGATCATTTGTTGAGGGTCTTGAACCACCACTCTGTGTCGAAAGTCTCCAGTTCCTTCAAATTCCAGGGTCTGCACTTGTGGACTGGGCATAGAGGACCATTTCAAAACCTTTATTTTCTGTTCCGTAGGTTTGATTTGAACATTGATGGGAACATAAAAGCGATGACTTTCCTCCAGACAGTGCAACAATCACTCACATCTTCCATACATTAACATCAAAATAAATGAACTCAGCACATATAGAGGAACCTACAGGCTGGTACTGTCATCCTGTAACCAAAAGTAATTCGTTATTTTAATTTGACTGGAAACCTTAATGCATTTTTACTTTTTCAAACCGATGTTCCACACGTTTGTATTTCCATCTAAACCTAAAAAACACTGTTAACTATATCCGCATCGTCTATATAGCGACAGGGTAACGCAGTACTTTTTGAGTATCGGTGCTGCATTGAGTTTTAGCCTTTCTTAAAGCAGAGTGGTTTTATTGGAATTTTTTGTTTTAAATTGTTGCAGGGTCAATCCAGTGGTTACAGGATACTGGTATGGATGTGTACCCACCAGCACTTTACAATTCTATGCTTTTGACTGCGAGCATTTCTGTATAGTTTCTGTGCTTGGTGTCATTATCTAGCTAGACAGTCCACTTGTGGTCAAGTGTTAAGCTTTCTGGATGATTCTGTGCTTAAAACTTTGTTTTTAGTGGGATTCATTACGCCACTGGGCCAATGAGCCTTTCCACAGGTCTACAGGAACCATGTTGTACCTAAACTGTACTGTGATGGCACAGAGGTTGCAGCACGCTTTGATTTTTCAGTGTCTCTCTGTAATGGGGTTTCTGACGCATCAGCAGCACAATTCTCTTTTATTTTTAATTGTTTTGTGTGAGTTTACTCCGCATTGTTTAGGCATGCATTGATAACCTAACCCAGCTAATGTCCTGTTAAACTTCGGTGTTTCTCACTGATTAATTAAAACTGCTTAATCCTCACTAGGAACTCCGAGGCCTTGACTCACACTGGACAGGGCACACTCCCCATTCACTCCCACACTCACACCTCTGGCCAATTTTAGAATCCTTCACATTTCTCCCGTTGATATGTATCTTCGTAGTGCTTGCACTTCATCGACTTTCCTTTTGTTAGTTTGTATCACCACTTTTTTGTGCAGACAGTAAAAAAAAGCCTCCTTCCAAGTCTGACATTTTTAACATTCAGAAAGCAGTGATGCAGTCAGCTCAGCTGCGGCCTGCTTCTGGCCCTGCCATCGAGCCTCTTGGGTTCGTCTTGAGTACGGCCTGCTTTATTTGTAATGGAACAATTTTTTTTCGCGGTACAGAGCAGCACCTTGTGCCAGTAGAATAAGGGCGTTATTTTTTTTTATCGCACGATAAGAATCTCGCGCGTTAACGCCGTTAACGGCCCAGCACTAGTTTTCAGAGACATGCTTGCGAGTTTGGCAGCAAACAAAAACACACCAGATGCTCTTTGGCCTGCCAGCTTAAACAGCTGACCAAGCTTTCACTGGAACTGATTTTCTGCCAGCACATCTAATGACCACAAGCACACAATGGGGTAAGTGTGTTTCAGCATCCATTTGTAAACATGAGCGGATTGAGATTCTCCACACTGAGATCCGTCCTGGGGGGAAATGGAGCGCGGGCTGTTATGCCGGGCAAAACGAATCAAAGCTGAACTCTTTATAAAAGAACTGGAGTGAACAGGATGTTATGGTTTCTAAATGTACCGTAATGACTCCATTACTGAGAGAGCTTTAACAGTGCTGCGGCTTTCACTGCCTGCATCTTTAATGGGAAGAGGATCCGTCCCACCCTAGACGCTACACCATCAATAAAACACACAGATACACAGAACAAACTCTCCCAGCCACTTTCTCCTGCTGCCAACTGCGTACCCAACAAAACACACACAAAATACCCAGAAATTAAATCAGCTAAAACACAAACATAGAACACAAAATAAGCTAAAACTTAGATAAATCACTAAATCAACTAAAACAAAAAAACTAAAACGCAAAGGTAAATTACTACAGTGATCCCCCGCTTCTCACAGGGGTTACGTTCCAAGGGCACCCGCATACAGTGAAAAAACGCGTTGTTGTGTTTTGGTAAATACAATGCATAAAATGTCTATTTTTATAGTGTAAACCATAAATATGCCCCCAAATCTGCTCCTAGAACACTTTAATTTCATTTTAAACTCAGTTTCATGCATCATCCTTAAAGAAAATGTTAAATTAATAACATTAAATTAATTAAATTAAAAGATAAATTAGAAATTAGAATCAGAACTTTATTGCTTATAAAATTGTTAGCATTAACAGTTAGCATCAGCAGCGTGCAAAGACTCATACACAATAGAAACATTGAAATAACTCTCTCTACCCACATGCTAAGACAAGGCACAGCTTACTAATACTAAATAAACAGATAACTGTTGAAAATTGGGGAAGGAGGTTTAAAACACTAAAATATGAGGAGGAGACACAGAGAAGTCGTGCTACATGCTGCAGGAGCTTCTTCTTCTAAATTTTATGACAGTTGACATCATTTCAGTGTATTAAGTGATTTATCTTTATGTTTTAGCTGATATACAGTAAAACATAAAGATACATCACTTAATCAATGACGACATAAAGGTCATTCACAAATGAAAACTAAATAAATAAATCAAACTTAATAAATAAACCATAGTGCTTAAATATATAAAATATATAAAATAATTTCTCACTTTTGACATTCAGGTGCTGTTCATGTGTCCAGTGGGTTTATAATGACTGTTTTAGAGCATTTCTATTGGACCATTTGTCATACCACATTCACACAATGTAATTTGCAGAGTGTTAAAAGTGTGAGTGTGTGTGTGTGTGTGTGTGTGTGTGTGTGTGTGTGTGTGTTTACCAGGTCTGCTCATTGGTGAACTCCAGCTCTCCGTGTGTGTGTTCGTAGTCGACGCCCTGGTGCGCTGACCCGTCCTCTGTGTGATACGGAACTGTGACGGTACCGCGGACGCCCGAGTTCCGGTTCACGGGAATCTCCACCACACCGGAACTCTCGGCCACATGCAGCTCCCGCTGCCCAAACGAGAAGATCCCCGCGTGGTCATCATCCAGGATTGTCACCGTGGTAACCAGAGGCTCCACCAATCGTGCGGCGTCTGTGCTGGCCCCGTCTTCTTCTCGCAGGTTGGAGAGACGGACGAAGAAATGCTCATCCTCTTCGAATACTTCGTCATCCACTATACCCACCTGCACAAACACACAAAAACATAATCATACACCGGCCAATGCATACACTGTACTGTATAACATACTATACACCGCATTGTTTACAAAACAGCTTTTACAGACACCCAATTTAGAGACACCTCTAAATTCAATTCGCTAAATCCATCCACAAAACTTCTCTCAGCAGTGTGAGGGCACGATACCTTACTCATGTGGTGTTACTAGAAGTCCTGGGATTCAAACACACAACCTTCTGATTGCTCAAGGTTACTCACTAAGCACCAGGGCAGTTGAATATAAAGCTGGCACTGACTAAACCCCTGGCGCAGTTGGAGGTGGAAATAGATAAACCACATTTCACACCAGTAATCTCAGTCGACATCAGGGCTGCACAAAATCACAGGACTGAATATCAGAAAAGGCCTGAACAATCATGTAAATGCTTAATTAAACTTTGAGCAACACGCTGTGAAGAGAGACACACAGACTGTGTTCCAAATGGATCCCTGCTACCTACATACCGCACTAAAATACAGGCTTCTGCACCTGAACAGCTTATAATATGTGATAGGTATATATATCATGCACTATATAGACAAAAGTATTGTTTTTAAGTCCTGACCTCAACCCCATCCAGCACCTTTGGGATGAACTGGAATGGACATCAGTGCCTGATCTCATAAATTCTATTAAATATATATAAGCTTTACATACATAGTATATTAATTTAATATGACTTATTAAGCACCTTATACATAATGTATATTAAATGAATACCGTATTTAAATTCCTTTAAGGAAAGAAAAAATGTGGTTTCCACAAAAGCCACACTTTATTAAAACCTTTACCATATGTGCCCACTTTTCTTATTCTTCTGTAAACAATATTAGAGCAAAGTGACGTGACGGTGTGTGGTTCACTCTATTTTTGTGCGTATTGTGATAAAACTAGAATACAGGAGAACTGCGGGAAATGGGTCTTTTTACAGTTATATTACTTTTTTGGTAATGTTTAAATCAACGTTGTATAAATTAATATCGTGTAAAAAACACCAGTGAACAGTAGTGGCAAGAGATGAAACTTTTGAACAATACTGTACTACTCTACCTTTATGTCTTTCTTTGTATCTCCCGGCTGAAATACCAGCGTCCCCTCGCAGTATTCGTAATCCGTTCCGGCGCTGGCCGAGCCGTTCTCTGTCCTGTAATCCACGTGGAAGGTTTTGGAGCCGCTCCCGCCCTGCAGGGTGACCCACAGGGTGACGTGTGTGCAGTTCTCGCTGCACTGATACTGCGGCTGCTCGAAGGCCACGTGGGCGCAGGTGGCCAGGTCGTCCTGGGGGCCGCCAGAGGACATGCGTTTGGCCTGTTCGGCCGCAGCGTGTTTCTTCAGCACGTTACCCGCCCCAATCATCATGCGCGTGGCCTGGACACGGTAAAACGCCCGACTCTTCCGTTGCTTCTGCAGGGTGGAGTAACTGGCCATCTCGATCAGCTGGTCCAGATCTTTGTCCGGATGCTGTTCCCGCAGCTCCCGCAGCATCCGGATCACCTGCAACAGATTTTTCATTAGTCATGTTTCAGTAATGTTTAGGGCCAGCCTGAGTTAAATATTTTTGTTTATAAACATAATACTGAATCTCAAAATCACATTTTGCAAAACTGAATATTTTTCTGCAGTTCTAAATCTATCCAACAGAGGGCAACGATGTATTAACAGTCAACCACTCATGTGCAGTATCATGCTGTAGAAGCTGCGATTGTGGCCTCTTGGTCAAAAACAACATTTGTGAGGCATAAAGGCTTCAAACACGGCTCATCTTGAGCCTCCGCTGCTCAAAGAAAGAGGGAGACATGCATCAAGACTCTTCTCAGTCTTGGCCCCCTGGTGGTGGAACAAGCTCCTTCTTCCGATCAGATCTAAGGAGTCCCTCACTGTTTTCAAGCGTCGCCTGAAGACCCACCTCTTCAAGAAGCACCTTGGCGACTAATTATATCTTTCATTCTGCTTGCTTCTTTCACACAAAAAAACTTCGTTACTCTTGTCTTAACTCTTGACTTTTCTACGACCTGTGTTGTTCAGGTATTGTTTGGCAGGTGTTGGTTAGGTATAATTTAATAGATGTTGTATAGGTGCACTGACTGTGCTGTATGTTTAAATAGTGGACATGGATTTAAGCTGCTTTACAGGTTTAAGAAACAGTTGTGGACTACATGAGCACTGATGTATGTCGCTCTGGATAAGAGCATCAGCTAAACGCCATAAATGTAAATGTAAGGTTACGAAATTAAAATAATTATTCAATCAGGATTTGGACCACAGCAATCAATGTTCCCATCCTCATCTACTAATACAACCCATGAAACAAAGTTCCCAGTGTAAAAATCTCACTCAAGGACACTAGCAGAAACCTATAAGTAGCACTATACGTAGCACTTACATACCTGAGATGATTCATCATACTTGAATTGTAATTTATTTAAATTTTATCGTATACTAACACTCACTGTCCTTTCTGAAAGCTTGTTGTAGCTTAGACCAGCGTTTCTCAAACTACGGGCCGCGGACCGGTGCCGGTCCTTGAGAGGGTTCTTGCCGGTCCGCAGAGCCTTGCTTCTGCACCAATCAAAATTCAGTCAGATCAGGTCTGATCTCAGCGATGCTGTCACTGCGTGCCCCGCCCCGCCCCCTCGAATTCATGGCCCGCCCCTTGTTTCAGCATGCTAGAATGTTCAGCGTTCCGCACCTTTGTCTCAAATACTACTTATTTCTCCAAAAAAAAAAAAAAAAAGCCTTGACTTCCCACTTCCCTATGACTTGTGGTGTTCTTCTCTATGGCTTATGTATTGTTGGGTTAGGTGTTGGTTAGTTATTATGTGACAGTTTTTGTACAGATGCTCTGACTTGGTTAAATAGTTGACTCAGATTTAAGCTGTTTTTCAGGTAAGAAACAGTTGTGGACTTCTTAAGCACTGATGTACGTCGCTCTGGATAAGAGCGGCAGCTAAATGCCGTAAATGTAAATGTAAAAAAAATCATAAACTATACTGATTGGTTGAGATATTTTAAAAGAGCCTGTATTCAACATTTTCTCTGTTTCATTTATTCCCATCAGCTTGTAACTGGAAACTTATTCAGCACCCTGTAGTGGAAGTAGGTAGATTTTAGATTCAAATGCATCCATGCAAATTAGTAATAGAACGACAAGTTGTTTAAAAGAGGGGAAAAGACAATATTGGCAGATACAAGGTTGCAGTATCGGTATCAGTATGGAAAATAATGGTATTGGGGCACTCCTACTATTCACAAGCCTTTTTCATTCCAGCCCTTTCACATATGGGAAAAAACAGCAGTATAATTGCTAGAACAATATCCTGTCCATATTGTGTCTTAATTCACATCTGAATATGAGCATAACAAATCGATGCTATAAAAATGATTCAGGCTTAGAAATGTTTCAAAAAGGTCTCAGTTCCACATCATCTCAGCAATATTCCATCAATGTTTATGAAATGAGTGTATATTTTAGCGATCTTTATACAACTTCTTATCGACACCTTAACAACATTTTCTAAACTCCATTTCTGCAACATCTCATCCACTATGATGCTCTCAGAGGAGGAGAGGCTCTCACTGCAGCAGGAGAAGATAAAAACCCAGAAAAGATGAGAAGATGTCTGGCCCTTGTAAGTATCCCTATTGATAAAAAAGATCTTCCATTTGGGACAGTGCCTCTGAGATTGATGGCTTTCCAATCGTACTCTATAAATATTTGTGGAATGAGCTTTTCTTATCACTGATGCACTGTTTCCTCCTCCAAAGAAAGACAGTAATTGATAAATTAATGGAAGCAACTCTGACGCAGCATACACAGTCATACAGTAATGGACAGCTCATTTTTGTTTAGGATGTTTTTAAATTGAATTTATGAACTACCAGTCAACTACCAGAATTTATGCACACCACAGATTTGATCACCTATTCATTTTAATTCATGCTTTATTAATATTAAAGGTCCCATGGCACGGAAATTCCATTTTATGAGATTTTAAAAAAAAAATTAATACGAGGTCCCCTAGCCAGCCTGTGGTCCTGCAGTGGCTAGAAATGGCGACAGGTGTAAAGAGTGCTTTGATGTTCCTGCTCCGCCATTGAGAGAGTGATAGCTCAGATGGCCCGATGTGGAATTTGGCCCTATACGTCGTCATAAGGGGAAAAGTTACCTCCCCTTTCTCGTGCTTTGACCACCCAGAGAATTTCACCCCCTCCCTTAAAAAATGAGCTCCACCAACAATCAATGCGATCGTGTGAGAGACCACTTTTGCCTGTAGCGATATCATGGCTTGCAAACAAGCGAAGCATGGCAGTTGCTCGGTGCTTAGATGTACAAAAGATAACAACTAACCATTCGGACCATTCGTCCTGCTGTAGTTGCTGAGTTTCAGCTTCTTCAGGTGCTTCTCCATCTGGATCAGATTCTGGGTCAAACTGGAAAGCTTGAACGACTGCGTGCCTAAGAGCTATTGCTATACACTGTAAACATTAGGCCTACTGTGGCCGCAAGCTCAACCTCCACCTTGCCCCGCCTCTCTAATCCTCATTATTATTTAAAGCTACAGACACAGAAACTGCATGTTCAAGGGGAATCTCATTGTGGGACTGGCTCAAAGTGGCTGCAATTCTGCACCAAGGCTGAGTGTCAGAAAGAGACTTCAAATACTGCATTAGGGGACCACAAAGACCTGTATAAATGCATGCAAAAGCAGCATGGCATGGGATCTTTAAAGCCCTCCCAAACCAGCCCCACCCCTTACCTAGCCCCACCCCTAACCCTCCCTCGAACCCACCCTGATCCCACCCCTGGCTGTACCTCCTCGCGGTCCTGCTCGGGTTCATTGCTGGTCTCAGTGCTGATGATGTTGGAGGTCGAGTTGCTGGTGGAGCTGTTTGGGTTGCCATGGTATTTTCCCTCCATGATGATGTCGATGCCATTGGGCGCCAGCTCTCCCTCCGTCTCCACGATGATGCCGTTGCGTTTCTTCCGGGACGAGTGGCGCATGTACTTGTAGAATAGGAGCCGGCGGTCCGCGATCCACGCCATCAGAACACACACAGGGAAGAACATGAGGGTGACCAGAGCTTCCCAAACCTACAACACACACACACACACACACACACACACACATCCAGTGTGTTAGATGTAGTAAATTGAGTGATTGTGTACAGGAATGTGTACTGAATATTGACTTTTGTAAATCAACTAAATGCCATTTAACCATCCATAATCTTCAGTGCAGTGACCACTTTCATGATCAAATGATGGGACCAAATCTACTCGCCACATTTACTGGATGTCTGTGGTCTCCACATGTGGGGAGGGTTAGGGTAGATTTGTTCCCATCATTTGATCAGGTAAGAAACTGCAGAAGGATCTTCCATATTAACCCTAACCCTAAACCACCTGCACGACACCGGGCGAGATGACGGCGAGGATGAGGTAGAGCCAGATGTATGCGAAGATGCTCCAGGTGGCGGTGATGGCGAAAACTCTGAGGTGTTTGATCTTCCGCACCTCACCGTCAGGAATCACCCACACACAGATTCCGATGATGACGAACATGTTGAAGGCTGCACTGCCCACGATGGTGCCCGGACCAAGCTCACCTGACTCGAAACCATGGCCACACACCTGTTCACACACACACACACACACACACACACACAGCATTATTTACACCCCAAACAAGCCTAAAACAGGAGTCTGAATGGGAGAGAACACAGTATGAATGGAAAGAGCACTCTAGAACAGTTTGAATAGGAAGAGTACTCTAGAACAGTGTAGATGGGGAATACACTCTAGAACAGTGTAGATGGGGAGAACACTCTAGAACAGTGTAGATGGGGAACACACTCTAGAACAGTGTAGAT
>JBBPDH010000080.1:12424587-12436874 GCA_037974565.1 Clupeocharax schoutedeni
AACATGGTTGTTGTTCAATAATAAAATTATTCCTCAAAAATACAACTTGCCTAATAATTCTGCACTCCCTGTAAAGTCTCGAGTCCTTTATAGGCACAGTGAGCCAAGGGGCTTGAACTCCATCGTCAAGTGGGTCATTAATATGAACAGGCTGTACTGACTCCCATTACATATGTATGTGCAAACATACATAAGTACACTTATACAGCAGATTGAGCAGGACCACTATAGGACCACTAAAGTGTAAGGGTTATCCAAGGACTTGCCTGGGAAACAGGGGTGAGTGGTCCATGGTGGTTGGAGACTACTTTCCTAATTCAATATATTCTTTGGTAAGATAATCTACTGGCTTGGGTTCACAGTGTGGGGTCAAGCAGCAGGACAGGCTCGGAGCAGACCAGCTGCAGTGGTGAGGGACTTCAGCTGACGCCATGAAATACGAACCCCACTCAGAAAGGGGGCGGGGGGGTCAGAAGTCACACTAAAAACTCAGGACTCGAGGGTTTTCCTTTCAATGAGACACACAGCATGTTTGAATGAGAACCACAAATTTGGTTGCAGATAAATGAAATAATATGACTGTCAGGTGCTATTACACACAGTGTCTCAGGAAAACAGAAATCAGAGACTCTGCAAGAGCCCAAAGAATTTTGCAATTTTGATTTGAATCAAAATTCTGATTTGATGACTACTTTCGTTATGTATATTTATTTAATGAATTATCACCATGCTTTGGAAATAACTATATAATAAATAGAAAATAATAAATATTACAGAAGTATAATAAAGTTTCTGTACAATAATTTAAGAACTGATACCATTTTTGTCACTTCATGACACCTAAGTGACCCCTGAGACAAATGTTCACGAACGCTTGATCCCATAGGTGTCGGCTGGCGTACTCATATGCTAACTTTGATATTGAAATGACACCTGCGTCAGGTGACATTGATTTTATTGGACATTTGGTTACAGTTACTGAGATGAAATGAAAGCATGTTATGATGGCTTTGGAGCTCAGTATCACAGTGACCCCGTGCTCTAACCTGACACTTGACATGAGAAGACTGTAGTAAAATGAAAACTAAAACAGCCTTTACCTCGTAGCGTTATTATATCATTTTGATTTATTATATTCTATCCCTAATCCCTTTTTAGAACATTAGCACTAAGATAGCTGCCAGTTTGACTAAATATCTCAGAGTTTTTGCGTGTTGTGTCTGAATGTTTCTGTATTCTCTCATCTGCTCAAATCTGGCTAGCAATCGCACCATGCATCATCAACAAACTGTGCATCACACTGGACTTAAAAACTGGGGGTAAAACATGCCCTTGTGCGGTATGGATCACCTAGTGTGAGTGCACCCTTAACCATGATGCAGGTGTGGCTGAATGTAGTGTTAGAAGTCCCCTAGACAGGGTATCAAACCCAAATCTGCGGCATGGAGGACAGCAGCAGTATCCGCTATGCTACAGGATCTCCCACAGCAGCCGCTGCTTAGCGATAATGCATCCGTACATAACTCAGAATCCTTCAAGAACATTTCGCATGTGTCCCCCACCCCCTCCCCATGTGTAATTTTGGACACATGTCACAACCACCTCCTCCTTCCCTACTACTTTTAACAGCACTGTGATAGTGTTGACTCACAGCTCCTTGTCCACCGGCCAATACAACTCCTACTGTGACTGACACTTCCAACACCAACGCCTGATTGGTCGTACATCAGGGGTGCCACATACCGGCTCAATTAGCACCTTGACTTTGATTTCAAAGTCTACATTCTGGGAAAGCCAATAGGTTGTTGGCATTCGTCTCACGGATCAGAAGCTCTTTTTAATGAAAAATAAATGCATACGTCCTCGAATGTGATAGCTGGTAGCCTAGTGGTCCCTTTGTGTTCCCAAAGGTTCCTGATTGAAGCTTCCCCTTAATAAAGATTTGCATTAATAATTCAACAGATATAACCTAATAATGTTCAACTGAGCAATGCTACAGCAGCTAAAAGTAAAAAAAATTAGAGTCTGCATCATAGGGACATCCCTACACCCCCAGCCCCTCCCAAACCCCCAAACACTTAGTCCATGAGAAGCCCCTGCACACCTCCTCACTTCAGAAATTCTCATTAGGTGTTTAGATTGAGTTTCCAAAGGCCAAGGGTATTATTAGCATGCACAGCTTAACACACACCCACTACTCTTATCGCACACATGCCATGCTTGCATGCACACACGTGTGCACACACACAGATTCTATGCAAGGCGACCCCAAGACTAGAGTAAGCTTCCTCCACCTAGAGTTAGCATGTGCACTAAGGTTGCACAACTAAAAATGCGCATTTGCAAGTGATAAGCAGTGTCAGTGTTTTTTTATTATTTTATTTTTTATTAGTGCACATGCCCAAACAGGAGGGCCCAAAATTCATAGGTGTAGTGGTATGACAGACCATGCTACTTTTAGTTTACCTTTTCTATTCTAGTATATTAATCAGCAGGCTCGCATCGGTGCAACAGGTTCCGCAATGTTGCTGAATGTTGCAGTGTGGTCCATGGAGTAACGTGTCATGCCACCATGTATGCATATACAGTAACCTTGAACCTTAATCTTGAGGCCCAGATGAACATATTTTATGATGTTTGTACACACTCTATACCTAAAACTATACTTTCCAGGGCACAAACATAATCACTTGGGTGGTCCACTCAAGGGTATATCTTCAGTGCTTTTATTTCTCCTTATTCTACTGCAGTTACACAATTTCATTCCTTTAACTGGACTGTATCCTGTGTTCTGCTAGTGTATGGTCCTCTAACATGCTCGTATCTCTCCCTCTCATTTATGCAACACAATGAAGAGGAAGATTTGAGAAGTCGCCACAACTTTTCGTCACCCACCCTCTGTCTGTCTTTCTCTGTACGTTTCTTTTCCTCTCTGGGTTGTGTAAGTGTCCTTTGGTGTCATGTAGCAGGAGTAGCAGCGCTGGTTGCGTCTATGCAGGCTAATTCAGGGAGAGAGAGGACCCCACTCCCACATACACACCCAGTCCAAGTTAGCCAGTGTTATGTAACATATGCACACACACTTCAGACGCTGTGTCACTCGCCCACGTAAGCAGAGCCTAACACACTCAAGCAAAAGCTAGAAAGGAGTTGATTTAACGAATCTAAATGTAGAGACTCTAAACACCCACAAACCCTTTCTAGTGTTTTCGGCACCGCTTTTAGGATATTTATCAGGAAAAAAGCTTGATTATATGAGTGGGATTCTGCTTGTGATGGTTTTTATGAGCCTTGATCCTTGTGAAACACATCCCTGCAGTAGATTAGTTTGAATAGTCTGTACTAGTGTACATACAGGACCGATGCCTTACACTGATCCTGGTGGTGTGTTAGACTTTTGGTCAGTCGGGTAAGAGGTTGCAGGGGGAGGTGGGAGGACTGAGAGTGAGAGAGAGAGAGATAGCTGGGTGGTGTGACAGTAACTAATTTGGTAAGCCGGCTCTATGAGAGGGACGAGCAGAGAACAGCTGTGTGTTTGGGTTAAACAGATTTGCTTGAGCCATTCACCAAGAGCGAGACATTTTCACACAATGTTACTGAACGCTGAAGTTTCCCATAATAGAAGAAAGTTAAAGAGGGAATGTACCTAATTTTTTTTTGCCAATTTTAGTGCAGTTTCTGATAATCTGCTGCATTTAACAATTGGATACAAAAATACAACGTAATGTGTATAGTGTGCCATACAGTTTGCACAGGCCATGGTTTATGGTTTATTGTTTTTAAATTTAATAGGTGCTAGGTGTTAAATAAACAGAAACTGCGTATTAACTGCACTACAATGTCTCTGTTGAGGGCATGTACTTATTTTTATAACAGAACATGCCATTTGACCTGGGCACCCAAACTTTCCCCTGTTTCCCCCAAATACCGAAATGCACCTTCAGGGGTCTTGTGGAGTATCGACAGGCTGATTTGGGGGCACAACCTACATAATATTGGGGCAGTTGGTAGCCTAGTGGTTAGGGCATTCGCCCTGCGACCAGAAAGTCCTGGTTCGATCCCCAAGACCGCTAGGCACTGCTGAGGTACCCTGAGTAAGGTACCGTCCCCACTGCTTCACTTGGTGAATGGGTTAAATGCAGAGGAAGAATTTCGTGCTGTTCACACTGTGTGCAGTGGTGTGCTCACGTATGACAAATGGTCACTTTCACTTTTTTTCACTTCAATATCAGACAGGCCGTTTAACTCTTAGGGCTCATCAGTGTGTATCGCAGTAATGTAGGAATGATGTTTGTTACAGTTGACATACTGTACACATTCGTAGCAAAATGTCATTTTCATAGGATATATCACAGATAATGGCTTGTACTAAACTGCGTAAGGTCCTGAAGAAGGTCCAGGCACATCTGTCCAGACATTATTGCATTAAAGGCTTTATAAACAACGTAATGAGTCTAATGGAGTAAGTTATGAAGTGTGTGTATGAAAACAGACTCAATTCTTTTGAATCCAAAAGGATTTCACAAGTATGTAAAATTGTGTATGTGAGAGATAAAGGTGACCCATGACAGGTGTGTTGGTTTGGTGAATACTGTAGGATGCCATAGCAACTGCACCAGTGCCAATTGGCCACCTCTTATCCTGGCAGACTGACGCAGGTCCACCCCCCCCCCAATCCCCCCCCCCCCCTCACCACCACCCGCCCACTTTTCCAGTCTGTCTCGCTCTAAATAGAGCTTCAGACCAGGAGCCAAACTTTGCTGCAAAATGAACATTAAATAGAAACAACAAAAGATGGTTTCTATTCTGAAGTCAGATTTTGCAGTAACTACTATAAATTATTCAGCCATCACAACGTATCAACAACAAAACAGAAAGAAACATTCCTTCAAAACCTTTAATACTTTAAGAAAAACCTTTAATACTTCATTGGGCCGTGTCTCAATCTCCACACTCCCAAGAACAGCGAAAAGGCTCTTGCCAAGGAAACAACAAAACAAAATGGGGAGTGGGGGGGGCTTAATCATGAATATGAGCATTGTTCGGTGGGGGTGCATGTTTATTTGTCATAATTTACCAGTAATGAATTTTAATATTATGGGGGACATTTTTAAATATTTATAGACATTTATAGTTATAACCTTTATGCTCATTTTCCCTGAAAGTCACTTTTGGGTCTACTTTAGTCACTTTTTGGGTCTGCACACTTTAACGTATAAAAGTCACAGGTAATGCCGAAAGCCCAGGTTGACATCTTGTTAAAAATGCGACAAAAGTCAATCACTTCTGAATTTCAGAAACAAGTATTCAAGGCTTGCAAGGTGTTCCAACAAATTTCCTGTATTGTTTGTCTACTTGCTCTTTTCAAAAACCAAGTTCTGTTGGAGCCCTTTCAGAGGATAAGAACCCACGACTGGTTGGTTCTGTTCAGCCACCAAACTGTAAATGAAAGACTTTGTGCAATTTGACAATAACGCGCTTCGCCAGCTGTCGGCTTTAGTCTCCTTCTGACATGTTCACGTCTGATTCATGCAGCGAAGGAATCTTGCAAA
The DNA here is from genome assembly GCA_037974565.1 of Clupeocharax schoutedeni. Lineage (NCBI taxonomy): Eukaryota > Metazoa > Chordata > Actinopteri > Characiformes > Alestidae > Clupeocharax > Clupeocharax schoutedeni. Next base: position 12,430,140 of record JBBPDH010000080.1, read on the forward strand.
GGGGAATGGGAACCCACTTCAACCCTCCTAGAGAGGAATACCTTTTCCAATATAGATCGAGTAACACCCCTTCACCCTCTTAACCCCCACCATCCAACACACACACACACACACACACACACACACACATAGACTGTGGTTACCAAAGTGGCGAGGAGCTAGCAGCTACACAGATTCAGAAATATGTTATCAGTAACATTAGGCATGTTCTGTAGACTATGCAGGCATGTACACATGGACACACTGGTGAGATCAGTAGTGCTCACAGGATCATGTGATAATCACCAGGTGGATTTTTTTTCTCAAGGCCTTCTACAAGGCATGAGCGTTGCTGCTATCCCTGGCATGCAAGGCAAATGTTTCACGCAGCCTTTTTAGCATGGGCTACCCCCTCCCAATCGCCCTGCCCGCTAGATAGCTATGTATGGGGAGGAGGCGGGGAGTGGAGGGTTTGTGGGATGGGAAGAGAGGCAGACCACAGCTGCCACCCCATCTAAAATGACGGAAATGTAAATGCAGGATCCTTTCATAAGCTAAACAGGGCATCAGAGACAGGCCTTGTCCAATCACAAATCACCAGGCTCTAAAACAGACCAGCCAATGGCTACAAGAGCTGCTGGTATATAAAGCCAGTTCGGACCCTTTTCCATTGGGTGACCCCTATTTCGGCTTTGGTGAACAGGAACTGATCCCAAGGACTGTTGCCTCTTTTGTTGTCTCGTGTCCAGGTAACAAATTTCAAAATTTTGATCCATGACCCACGTCCTGTGAGGGGAGAAATAGAAAAAATCACAGGGAATGAAACAGTGGTTTTGGCGATAATGAGATGTGGCCTAATATAGAGCCTTGTGGTACCATCTGAAAACTAGCTAAAATGTGTGCTGCACGTAGATTACAGAAGTACCTTAAATGCAATTGAATTTAATTTTCTTAGCTGCCAAACCTACTTTGCAGACATTGCATTTAATAATGCAGGTTGTAAGAGAAGAAAAGATTTTGCAATGAATGAAAAATAAATTGGGAAATAAATGCTAGTTTTTACTCCGACAGCCTTTGATAACTCCTGAGGGTCATGAAATTGATATCATCACCATTCATATTTTGATCCCTGTTGGTCAGGTCCAAACTTAAGTACAGCTGATGTATTTTTTGAGTTTGTAATAAGAGAATATGCAGCTAGTGATCAGCTTTTTGCTGGACAGTTGTCTAATCGTAACTTAGCCGTTGACCTGCAGTTTGACAGCACTGACAGATGCATAGGTCTATATATATCCAGAATACTAGTCTGGGGTCAAGTTTCTACTGTCTACCAATATATGCATGTAAAAGCCAGAAAACCTGATCTCAAATCAGCACTTGCAGTCTGAAGGCTTGCTTTCATAAGGCTGACAAATATAGACCCAGAAGAGTCACCGCTGGTCATTTGATGGTTTTATAGAAGCAAGTCCTGACACCAGGGTCTCTCTGCTTGCACAGAGGGACTGGAGCATTTAGTCTATAGACCACTAGTAATACAGAGCTATGAAATGACATTTGCAAATTTGAGCAGGATTTCTGGACAGCAAAGCTCTTCGTTTGATTAACAAAGTAGTCTTGACATTTCTTTGCCTTTGAAACACCACAGATTGTGTGCAGTCTGTCATGCTTGTCAGTTTTTTAGCAACTTGCAAGCTACGGAACTTGACTGGTTGATATTTGAGATCTCTGGGGGGTCCAGGTTAAAGTGCAGCTATATCGCCCACAACGAAGAGGCCTAATTATGATGTAATCATAGTTTTGGAACGTCAGGAAAATCTTCATAAGTGTGAGACACAAGCTTTTTAGTAACTCTTGCTACTTCATGTATTTGAACAGGCCTTTTTTTCAAGTGGTTCTTTATGAATGTGAAGACACTGATATGTTTGATACAATACTGACGATACTACAGTGAATATGTGTGACTGGAATGTGTTGGAAGTTTTGGGGTTGGTAAAACTGAAGGTAATATGAGAATGGTGGTGAGGGGACACTGTACCAAAAATAGACAGCTCTGCATATAGACACTCGAATGCACCCCTGGTCCCCTTCCAAACCGTATAAGACATACGATATGACAGCTGAGGAACCAGAGCCCCGCAGGTCACTGCTATGCCAAAAAACCAAAGACCTCTGTCATTTTTGTAGCTGTTGGTGTGGGTATACTGTAGGCAAAAGGCTTGACTGGATCAATACTTTGCAAAATGTAAAAATAAATAAAATTCCAGTGCAAGGTTGACTTGAACCTTAAATGTGTTGTATAAAAAAGATAAAGGTAATCTGGTTACAACAAAAGGTATTAGTAGAATCTTAGACTGTGTTTGCAATTTCTGAAAACCGTTTTCGTTTTTTAGAAATTTTCGTAAATATCGAGATCTACGCCGATCTACACCAACTCACTTTCTCCTCGTACCCTTTTCCAGTGTCAGAAACGCAACCATGCCTTTCGGAAACACCCACAACAACTTTAAGATGAACTTCAAGGTTGAGGATGAATTTCCTGACCTTACCAAGCACAACAACCACATGGCCAAGGTGCTGACCAAGGATATGTATGCCAAGTTGAGGGACAAGCAGACCCCCACTGGCTTCACTGTGGATGATGTCATCCAGACCGGTGTCGACAACCCTGGTGAGTGATTTCCATCCAGACAACTGGAGAACTGTGAGCCCGTTTTGAGCAAGTTTGGAAATAGTGAATCTGACATACGCTAATGAGCCAAACATGAAGTTTCAAAGCATTATTATAGACAAGATTCGAGCAGGCTCTACTGAAGTGTCACTGTTTAAATGGGCAGAGCAACCTCTATACCTTCAACCCAGTTCAGAGACTGGACTGTACATGTGTTTGCATTCTGCCCCAAAGGTCACCCCTTCATCATGACTGTCGGTTGCGTTGCTGGTGACGAGGAATCCTACGAAGTTTTCAAGGACCTCCTGGACCCAGTTATTTCCGACCGCCATGGTGGATACAAGGCCACTGACAAGCACAAGACCGACCTGAACTTCGAGAACCTGAAGGTCAGTCAGCTGTGACTTTATATTCACTAATTTTCCCGGTACCAAGTAAAAGCCCACAGATACAAGACAAATAACGAGTTCATGTAGATCAATGACCTACACACAACATGACTGTGTAAAGACCATTAGAGCAGATCTGACTGGTTATTGTACATCAGTATAAATACTATGTCTGCCTCTGTCTAGGGTGGTGATGACCTGGACCCCAACTACGTTCTGAGTAGCCGCGTTCGTACCGGCCGTAGCATTAAGGGATACGCCCTGCCCCCCCACAACACCCGTGGAGAGCGCAGAGCTGTGGAGAGGCTGTCTGTTGAGGGTGAGTCTCTAAAGCATCCACATGCATCCACACAAGAATGATGATTTAGACAGTTCTAAACAAAACTCAATGGATGAACATAAAAAGTGTGCCTTCTCTCTAGCTTTGAACAGCCTGGACGGTGAGTTCAAGGGCAAGTACTACCCCCTGAAGTCCATGACTGATGCCGAGCAGGAGCAGCTGATTGCTGACCACTTCCTCTTTGACAAGCCCGTCTCCCCACTGCTGCTGGCCGCTGGTATGGCCCGTGACTGGCCTGACGCCAGGGGCATCTGGTAAGTGAAAAAGGGTGAAGGGTGAATGATTAGGGGTAGGGTGAAGGGTGGAGGGCACATGATTTGGTGCTGTGTATGGAGTGCAAGTTGACTTGGATATAGACTGCATAATGCATGATTGAAGGGATGGCATAACGTGGTTTAAGGTGGACCTGCTTGCAAAATTGGGATTAAAGAATCTATCATAAACACTGTGGGGTCATCCTGCCTGATTTTCTCCCCAGGCACAATGAGAACAAGACCTTCTTGGTCTGGGTAAATGAGGAGGACCATCTCCGTGTCATCTCTATGCAGAAGGGTGGCAACATGAAAGAGGTCTTCAGGCGCTTCTGCGTTGGCCTGAACAAAGTACGGAGCAAATGCACTGTTACTTAAACACACTAGCAGTCAAAACTGGCCCGAATACCTACGGCCCTGGTTCATAAGACCATTATCTAATATGGGCTTTTGATTTACAGTCAAAATTCATGATTGTGATCTTCTAACCTGGAGAGGCTGGCTTAATTCTTGCTGTTTTTCTCTAAACCAGATTGAGGAGGTGTTCAAGAAGCACAACCACGGCTTCATGTGGAACGAGCACTTGGGCTTCATCCTCACCTGCCCCTCCAACCTGGGCACTGGTCTGCGCGGTGGCGTCCACGTCAAACTGGCCAAGCTCAGCCAGCATCCTAAATTTGAGGAGATCTTGACCAGATTGCGCCTGCAGAAGCGTGGCACAGGCAAGTGCACATACACACACAGTCACATGACACTGTTGGTCAAAATATCATGCGCTATGCGAATAGTCTCCAAACACAAGTGAATTTCTAAGGCAGGCTGCAAGCCACAGAACGTTAGAGGGATGGAAGAAGGTGGTATAAGTTGTGGGTGTTGAAATTTCAGGCACTGTGACGTCATGCTAATTTGAATTCTTAGGTCAATTAACATCAAAGGGAACACGTCCTAACATGCTATAATGGGGTGAGAGATCCTTCTGTATAAACTTTGGGCAAATGAGCTAAACAGTGACAATCATATTGTTATGTGCCACCGTAACTCATGCCCATAGTCAAGCTATATACTTTCCAAATATACAGAAGTATTATAAAAACAAATCTAAAGAAGCAAAACTCTGTATGTACCTAAATCGTGCACAGCTGATGCAGACTTATATAAATAAATATAAAATACACATATTTTCACTAACTGTTGCAGTTAAAACTGCTGTTGGCAGATCTGCAGTATCCCCTAAAATGTTGAATAGCTTTATGACTTGTGACAGCAAGAACATTTCCTGATGGCACACCACAACGAAGTAGACCCAGCTGATGTTGGTCTATCCCGCCAAAGATGTGCACTGTTCATTTAACACATTTCCCTGTTACCAGTCCACAAACCTGTACACATATTTGATGCCATGAAATTTTTCTATAAGTTCACAAGGGCACAAACAAACAGCGTACACCACAACTGTCACTGTAAATACTGTTATTTATTATATATCATACATTCTCTGTCCTGCTGCTCATTTGCACAGTTATTACATATTGCTGTCTACCTCTGTTCTGCATTAATGCACACCTAACTCCGCATCTGTCACAATACTGTGTTCGGTCTGTTTTGTCCTGTTCTGTTACTCTTGCGTTTTTCTAGCTCTCTCTCTTTTGCTCGCTTCGCACTTATTGTATAGTCTTGTGGTGTTTCTGTTTTTGTTCTTGTGTTGCCCCATCAGCCAGAGAGAAATGTTGTTTGGTTTCACTGTGATCTGTGTATGTGGCTAAAGTGACAATAAACCTACTTGACTTGAATAATGGAATGGTGATGAAATAACTAACACTTTTTTGATCTGGGACCTTCTGGGCACACCAGTAAATCCTTCCTCCCTCATTCTTTCTCCTCAGGTGGTGTGGACACTGCCTCCGTGGGTGGTGTGTTTGACATCTCCAACGCTGACCGCATTGGCTCCTCTGAGGTGGATCAGGTGCAGTGTGTGGTGGACGGCGTCAAGCTCATGGTTGAGATGGAGAAGAAGCTGGAGAAGGGCGAGGCCATCGACAGCATGATCCCTGCCCAGAAGTAAAGAGGGAACCTTTTGTTTACTTTCCTTTCTTCTTCTTTTTTTTTTTACATCCATCCATCTGTCGTGTGTTCAGGCCACACTTCATGATGAGAGACTCTGCTTCGGTCTTGCTTCTGTCTCCTTTTTGTTTTTCTTCTCCTCTTTCCCTTTTTTCTTTCCAGCATTTCCTTCCCCTTTTATGTCCACTGTTCGGTCTGTAACATTCTGGGATCAGATTCCTGGCGCGGGCGGGATAGCCTAGCGTCACCATTTCACCTCAATTCGAACTTTGGTTGTAAAAAGTCAATCAAACTGTGATTCAATAAAAGTGTACCCCATGAAATACACACCCAAGGGTCTGCTCTTTCTCATCTCACAGCTAAGCAAACTCTTACAAATATCAACAGCAGGGTTTTGAGAAGTGAACCGGTTGTTCTCTGTCTGAGTCACATTTTTTTTTCTGAAGTCTTTTCTCTTTCCTTGACATTCACTTTGACATACAAGCCTCTTTTTACTGAGTACAGATCTTAGTTAACAGGCATCCAGCTATTAATATTATTCATTTTTATAATAATTTATCACCCACAAAGGGGCATCATTTACCAAGACCAGATCTGCATTTTAATTAAAAAATAAAAACTATTTAGAGAAATGTATAGAATGTTAGATTGGGAGAGGCTTCATAACGTCCCTCAGTGGCCCGAAACAGTATATTTTGCGGCAGAAGCTCGTCCATATTTTGCTGGGTAAGAAGAGCACACAGAGGACCATTTCAACATCAGTGAAGTTTTATTTTTTCTCCAGATCTTGTTTGTTTTTTGTTGGTCTCGCATGGCCAGAGGTGCGCAGACTTCTGGGGAACAAAAACACAAAACAAATTCTCTTTGCAAACTAAACCCGCCCTCCCGGTCTAACTCTGTCTCGGCCAGGCCCTCCTGTCATATTGCATATTAAAGTAATGCTTTATGAGAAATACCATGCCGTCAGTGCACACACACACACACACACACACGCACAAACACACACACACACACACACACACACACACACACACACACACACCCACA
>JBBPDH010000080.1:12465153-12478013 GCA_037974565.1 Clupeocharax schoutedeni
TACGTATGTGTGTATAAATCTGTGTGTGTGTATGTCTGTGTGTGTATTTGTGTATCTGTGTGTCTGTGTGAGTGTCTGTGTGTGTGTGTGTATGTGTGTATGTGTGTGTGTGTGTATTTATGTATGTGTGTATAGATCTGTGTGTGTGTGTGTGTGTCTCTGTGTGTGTGTGTGTGTGTTCGTGTGTCTGTGTGGGTGTGTGTGTGTGTGTGTGTGTGTGTGTGTGTGTGTGTGTGTGTGTGTGTGTGTACCTGATACGGAGGGCAGTCCATTCTGCGGAACTTTTTAAAGTGCTGTTTGATGGAGGCATCGATGTTCTCATAGGCCTCAGAGTTATTTAGCCATTTCTTCCTCAGCAGCTTATCGAAAAAGGGCTGCAGAGAAAAAGCACCTGCATGAGGAGCGTGTGTGTGTGTGTGTGTGTGTGTGTGTGTGTACAGTCACTCTGTAGGTTTCCTGTGCTTATTACAGTGCATTATTAGATGCTACATCTCTTATGGCTGAGCACTTATCAAATGGTAGAAAACATGAAGGTATGGAGGTTTGTGTGTGTGTGTGTGTGTGTGTCTGTGTGCGTGTGTCTGTGTGTGGGGGGGGTATATCTTACCCTGATGTTTTCAAACAGTCTGTCGGTTAGAACCCGTACAGACTGGTTGATGATGCGTTCAAGTGAGGAGTGTGCTCTCTGGGATGAGTCTTCGCTACCTAGAGGATCACACTGCCTGCAGCGCTCGACAAAACTCCTACACATACACACACACACACGCACAAAACAAAATTAATTATTTACATGCTACATTACATAGGAATGTTTCTGTATGGCAAGCTCTGGGTATTATAAGCATGAAGACAGTCTGGGCACATTTCACTAAAGAGCAGTGTGAAGCCTGAAAACTCACAAACTATATATGAACCTTGTTTGTGGAGCTGGACCCTGTGTGTGTATCTGACCTCTGTGTATGGATCTGTACCTGAATGGAGGAACACAGTTAGCCAGAGCGATGGTCCGGGAAACATAACCATCCCCACGATCTCCAAACTCCGCCTGAGTCTCATGGAACATCTCTACCTTCCTCTGGAAACTAAACACACAGAACACACAACCTTGTCTTTACCCTTTAAAAAAACACTTAAACGATCCCTACTCATGATGTGCCATAGAAAAAAGAGCACCTTCAAGGGGGTGAAATACGTATCACCTGAGCAAGAGGCGAGTGAGAGATGAAGTGGTAAAGCTCAGAGACTTGTTTATAACAGATAACCAGCAGTTTTCTTTTTATGGGTGATAAAAGTGGACGCCTTCAGCCCCCAAGATACCAGGACACTCACAACTATGAAGCATTTGCTTGTTTGTCTATTTGGGTGATGTATACAATTCCCTATGCATACTTAGATTGTTTTACTTAATTTGCATTGTCTACTTTGCATTGTCATACTCTACTAGTGTTTATTTTTTCCATGATTAGAGTAAAAATAGTGAATGTGATCATACAGCACTGTTCTGTGAACAGCACAAAATGTACCTTCTGCATTCAACCCATTCACCAAGTGAAGCAGGGGGCAGCCATGAACACGGCGCCCGGGGAGCAGTGTGTGGGGACGGTACCTTGCTCAGGGTACCTCAGTGGTCTCTAGTAGTCTTGGGAATCGAACAATAGACTCTCTGATCGCAGGGCGAATGCTCTAACCACTATGCTACCAGCTGCCCCCCAAATAATAATTGATCAGATAAGGAGGCTGTCCCTCAGGGAAGCTTCTGTCCTCTACATGTTCTGAACTGCACCTCATAGATTAGATCTTCCATAAGATCTCCCATGATTCAACGATTATGGGAAAATTGCTCATTCACAGGCTATGAAGCAGCTACATATCATACAAGCTAGCAGCAAACCAGTAATTTAACATGAACTGCAAAGCAGGGTTGGGGTGTAATGATGGTCCATCCCGTACTACCATCATTCTAATCCTCACCTGTGCAGGAAGTCGGCGAGGCCATTGAGAGTGCACCTGGCCACGCGAGCGCCCAAAAGCTGGCTGACAGCTGTGGATCTGTCCAGGTCTACCTTCAGCCTCTGCAAACACAGACACACACATACAGCCCTCACAATGTGTTTGCCTTCATGCATACCTGTACATATACATACACCCACAAGTTTTCATGTTTTCACCACTTCATAAACTGCAGATTTGTATTTGTGTTAAACTGGAATGTTGTTGCTTGAACAACTGTTAATGAAAATATGCCAAATAAAACCAGTTTCCTTTCTAAGATGAGAAAATCTGTAACAGTGCAGGTGTTCAGTGTTTCATCCCATTGGCTGTCGCTTAATAGCTCATTAAATATTTAACACTTATCTGGAGATCCACATATAATCATATATAATTTTGTTGTTATTATACGTGGCTTTTTGTAGCATTGAATCAATGGATAAACCAATAAAACACTTTCTGGCTAAAGGCTTTGGAGGGTTCATGTGACTGTGTTTGTGTTTGTGTGTGACTGTGTGTGTGTGTGTGTGTGTGTGTAGGTGTGTGTGTGTGTGTGTTTGTGTGTGACTGTGTGTGTTACCTGTATAATTGAGCGTGCCAGACCCGACTGGTATTCTTCGATTTGTAGCGTCTGAGCCCATCTCTTCTCCTCGTCCTCCAGAACCTGAGGCAGCTCCGTAGTCACTTTATCCTGCACACACATTAAAGCACACAGCCTCATTACAGGGTGGCCTTTACTGCAATTAATTACAGCCTCAACATAATTGCTATCAAGCTTCCTGCCATCAACACCAGCCCTCCATGACTATAAACACAGCTTCAGTGCTGCCGTTTCAGACCACATCCATGTGTTTTACAGGCACTGTCCATGGTGCTGAACTCAATCACTTTCAAAACCAGCCCAGGACCTTATCAGTGTAGGAGAAACAGGTCAACTGTTATTTGGATTTGTGTGTGTGTGTGTGTGTGTGTGTGTGTGTGTGTGTGTGTGTGTGTGTGTGTGTGTGTGTGTGTGTGTGTGTGTTTACCCAGACAGTGTTGAGACACTCTTGCTCCAGTCTGTCGATGACTTCAGCAGGTAACAGTGGCTTGAGAGCAGCACAGTTTATGGAGCCCATCGTTTTCACTGTGGCCAACACATCCCTGCAATACACAACCCTACAGTCAACCTGAGCGGAACAAGCACTTCAAATAATTGTCAGTCATGTCTTTCTCCATTTAACCATAAGAACATGAGAGGCTTATGACGGAAGCACAGCAAATGGTAAATTGTCATCATAGAGAAAAACCGCTCCCTATATGGAAGTTCCCCTGGTTTGTGTTGATGCTCGAGACGTCATGCTGAGCATTGTTTCGTTTTGTGTCACCGGAACAAAGTTATTTAAATTTTAAAAATGAGTAAAAACATCCAGTACTGCACACAAACACCCACAAAAATGCCCAAAGGTTTTTGTATTCCAGGTCTTAGTGGGTGGGGCAGACACACAGAGGGAGGGGGCTCCAGAGAGCAGCCGAGCAGTAGTGCGGTGAGAGAAAGGCAGCAAACGGTGAGAATGTATGAGAACAAACACCAGTTTTGGACTGATTTATACAATTTCTATTCACTGAAATCAGAGGTTACTAATAGACTATGAGTTCTAAGGGTTCACACTTCATACTGGGGTGTATTTACATATCAGAAAATGGTTACTTTACTAAAGAAATTTATGCACACAGTGTGATGTGGTTACCCTGTTATCATGACAGGAGTAGATGTGATTTGGGTCTTTAACTTCATAGACATGCAATGCATGGCTACAAACGTATGTGCAGCTATGGGATCCTGCTGGTGTGGGTTTCCTCCCTTTCAATGAAGTAAACTGAAACTTGAGGGCTTCCCTGCCTAAAGAGTGTGGGGTATTCCATATTATGTCATGGGTTTGTTTCACATTTAAAAGAGGAACTGGATTTGGAACATTTCAGATTCCACTGATATTAGGCCAGTATCTGCGATCAAGGGGGAAAAAAAGAAAACTGATCTAGCTCTATTGCAAATTTAGTCTAATATATAACTTATCTGTTTGTTGCATAATTTAAGTGGAGTAGTAGCCCAGTCAAATTTTTAATTTTTATTTAAAAGTAGCTTTACTGACAATAACATTAACAATGATGATAGAGTTACTGATAATGACAAGAGTTACCGTAATTTATAAAGCTCTGATAAAGAAGATAGGAGCTGTGGTGGTCAGTAGGTGTGATGGTCACAGGGGCGTAGAGTTACTCATTGTTTGTTCGTGTTTGCTGGAGTGAACTTACCTGTTGTAGATGTTGTAGATCCAGTCCAGCAGTGAGTAGATGTCAGTGATCTGCACAGGCCCAGAGGTGATGGTCTTTAGGCGCTTGGCCACAGCAGTGTGGTAACTCTGCATGTAAACCTGAAGCACGGCGAAATCGGTGGGATACACTGCCACCACGTTCCTCCTGGCCGCATCCATGTCCTCCACCACCCGGCCTCTCAGTCGCTCTAAAAACACACCCATCTGCCCTGCGGCCACGCCCCCTGGCTGCGGCAGTGACCAGTCAGCAGCTTCGGCCACTGCCTCCGCCCACTTCTGCCTTAACTTCCTGGGCCTCTTGCTGGGACGGACGCAATCGCCCGGGTCTGAGTGGGCCCCCTCGCGCAGGTCGGAATTGTCCCTCTCAGATTGGTCCCCTTCATGGAACTCTTGGTCCTCCTCATGGAGTTTGGCCTGGGCCTCTTGGCGCAGCGTCCACAGGTGGTCAGCATGCTCCTCCTGCTGGATAACGAGGACCACAAGTCCCAGCTGTGGCCCGGCACACGGTTGCCGTAGTGACTCACGCACCACATCCCACATTTCCCTCTGCAGTGCTTCGTACAGCAGCTCCACGTCCTTGACCTTGCGGAGACTTGCATCCCAAGGACTGGGGGTCTCCTCCTCACTCAGGCCTGCCACCAGGGGCAGACGCAGAGGACAGGAGAGAGGTTGAGGGGTCACAGCAGTAGGTGTGGATGCTGTGGGCGGAGTTTGAGCAAAGAATGTGGGGTCCAAAGCGCATTCTCTCTCCAGCTCCTGGATGTGGGTGTCGGCCAGGAGGAGGTCCCTCTGATTGACCAGCTGCAGAATTTCAAGGACTGTAGGAGAGAGTAACATTAGTACAAATTAATTTGAAAAAAATTAACCGAAAGTATCTGTAACATGTCTGCATCACCACACAACCAGTCATTAGGATGTCAGAGTCAAATTCTAGACTGTCCTTTAGCTTTAAGCGTTTCATCACATTGGCTGCAAATAACTTGATAATTATCTAACAGTCGTCAGGTTACAGTTATATAAGGTGGCTTTTCTAGGTCAGTAGTGATGGCTAATAAAGTTACTGTACTGTAAATGTATTTGTTAGCAAAGGATACTGAGCATGTCTTTAGTATATATTAACTAACATGCAAGATGTATAGAGAGGTTGGAAAATGGTCCAGCCCCAGTTGTCTCGATGATAGTTGGGTCACAACATTTTGAAGGAATTTTAAAGAGTACGATAAACAAGCACAAATTTTAATTCCATGTTGATTTAAATGCCCAAATGATCTCAGGAGTGCTGTTTTCTCATTAAGTACGTCACTCTATTTGGAAACTCTTTAGTACATTGACTTAGACCTGGCTTTAGCCTTATCTAAAGGAATCTACCGAGCAGCAACTATATGTCATTTCCTGCCTGAGCGCTGGCGTCTGATTGGCTGATGACTCAACAGGGCCCTGGGAAATCTAGGTGGTCATTAAAATATCATGTATCATGGTTGAGGTCACAGAAGTCCCTGACTGTGAATGGAACACACTTCCGCCTTGTTAACATCACACATACACACACACAAACACACACACACACACACAGATGGTCTGCCAATAAGCGATTTGGGTTCGCAGAAGTACTCAGAAACACACAGTCCGGCTGTGTTCGGATCAACAGTTCAGGACAACACATAGAGTAAAGGAAGACATCAGATAGGTCGAGACATGGTGTTTCTGACTACAGAATGTTCTTTAAGAGGAGGGTAAACAGGCTGAGGAAAGACCTGGGTCAGGTCAAACACATGGACCAGTCCCAATTCCCTCATTACAGAGGACACACCCTTTCTTAGCTATGATTTCACTCAACTGACGCGCACACTCAGTTCTACTCTCTTGCTTTGGGCTTTTAAACCAATACATTCATTTAGTAAAGTCTCAAATCTACCCAACTTTGCCTTAATTGAAGTCAGTGAGTCCAGGTGTGTTCATAGTTTAGTAAAGTGGTCCCTTTTAGTCAACACGCCACTCCACAGTGTGAATTTTTTTCCCTGCGTTTAATCCATTCACCAAGTGAAGCAGTGGGCAGCCACCAACACAGGGCCCAGGGAGCAGTGCGTGGGGACAGTAACTTATTTAATGGTACCTTATTTATTGGTGCCACTAGCAATCCTGGGATTCAAACCTACGACCTTCGGATTGCAGGTGCAACTTCCTAACCACCAGGACAGCTGCTGCCCGAGCTTCTTTAGGCCAATATAGCTAGTGAATAATGTCATCCAAGAATCATCATCACACATCTCAAACCATGTCGAGCGGTTAATTAGACTTGCAGTTTCTGACTTTGTATTACTAAGTACTACAGTATGACTAAAAGACACCAAATTTGGCCAATCGACTACATACACACACACACACACACACCTGAGAGTGGTTCTCTGCGTTTGATGGGTGGCTCCTCCTCTGGGCTGTCTTGCTCGGCCTCCTGGGAGTTGCGGTTTGTAAGTGAGTCTCCTCTGAGCTTGCCGAGGTTGCGCAGGAACGAAGGCCGCCGGTGGGCATCTTCATCATCCTCATCATTCAAATTTCCAGTGGGAAGACTTTCTCTTCGCTCGCTCTTCTTCCTCCGGCCCGCCAGCCTGCACAGAGAGCAAGGGAGAGAGAGAGCAGAGGAAGCAAGAGGGGCAAAAGAGAGAAAAGAGTGAGAGCATGAGAAGAGAGAGCAAGAGTAAAGCGAGAAGAGACGAGATAAAGAGAGAGAGAAAATGATAGAGGAAGAGAAATAAATGAGAGAACAGATAAAGAGAGTGAGACAGAAAAAGAAAGAGAGACAGAGAGACCGAGAGAGAGGAAACTCATGAAAAACAATCTGGAATTCCTGCTCAGAAAGTTGGGATGTTGCTCTCTGAGCTCAGTTATGAGAGAGAAGTTTTAGAAGACGGTATTTAAAACATTTTTTAGTCACAGGAGCCTGAAATGAACACCTAAAGTTGTTTGTTTCTCCAACATTGAGCATGACGACCTCTCTCACATGGGTTTAGCTTTGGACTATCATCTGGTAAAACACACAACACTTACCATAACTTTGTTAACACAATGGAACATGACACTTCAAGACAAACTCAGCAGAAAGACAGACATCCAGAAGCCGTGTCTCTACTTCTGTAGTTTGTTTAATCTGCTGTGGTCACATTCACTTTTAATCAACATTCCAGTGGGGAGGTTGGGGGTAAAGGGAGGGCAGCTGAACCTCCTGTCTAGAAAAGAGCCTCAGGCTAGTGAAGCTTGAGACGTGCTGCTGTAGACACACTCAACTTACAGTCTGAGGAAAGTACAATAGAAACATTTAAAACATTTAACAGACAAGCTCACTTTCATGAAGGCTAATGTACATTTAGCATTTAACAATTAGCATCATACTAGCTGCATGCCGAACCCACCACACATTGGCTTCAAAGTTTGTAGAGTTCTCAAGCTGGAGGTTCAGTTTTCTGAATTTTGTCTCTCATTCACTACAGGTTTATAGATAACAGTGAATCATGCAGTGTCCAAAAGCGAGTCTGTTAGAGATTACTGAATGCCCCATGAGGTTTGAGGTGTGTGATAATTTGGGTCTTGTAGTTCCAGCAGTGAACTAAGGAAGCAGACATCAAACATGTTTCAGGTGGTTACCTGGACCCCCCATACCCCCCCCCCCCCCTCCCCATCGTTAAGTGTAGATTTCTTTCCCTACGGTTCTTCTTGGCTCAGGAGCAGCTCCAGAGGTGTGTATTCTTTAGGCACGTCCTGAATGACTCCATAAGAATTAATTAAACTCCCGCAGGGGTTGCCGGATATGACCTGAGCATTTTCATTGTGTCCATCCCATGAAACGATTTTCTGTGTATTATAAATAAACAAACGGATGTGTGTTTATGATGCAAGGGAGACGGTGACTTGGCCCACCAGCTATTCACCCCTTAATGCTGCAGACTGCGAGGAACAATGAGGCTGGTATTAATAGCCCCCCAAGTCTTTCCACTGTGTGCTAAAATACATAAACCCATTTTCTGCTTATAAACACACACACACCGCTAATATTGCTAACCATAAACAACTGTATCAAATAAGCCATACGGTTCATAATGTCCTGGGGACACTGGCAGATCTATACATGCTGAAACCTGTGTTGCTCCAGGCTCTTGAATTATATCTGTGGTCATGAAATAAGCAAAGCGTAGCATAAGTAAACATACTCCGCTCAACAAAAAGGTAAGACAGCATCCCTTCTTCTGAATTGTACTTCCTTTAAGCATGAAAAAATACCTGCAGGTTTGGCTAACATTAAGCAATTTGCTTCTACCTGCAACTGGAAGGATCAAAATCTCAGAAGACCTTCCAACTGACAGATGTTTTCTATTTTTTCAAGAGGAATTGTTGTTGAGTCCAATAGATGTTGTGCAGAATTTTGGGCTTTTGTGTTTGTTTTTGTGTCTAAAAACCACATTTTTAACTAAAAATAAGTTACTACTACAGAGGTACAATAAAAAACTTTAAGCTTTAAAAAGACATCTTTTTTTTTTTTTAAATCTGGGATTATTCTTTGGTTTAAGGTACCAAAGTAGAAGAAGCAAAGATGTACTCTAGGGAGAGAGATTTTGTGCATTTGAGAAATCGGGTCCTCTCAAATCTTTGCACAGAAACGGCTAATCTTTAAATATGTGATTAATAGAACAGCACAAATTTTCCATACAGTAACAAATATTTCTAATGAGCTGTTAAAAGGGAAATCCTGCATTGGAAGGAAGGAATATTAAATACAATTTTTAATCTGATATGGCAATTCTCCTGAAGTCTTGTGATTTAATGCAAATTATTCAAAGTTCATCCCTAGATGTGAATATCAGGTTTTGCCAAAATAAAAACAGTTTTATTTTCCAAACATTTCAAATTGTCACTAGTCAAAGTCAAAGGGAACTTTGTCATCTCAACCATATACAGTGTACATACATTGCAACAGACATAAGACATTGTGAAACTTATGATATTATGTTAAGTCTTATGATATTGCAAGAAATATTACATTAATATCACCAACAATAATGAAAAAACAATAATTATTGGTGATATTAATAATGCAGAAAATCCTTGCTTGAATTAGACATTTTGCGTTTTTGCACTTTAAAAAGCCAAGAATCTCCAGCCGGTTGGGGGGTAATGCAGGTTCACACACTCTGTATGGTCTTATCAACGCATTCACACACACTCACACACCTTAGCAGGGTCATGATCTCCTCCGAGGCTCTGCGATGGTTCTTCTTCTTCTTCTTCTCCTTCTCCTTCCCTGAGGCGGGCATGGTCGGGAGGGTGGAGCTCCGCAGGTTTCGCCCGGTGATGCGCAGGCCCTTGCTGAGCTTGCCCAGCGTCTTCACCGTGGAGGAGCTACAGATGCGCTCCAAGGTCCCTCTCAGGGGCAAGCTGCCCTTTGACCTCTCCGTGAGCTTGGAGCCTCCATGCAGCTCGGCGTTCACCTCGTTCTCCAGTGCCTCCCCCTCCCGCGATGACATCATGTCACTGAAGCCCATGTCTGCCTCGGCCTCCTCAAAGGGGTTGAGGCTGGACGGGGGCAGGATGAGCTCCCCGTTGCCGTGGCCACCCTGCATGCTGATCTCGCCGTTGCTGAGGTTGCTCTTCAGCACCATTTCGGCGTCGCCATGACTCTTCGACCTGCCAGGCAGCTTCTTCAGGATGGGCATTTTGGCTGTGAAAGGGTTAACTCTGGAACGCAAAATGGACACTAAAGTCAGGATTGACCCGTTTCAGCTTTGCAAATAGAGCAGAATAGGGTTTAGCTGCATACTAAACTCTATTCTACTTTTTAATTGAGTTCAGTCCATTTATCATTTCACAGCAATGTGGAAACCCCATAGACTTCAGAGGGAGTCAAATGCTCATAAAATAAACTGCAATTGAATTGATGCTCTGACAAACAAAAATGACTCATTTGTAGATTTTTGTTGAAGAGGATTATAATGGCAGGATATGGGAACACTGAGAGGCCTGACACTGGCATTATCAACACCAAAATCATGGTCTTCAGGTTTTCAGAGCCAAAACAGTGTAACCTTGGGCTAAAGCAGTAAAGCTATTCATTAACTGTTAATAGAAAAGTGAAGGGGAAGCACATTCCATAAAGCCCACAACTCTCTAATTGAGCCTCCACACAGGGCCTGCACATTCCCACGTGTATTTTTAGCCCATTCCAAGCCTCACAGCATTTCCGCATTTTTTTCCCTATAGCAGCATGCCTAGGCTGTTTGTGGAGGCCCACGTTAGGCTTTGTTCACTTAAACTTAGTAATTATCACTTCAGCTACATTTGCAACAATGCGGAATCTGTAGGTCGATTCCAAGGTCCAATCCTGTTCAAGCTCTGCTGATCTGCTGATGCCGATACAATCTCCCTGGTTTCGAAAAATTACAACGATAACATTAATAGCATGCATTTCTATAAGCTTCAAAATCTTTTTTTTTTCTTCATTTTATTCAAGCATCACTTAAACGCTCTACTGCACCAGCCAGAGAGACAAACGTCATGAAATATTTGTCATCTCTTAAGATATGGCCGATACAGATCTAATTCTGACATCATGATGCAGCCCTAATTGAACCAGTTCATTTCTGTAAGACTTTGAAACAGGCTTATAACAGAAGCCAGTGGGCCTGTAAATCAGTCACACACAGCCATGTGTATAAGTTTGAACCACCTAGTACACTGCTGATGAGTTCAGATCCTCATATTTTTTGTGCAGATTTAAGTCTTTTATATTTAGTTGCAAGAATGCAACACTTTATTTGCATTATTTCTGAAATTAATGGTACAAGTAAGGATGCCCCCCCCCAACTGTTGCAGTAACAGTCTCTACTCTTCTGGGAATGGTTACTGAATGCTGGAACATTGCTGTGAGGTACCAGTGTCTCAGGGTGCTCTCATGTCTATCATATCCCTCGGTGTTCCCCTTTCTAGATGCTATAGTGAGCTATATCAGTATCTCAACGTTTAATCTGTACAGTTATAGATAATACCCTGTAAACCTAAGCAGAACTAACTCTGTTCTTTGTTTTCTCTGATTGGAACTGCTGCACATCTGCCTAGCCCAACTGATCGCCATCCGGGTCTTCACCTCATCCCAGATCTGAAGTCTCAGTCTCTTTAACTGCTTTAGACTCCCCATGTGCTCCTCCCCCATTCAAGGGCAACTGCTGTTCAAAAGATTCCTGTTGCTGTGGACTAGAGACTCTCAAACTACATCTCACTCAGACTCCAAAAAAAACTGCTACTGCTGCCTACTACTCCTAACTCTACCTACTCTGTAGCCATAGATGGTCAATCTGTTCAGAAGTGATTAAGTCTGTACACAAAGGCCTATTGTTATTTATCTCCACTAAGACTCTTGTTTTCTCTTCGAGCCGACCAGATGAGGAAGGGTCCTCCTATTGAGTCGGAGTTCCTCCCATGGTTTCTTCCTCCAGTTTAGGGAGTTTTTCCTTGCCTCTGTTGCCTTTGGTCTGCTCACAAAGGGGTTCTGACTTGAATTCGGTACAGCTGCTGTGTGACAAAACTGGCTGTAAAAAGTGCTAAATGAATTGAACTGAATTGAACTGAACTGCCATTCCAACTCATTCCAGTGGCATTGGATGGAGCTCCATCACTTTAGAGAATATAGTTGTGCTGGTCCTGTAGCAGACACTTGACTTCAGACATGGTGACCTTAGGCTCATGTGTGGCTGCTTTAGAGCCTCCTTTCCCATCAGCATTGTTTTCTATGCTGTGCGTGCACCGCACCGATTGCCTGTGCCAGCAATGGGTGCAGCCGAATATTTTTTTTCTCAGTTATGTTTATAAACCATTTTCAGTCACATTTGAAATGGGTGTGAATGAGTCAACAAATGATCACTGTTATTATTATTACTATTAATGCATCCCTCGAATTAAAACCTGCCATAACCGCCTCGATCTGGTCCATGTTAAGTGTTGTATATCCTGCCACAGTGTCTCATTGTTCGCAGCGTTCCGGTGTGTGTGCTCACGCTAAGTGCATTAGCAGCATTAGCGTGTGTTGGCTTGCACAGTGGCGCAAGGCCAAAAGAGCGAGAACTGCTTCCTTTCGCTGTCTTTTTTCAGTGAGAGTTTTCTCGACCCGCTGAGTGTGATCAGACACCTGATGGCTATAAAATAAATTGCAGGTTCAGGGTTGGGGGTAGATAAAAGGAAAAAGAACACAGATCATAGGTCCCCTATTCTTATTTATAACCAAAGTAAAATATTAGTTTAACATTTGTACTTTCCTAGTCATTATTAAGGGTCCAACAAAATGTTTTTCGAAGATTTTTTAGGGGGGGGGAGGGAGGGGGGGGGGGGGGAGGGGGGGGGAGAGAGGAGGGAGGAGGGAGGGGGAGGAGACAGGGGAGAGGGAGGGAGAGAGATGGAGGGAGGGAAGCAGGGGAAGAAAAAGAAAGGGATAGAAATAGGCTCTATTATGTCTTCCGTTATTGGCATCATCAGCTGACATTGGCATCAGTGCTGGCACACACCTCTGTTTCGATGCTG
>JBBPDH010000080.1:12489857-12511420 GCA_037974565.1 Clupeocharax schoutedeni
TGCATTTACCCAAAACATTAGCATTTACTTTAGTTAACAACATTCACTGTGATCTTAAAATTATATTTAAAGGGAAATCCTTCACTCCCCCCCCCACCCCAACTACGACGCCCCTGATGGGGACACAATAGTCCCACCATGTTAGTCCTAGGTTAGTGGTGGTCCCGGCAGTTCTGGCTGTGTGACAGCAGTCTCTGCACCTGGCCTGACTAATTAGAGAGGCTGTCCGGATACTTTTGGCCCAGCTGTGTATTCTATGTTTGAGAGACACCTCCTGGACCTACCTGCTGCAGGAGATGCTCCTCCTCAGCCTCGTCAATGAAGTCAGGGACGTAGTAAACTGTTGGAGGCGCCTGTGTTCACAAAAAAAAAAACCAAAACAAAAAGTTACACGTAGCCACCGGCTCACAGCGGTTCATTTATAAATGTCCCACACTTACGTCCTTCACAACATATTCTTCTAGTTCAGGAATCCTGCACGGTTTCTCCATCTCGGCCCCGAAACTCTACAGAGGATTTAAATTCTGAATGAAGCACTCTGCTAACGTTGATAGGACCACGGGCTCCGTCCCAAATCCACACCGTCCTCTAGTCCCCTAGCCGGGAACACGCTCTATTCCATGGCTTCCCCACGTTGAGACGAAACTAAAGCCCCACAGGCGTTAAAACGGATTTTATGCACACACACATTTATGTATTATGTTTTATACACATTTATAGTCAAACATTCTCTCAAAAAGTCGCTAAATTGCATCTCTAATCTTTTAATTTTATGAAAAACAAGCACAAACTACACCTCTGTCAGCTGGTTCTAGCGTGTACGGTGTTTTAGCCACAGTGCCTCCACACCGCTACCTAGAGGTATGGAGAGGAACTGCTCTCCTCTGAAAAGGCACTAGCCGCTCTAAGGGGAACGCCACCGACTCTACAAATTTTGATCAGAATTACATTGGAATATTAGTTAAGAAAGGGGTGGTGTGAAATGGTGCACTGCAGAGAAATGTACGAAGTGGACTGTTTTGCAGTGTGGTAAATGGAACCAGGCTTTGTAGACATGGGGATAGTGCATTGGACTTTTAGGCTCAAGTGTTTGAGAATCACCAGAGACATTGTCTTCTTTCCATTCTCGTTGTATTGTACCACAATACAAGCTTGAGACAGATGCTGGTAAGAGAGTTTCTGGGTTTGAATCTCAGGGCAGCTAGTGGCACCACTGAGGTATCCTTGAGCAAGGTACCGTCCCCACACTCTGCTCCCTGGGCTCCATGTCACTGGCTTCCTGCTGGTGAATGGGTAAATGCTTAGACAGGATTTCGTGCTCTGGTGTGTTCACATATGACAAATTAATCTTCTGAGTTTTATATGTAATGCTGATAGTTCTGAAATAGTATTAAATATCAATTTTGTATTAACATTGTGTATCCATCCGTCATGAACACATTACGAAATTCTGATCTTGAAACTATGGCGGGGGTCCTCTTGTCCCGGAGGGCCAGAGTCCAGCACAGGTTAGTGATTTACCTGCTCAGACACACCTGGTTCAACTCACCTGTTAGTCACCAGGTTTAGTGAGTGACTGGAGTCTATATGTGTAGTCTTGTGTCACTCCTCATTTCTTAATATTTGCTCCAGATCCAGACTTTCTTGTATTGTTAATGTGTTCTTGAGGAACGGTTCTCCAGGCTTCCTGAAGGACTCTCAAAGTCATATTTTCATGTCCCTATCCTACTGCTTACTTATTTAAAAAAAAAAAAAAAAATTTCCCTTGACTTCTCTATGGCTTATGTCATTGTTTTCTGTGGCTTCTGTATTGTTTGGTAGGTGTTGGCTAATTATTATTTCACAGATGTTGTACAGATGCACCGAATGTGCAGAATTGTGGTTAAAAAGTTGACGTGGATTTAAGCTATTATACACATATACAGTATGATTTTTTTACATCACAGAGTAGAAGGCAATATGATAGCTACACCAAATGGATTAGAAAGGAGTCATTTTTTCTTTCTCTTTCTCTCATCCCACCTGAAACCCCGCCCCGGCCCCCCTAACTCCTCAGCCTGCAGCACTGCAGCTCAGGTTTCCATGGTAACGGCAGCGCGCGAGCCGCATGTTGAGTGAGTCGCCGCGCGCCGTCATTACCAGTTATCGATCAGCTCTGATCGGGCCCTGCAGGGAGGGAGAGAGAGAGACCCAGAGAAAGAGAGAGAGATAGAGAGTGACAGAGACACCCAGAGAGAGAGAGAGAGAGACAGACAGAGAGAGAGAGAGAGAGAGACAGAGATTTGACCCCTGAGTGCTGCTGTCCACTGCAGTAGATTTTTGCTCCTTTTATTTTTCCTTTATTTTCTTTGTGCGCCACAGCAGTGTTCGAGTGACTACGGGGCACACTACCTTCAGTAATGGGGCTTTATAGGAATCAATTTAGTGACTAAAATGTGCATCTTTAAGGCCATGAGACAAGTGTTTCTGATAAAGTGGCCAGTCTGTGAAGTGTTTCTAAATAAATGGCCAATTTGTGGAGGAATAAAATATAAAGAAATATAGGAATATATATACTTGTGTGTGTGTGTGTGTGTGTGTGAATATGTATTTACACACTTTATTTTTACTATACACATATATGCGCATCGCAGCAAGATGATGAAGAGTAAAAGGCAATATGATAAAAAAACCAAATGGATGATAAAGAGGGGTGTTTCTATTAAACTGGCCACTTTGGTGAAGTACAAGTTGGGTGTTTCTAATAAACTGTCCAGGTTACAGAAGTATGAGATGGGTTTTTCTGACCAAGTTGACAGTTAGTGGAAGTACAATATAGGCATTTCTGATAAAGTGGCCACTGGCAGGGATTTCCAAACCAAATTCACTGTAACTGATGAGCTCATCAGCCCCCTGACTGGCAGCAGCGGCAGTCTCTAATTAGCTTCCTGGCCAGAGTGGGTGATGTTTCGCTGCATTCACCTGGTGCTCTTGGTGCGGATGCTGAGGAGCGCTGGGTTGCCAGGGTTACGGCGGCATAGCGATGCAGTCGTGACAGGAATACCCTCAGAGCGGCAAACCTGTCGCCTTGACAACATGATTTTAATCATCAAATCCTCTCCTATTACTATCTTACTCTGAAAGGAAGGTTGGGGGGGTGGGGGGGAATGGAAGACCTGCACCTGTACGTTCCATCTCCTTCATGAGCGCCAGCACGTTTTTGAGCTTGCTGGGGGTCTTTGGTGGTGCAGTCAGCAGATATTAGACGCCGCTGTATCTGTAGGCGCCGATTATTTGCAGTCCCAACACAGATGACCTTGGAATGTCATTGATTGATGAAACTGCGGCAGAGGGAACGGAGGTGGACCGTGACGCCGCCTGAGCGAGGAAATCAGACTGTGATCAGGCGGCGCTCACTGGAACCGCTTTACTGACCGACGGGAAATAAGAGTGTCTGAGTGTCATCTGTGTGATGTCATTGGTTGGAGAAGGCTGAGGCTGCTCTGGCGCAGTGTGTTTTGTGTGTGTGTGTGTGTGTGTGTGTATGTGGCTCCCTCAGTATGATTAGAAAACTGACAGCCTGTGTGTCCTCTGTAGCAGTGAGATATGGGTACTGAGGGAAGGATGGACAGTGTGTGTCTGCGTGTTTGTGAGTGTGTGTGTGAGGGCAAGTTTTCTAACAATATTCAATCAAATCAATTGTGTTGTAGGAAGGTGGAAGGGGTGAAAGAAAGAGAGAGAGAGAGAGAGTGATTAGAGAGAGAATAAGAAAGCAAGAGAGAGAGACAGACAGAGACAGAGAGAGAGAGAGAGAGAATAAGAAAGCAAGAGGGAGAGATAGAGAGAGAGAAAGAGAAAGAAAAAGAGAGAGACAGAGAGAATAAGAAAGCAAGAGTGAGAGAGACAGAGGGAGAGAGAAAGAGAGAGAGAGAAAAAGAAAGAGAGACAGAGAGCATAAGAAAGCAAGAATGAGAGACAGAGAGACAGACAGTGAGAGAAAAAGAGAGAGAGAGAGAGAAAGACACAGAGAGAGAGAATAAGAAAGCAAGAGTGAGAGAGACAGACAGAGAGAGAGAGAGGAAACGAGTGAAAGTAATGAAAATAGAGGTCAAATGTACATGAAAATCTTTCAAATATTTTAAAGGGCCCACGTCACACAGAGCAGAATCTATAAGAACAATGTAACCATTCCTGAATTCTTATGAATAACTTTTCCCCACTAGCTATGGCTGTGATAACATCAACATATCTGACTGTCCTTTTGGCCTGCAGAGGGTCAGGAGTGATTATGACAGTTGTTGCTGCAGAGTCTGCAGTTCTTCAAGTGAGGCACAACACAGGGCCAATCAGGACAGAGCTCATTTAAATATGCGCAGAATGAATGATGACCGCCTCGCTAAACCAGTGAATTTATAGAAAGTCCAAAAATTGAGGAATGTGGGCCCTTCAATGCTCAGGGGTGGCGGTGGCTTAGTGTTAGGATACTTGCCTCTAGACCAACAGGTCGTGGGTTCGAATCCTACATTCAGCACACCACCACTGGGTTCCTAAGCAAGACCCTTAACCCAGAGTTGCTCCAGGAGGGACTGCCCCCTGTATTTAGGGAATGGAAGTGGCTTTGGATAAAATGGCAAGAAATTCAACACGCCGTAGTTTGTTTGTTTTTTATCTTGTCTTTTTTTTTTAAACAAACACAATACCACAGCAACATTAGATATTAATCACCCTCCATTTAAACAATGATGTAAAAATAAACCAAAACTGATCGGACACTCTCTGTCACTTTGAAGAATGGGACTGATAGCAGAAGTTCATTGTTTGCCGGAGCTCGTCATGCTTAACCCAAAAGGATGGAGATCGTGGAGGATCTGGATCTGCACCCTCACATTCGGTACGGCGTGCCACTTTTTTTTTTAATACATTCATTCTGGACTTTTCCTGGCATCGTCTTTAAAGGTATGCTTAGGAAGATTTGGCACGTATTGTTCTCATCTCATCCAACTGCATATATCGGTAGGATCTCTTCGTAGAGGAGGAGGCACCGTGAGGACACTGTGGGGGGCAGAGCTGGTGAGGCTGGAAAGGTTTCTGAATGGAACTGATGGGATTGGTCACTGGTATCCATGCTAATTACCCACTCATTCCTCTGCGCTTCAAAAGATCCCAAAGGGATGCTTGACAAAATGTACTATTATCGTAGTTAGTTGACAAACCACAGTGACGTTATCAGCTTTGGTCTATCGCTAGTTCCGGCGGGCCACAATGATTTTTATGCTAACGGTCCCATTCTGCAGTTTATGCTAACTCTCATTCAACAGTCATGCCGAAAATAAACACAGGAACACATGTTTTTCTCTCTCGCTCCTTCGCCAGTCCAGTGTTTTGTTGGGGGGAAAAAAAGCATAAGAGCAAAGAGAGTTTTTGAGAGCAGTCAGACGTCACTGGCTGTTGAGGAAATGAGTCCATGAGGTGAAAGCTCAAAGGCTGTGGCCGGGTCCACGGCGGCGCTGGATGAACGAAGAGGCTAACGGGTGTCAGTATGATAGCGAGGTGTTACTGTGAGCATCATAAAGCTGGGTGATTGTTAGCATTAGCCTTCCCCTGTGTACAGCGGATCCCCACACTTAGCTAGCTCGCTCTGGTTAGCTTAGGCGCAGAGATAGCAGCTAAGTGCTCCAGAAGTAGCCTGCTAATCTCTGTAGCACGTCTGAATGTGTTTAGCTCATAGAAATGGAGAGACTGTGGCACAAATGGAGCTGAAAGAACTCTAGTAATAGTTCTGCTCTACTTTGGCACTCAGAGGATGTTTGTATGTGTGTGTGTGTGTGTGTTTGGGTGCGATGGGGTGCATTAAAGCAAGAACGACAGTCCATGAGTGCTAACACTAGCAAAATTTTTTTTCCGACTAAATATATTTTTTTTCCGACAAAGTTGTTTGGTTAAAAAAAAAAACAATAAATCTAACAGGCAGGTTTGCTTCTGGTACCCTGTAATCATGGTAACGACACTCTACACCGGTACGCTACCTGCAACCTCACAGTAGTGCCGTTGTGGGTGGCTAAAAGTGATGAATGTGAACTAAATAAAAGCAGCACTGCAGTCATTATTATTATTTATATCAGTACCATTATCATCATCATCATCACTTTGAGTATTGACACTGTTATGCTGTGCTGTTACAGGTGTATTTCTTTTGACAGCAGAGCAAATGCATTTTTAATG
Organism: Clupeocharax schoutedeni; assembly: GCA_037974565.1. Taxonomy (NCBI): domain Eukaryota; kingdom Metazoa; phylum Chordata; class Actinopteri; order Characiformes; family Alestidae; genus Clupeocharax; species Clupeocharax schoutedeni. Next base: position 12,496,059 of record JBBPDH010000080.1, read on the forward strand.
TCTCTCTCTCTCTCTCTCTCTCTCTCACACACACACAGTCTCCAACTCTCACACGTCTCTCATTCATCATAATTACGTCCTAACCGCACCGTCACACTGCAGTGCGGTAGTGTCACCCCTGTACGTGTGTGTGTGTGTGAGAGAGAGAGTGTGATCTAGCCTTGAGCATTAGCTGAAGGTCTCCTATCAGAAGCTATTTAACATCAACACATACATTTCATGCACATTTCCTGACACTTTAATATCTATTGCTTGAATTTCTGAGATGTTTCACAGCCTCCACATGTCGATGGATTATATTTGCTGTATTTGATGTTTTGTTGTATCACCATGTGCGTCCCTATCAGGGCCTCGGTATACTTGATTTAAACTGCGTGTGCATGGAGATACAAGACGCCTGATTCTCGCAGCCATGCAGAGTTAGGTTGCAACGTGAACAGTGTGGTACGCTTTAGACGCCTGAAATATCAGCCTCAGAAGGCGCTATGTGCAGTAAACGAGGTGTTTTCGGGAAAGAGTCAAAACAACTTAGCCAGCATGTACAGTACTGTGCAAAGATATTCAGTGTTTGATGAAGTTTCTGCTAGCGAAGTTAGAGTAAATGCAAACAAACAAGAATGCAGGAAAATGTATCAAGATTTTATTTTTTGTTTGATTATTTTGTTTTGATATGTGAGCTGGTGAGGAGAACACAGGTTCGGTTCCAGGTTCCTCCTCGGTTCCTCCAGCCGCTGTTTGGATTGTGAAACTCCATCAGCAGCTCCTGATTTAATTTAATGAAGGACTGATTGAGTCAAACCAGGTTTCTGATATACCGTATATACAACTGCTATATTTTTAGTTAATGTAATATATTTAGTCATACTAATGTCCAAAAAACACTAACTGCTCGTCTAAACAGTTTTTAAATATTATATCTGCAGGTGCCTAAGACTTTTGCACAGTGCTGTAGTTTGGATATCGAGTGTGATATCTAGCACAGGAGCTAATGTGGCATTAGTGGTTGAGCTTTTAGTACACCACTGATCACATTCCTTTAAAACCTGATGATTAGCTGTATTCGCTATTAGGCTAGTTAGCGCGCAAACCTCCAATCCAAACTACAGTATAACCTTTCATTTCAAGCTCTGACTCTTTCCTTTTAACGCTGCATTTACTGCGTGTAGTGCTTAAGTTCTGTCCTTAGAGTAAAACTCTCTCCGGTAACTCGACAAAGACTCGCACCAGCAACTCAGACTCACGCCCCAGATACTTGACTCGCGCCCCATATTCAGACTCACATCCCACAGACTCAAAATTTGACTAGGACTTCCAGCCCAGAGACCGGACTTGAATCAAGAGGCTTAAGACTCGACTCAGACTCCAGAAACATGAGACTTGACTTGCACTCACACCCAGCAACTCAAGACTCAACTCAGCAACTCTTGTACCCCACAGACTCGTGATTCAGCAGTGACTCAGGACCTGAATCGGACTCACTCAGCATGTCAAGACTCAACTCAGACTCATGCTTTTATGGCAGCAGAGGATGTCTCAGCTCCAAACTGCCCCCTAGTGTATAGTTGGTAGCCTAGTGGTTAAGGCATTTGCCCTGTGATCAGAAAGTCTGGGTTCGATTCTCAATACCGCTAGGCACCACTGAGGTACCCTGAGCAAGGTTCCGTCCCACACACTGTTCATAGCTGCCCCCTGCTTCACTTGGTGTATGGGTTAAATGCAGAGGAAATATTTTGTGCTGTTCACACTGTGTGCTGTGGTGTGCTCACGTATGACCAGATTGTCACTTTCACTAAAGCTTTTAAAAGCTCCAGATCAAAGGACACACAGACGAGAGCGTGAGCGACGCAGTGCACACTTTCGCAGTGGTTAAATTCAAGTATAACGTGGCCCTCAGTGACAAGGAATACACGATCTGGAAGACGTTGACGTGAGTCAGACCCAGCAGCATGACTTAACCCATTCCTTTTTGTGCTGATCGATAGCGCCAAAAACATTTTTTTTTATCTCGAGGTTTCTCTGTTTTATTTTCCATTCCTCTTATACGAACATAACTTACAGATTTCAAATCAAAAGAACACCTTTCACATTCAAAGCATTTGATTCAGACAGTTGGCAAAAAAAAGGACCAGTAACAAGCGCTTGTGTGTCAGTAAGTTACAGACACAAACACATACACAGACTCTCTCTCTCTCTCTCTCTCTCTCTCTCTCAGACACACTCACACCAAAGGGAATGCAGTAGGGGAGACAACGGGCAGGGAGGGATGCTGGAATCTCTCACACACCTCAAATTTCCCAACAGAAATTACAAAAATGAACACACGTTAAAAAATTACAACTCATTTCTTGTTTACAAACACTCAAATAATAATCATAATAACAACAGTAACAACAAACAAACAAAAAGTACAACAAGAGCAACAAGAAAAACAGCACTATCTGCCAAAGGTTTCCAATGTTTAAAAACAGGTTGCTTGGTTTCGGTTTTGCATCCAGGAGGTTCGGACTGTGTGTATGTATGTGTGTGTGCGTGTGTGTGTGTTTGTGTGTATTGGGATGGGAACCTAATGCTCAGTAAAGTGCATTCAATGCCACGGCGGACGAGAAAAGGAAGGGAGAAAATGATGTCAGGAGATAAAAAACAGGCGCTAATGTGGTGACGGGCCTTTCGTACACTGACACATACCGCTACATGAGTTTAAACAGCCTCCACCTACAGACACGGAACACTGAAAGAACATTCTGTTATCATTTTAATGTAAAAATGCAAATACATTCATAAATTACATCTGGGGTTAGGAGAATCAAGCTACGAGATAGCAGGAGAATCTCAAACTGCGTAACAAAAGGCTGAATTCAACCAATGCGGCAAAATGCTGCGCAGCGTCATGGAGGACTGTATAACTGAACTTTTTAAGGTAATGCTGTAATACACAAAAACACAGCACCATATAACCCTACGCAGTATAACGTTACACTGTATATCATTATACTGTATAGCGCTACTGTATAACATTACATTCTATTATGTTACATCAAATAACTTCGTGTTTTATAATGTTATGCTGTATAATGTTGTTGTATCACTTTACATTGTGTAACATTATTTTGTTTAGTGTTACACTCTATTATGTGTTTCACTGTATAAGACTATGCTTCAACATTATGTTGAAGCTTTACGCTGTATAATGTTGGGTTGTTTCATGTTACTTTTTTATTCTGATTATTCTGTATATCATTCCAGTATATAATGTAATACATTGTTATGCTGTATAAGGCTATACAACATTACGCTCTATTACATCATGCCACATAATGTTATGTTGTGTAATGTTAAGTTGTGTAACGCTACAGTGTGTAATGTTATACGGTATATTGTTACACGGTATAACCGAACGCTGTATGACAATAGAACGCAGCTCTGTATGATGCAGTGCTGCTCTATGCAACACCGCAGAACACAAAAGTGCATAATGCTGCTTTGTATGACGCAACGCTGCATTACCCTACGCTGTATGACGTAATGCTGAATAACATAACTTTAAAGTTGTTAGCACGCATGGGCATCTTCCCTCCGAATTGTAGACCACCACGCTTCTGTCCCCACACTGTAAAATATGCACAGTTCTTGCAAATTTAGCCCATCAAAAAACTTTCAAATTGGCACAAAAAAAAAAAAAAACCCAGCCAAACAAAGCCATTAGTCTTCATTGATCTCCTTTAAACCTTTTAGCTTCGATGTGTTATTCCCCTCTTTGCTAATCCATCGTTTCATTTTTTACAGTGCAGTTCCAGTTGCCATGGTTACGGTACAGTTTTTTTTTTGTTTTCCTTTACAGCCATAGAAGCTCTTTCCATTTCAGATAAAAATTAAAAACAAAAACTGCTGAGATAAGGAAAGGAAAACAAAAACAACGGAAGCTTTTAACACAAAAATGTTTCGATCTGTGCCACGTGCAAAACTGTGTCCTAGAATGATCCCAGACACTCAACTAAACATTACTTTGTGTGGTTCTTTGTTTTTATAGTGTATTTTAATGTTAGTTTTGATTCCCCCTGCCCCCAATAATTCACTTGGATATCATGCAATAGAGACGTGCAAAAAAGATAAACATCTAACTCCACGAAACACACTTTCATAAATGGGACATGTTATGAATGCTTAATAACGTGTTTTACGACATGATTATAACATGTTTACGCCTACTCCATGCCAACCTACAGAGAGAATATGAAGGAAGAGCTGCGTGGAAGCCACAAGTCAAACAAATGCACAGGATGCTTTTTTTCGTCCGAGTGTATAAAAACCATGTTTATGCATAAAAGAACTATTATTATTATCCTCTATGCAACTATGGAGTTAAAAACAACACTGACATTGCTCTTTGTTCATGTATTTTTTTTTCTCTTTTTATACTCTTTTGATTATCTTTTCATTGGAACTAAAAGGTATCAATTGATTGGCACTTGATCGATGCGTCTAAAATTACTGATATCTAAAATGCTTGATCACACGTCTACATGTCGAGAAGCTGCATGGCTCTAATCTGGCACAGGTTGACTATGTTTATTAGTATCGATACACCTCGTTTGTGCTCCTGCCAAAAACGAGCATAATTCTAATGAACAGATCAGACATCTTTTCAACTAAAATATTTCTTGTATATTTCACTTATCAAATAGCAGCATTTTTTTATTTTTTAACTTACAGTATTACAAAAAAGTACATGTAAACCTATTCATTCAAAATCGTATTAAATCCAAGGGTTCATACAACGGACATAACAAAAACACAAAAAACTGGACAACATGCTACAATATTGCTTCCAATATTTCTTTACATTTTTCTTTATGTAGATCTAAAATCATCAGTGACGTTGATGTGGACACCAGCACTCCGATTAGAGCGTTTCTAATGCACGAACAAATGGCGAAAAGCTAATCTTAATCTGGCTCAATTGGCACTGTCGTCATACACACGAGTATAACGGAGTTCACACACTGAAACCCACGGCGCAAGACAACTGCATTTAGACTACAAACTAGAGAACGACACTAAAGTTCCACGAAGACCATGGGACAGGACGGAAATCCACAGTTTCATTTTTAAAAAAGAAAAAGAAAAAGGGAGAAATAAAAAACTGACCTCAGACCGTTCTCCTAGAGAGAGGAGACATGAGCACAGGATGCAATCGACAGTGACGTCATCGTTTGAACGATTTTTTTTGTTTTGTTTTTTTTTTCCACCCCAGAGATTCTTTGCTCTGGACTTTGCTCCCAGCTCTGAAGGAACGTCCAGGCCCTCTTTCTCGGAGCACCGGCTCCCTGCATTTCAGGGTGTTGGCACAAAAAAAAGAAAAGTCCTTTACACTGATCTGAGTCCAGTTTAGAGGTTTCGTGAGTAATGGTTAAGAAGGTCAGGGTTTGGATAGGGCAAACTGATCTTAGATCAGCAGTAACAGGCCAACATCTACCGGGAGATGGCGGTAGCTATAGGTGTGAGACCGTTTTCAGGAGATCACAGACAGGATGTGAGCTTGTGCATCAGTGGCACAGTCTAATGGCATAGTGCTTGCTGTGTCGGGCTCCAACAGTCATCCACTGCCCTGGTGGGGGTGGGTTGGGGAGAGGAACGTCTGGACACCGCTGTAGACCCAGAATGAGCGAATCAGCTGCCAACACTAACCAGAGAGGAGAGGAGGAGCAAGTGAGGAGAAAAGACAGAAAGGGAGCAGAGGGGCATAGAAAGGAAAGCATACAATGGATGAAAAAGAAGGCAACAGCAGAAAGGAGACAGAATACCGAACAGAGAGAAGGCAAAAGAGGGAGAAAGAAAGCAGGAGGAAAGGAGGTCACCAGTAAAGAGCGACCAAAGAGGTAGTGAAAAGATAAAGGGGAGAGTGGAGAGGTATAGAGAGTGTGAGAGAAAGGAGTTCTCCCCATCAGAATCTCCATTTTCATTTTCGCCATGTTACATTTCCCTTTTCACCCTCAAAATGCACAGCGGCAGCACGGGGCTCAAACTGCTGCGGCAGCCATGCTGTGTTTGTGCTTCTAAAATTGCATACTCGCTTTCATCTCAAATCTCGAAAATGAATTATTTAGCCTGAAACGGATACAGTAATTGCTCCTCTGTAACAAGAAGTTGTGCAAAGGATGAATATCGTAAAATGGTTTGTTGATAAACTGCCTGTCAGAAGCGCCACGCATGAAAGATGGGGCTAAGATTTCTTATGACAATCTTTATCGCAATTATGCAATGCATATAAATGGATCTCTCTCTCTCTTGCTCTCCTCCCTTTTCCTCTCTGTTTCTGTCCCCCCTCCCCCGTTGCAAAGCAGATTAGGGTCTGGGAATTGGAGGCAGTTGATGAATGTCTTTGTGCGTGTGTATTTAGGTCAGTAGAAGATTGGGCATTGCCGTATGGTTATATATAGAATACCACGGTTCAGATGGAGATCTGCTAATTAATGATAGGTCTGAACGGCGAGCGGTAAAAGAGTGACCATAAGTATCTCTCATATTGGGTGGCAGAACCGTTTCAGGCCAGTGTTCTATGGAAGAACTGTCACAAACCATGGCCGCCTGGCAGAACCACCTCATGGTTGGTATAACCGTTTCAGATGGCGGATCCACAGCAGAAGTATCAGAGAGAACAGTTCAACAGAACTATGAGTTGTTGAACCATTTAAGACCACAGTTCCATGCCAGAACTGTCTCGAACCGGGATCCCCCTGTAAAAACCGTTTGATACCACGAGTCCACGGCAGAGCTGTCTAAGACCATTTAAGGTTTTACAGTAGAACCGTTCATGCCAGTAGTGTAGACCACGGCGGAATGGAAGAACTATTCCGAATGCTGCCTCTACATCTCTTGCATCATGGTTCTACTACAAAACAATCTCAGAAAATGGTTCCAAGGATGAACGATCTCACAGTTCCATGGCAGAATCATCTCTGACCACGGTTCCACGCCAGTACAGTGAATGGCACCACAGCAGAACTGTCTCAGACTACATGGCCGAACTAGTTTGACCTTCAAATCCACAGGGAAATGGGACCAACGCCTGGGTCCACGCTGTCCTTGTGCTCGCACTGGTTCTTCGCTTAGCCCTGCCATGTGTTAATGAACTGTGTAATATGTACAGTACATTCCAGAGTTTATGATGGCATCGGCCGCTCAATTCACAGTGTGGTTTAAAAGAGATTGCCGTTTTTTTTTCTGTACAAGAGTCCCTGCGTGGTCTGTATCTTGCGTCTCCCTAGCTGGTCTAAAATAAAATGCAGTTAGCAGCTGAAACGCGGATCCTTTATGTGCGAATGTTACGGAAAAAATGCTATTTAGTACTCTGCCATGCTGTTTTTAAGACAACGCATCCTACAAACACTATGAACGGCGAAACAACTGCGAGGGGTGTGAAACGTTACGGCAGCGTTTGGGCAAAGCTCTCGACTGAGTGCCCAAAACAGGGAGATGCAGGAAAGGCTAAAGCCTGCAGTGTGCAGTTTTTCAGAAGAGGACGGTCTCGAGGACGACTCTGGACCACTCTGGTCCACACCAGGCCAGATAGCTTGCACCAGCGTCGGTGCAGATAACAGCTTATTGTTATTTTTATTGTTATGAAAGCTGTGTCACATTGTATACGCTCACTCCCTTCCACCGCCAGACTTCTGCAGACAGCCTGACATCGAGAGCAGGTCGCTCAGCAGTGAACTAGGCAACAACTGGAACGCAACCGAGGGCTTCATTAAACTGCATACAAACTGTTTTTTGTGGTTTTTTTCTTTTTTTCATTCTGTCCAAACATGAGGTATATCAGCTTGAGCTCAGTTCGTACAAAAACAAAAGAAACATAAAAAAATCGCACAGTTTTAAATCACCAGTATTTAACGCCTACAAGTGATTAGTGTGGTGTAATACTGTAGGTGTTAATTTAATAATGGTGATGATACTGTGCCAGCTGTCGCCTGAACCCTCCAGTCACAAGAACAAGAGCAGTGAACAGGTATGACCTGCATCCGGTCAGGTCTACTCACTTTTCAAGTGCAAGATTTGGAGATCTTAGATCAACCGACTGATTCAGTGCTGCGTCAGTTATTTCAAATACGAGATAAGAGTGGGTGAGGATAGTGTTAATTTATGTTTTTAAATAGCAAGAAAGAGTATCTCTAATGTGTGGCTCATTTGCTCTGCAATGGTATAATGACCAAATCACAAAATTGCTTTCGATTAATTATTAGGGAGAATGCAACCCCAAAATGCTAAAATCTATAGATAAGAACATGAAATTTCTTAAATCTTTGATGTTTAATCATTAGTGAATTTCACATAGCACCAAAGAGGGATCCTTTAACTAAACTGCACTTGTTTCTATTAGTGTATGTGTGTGTGTTTACATTCCCGTACTCTCAAACGGAGTGTCTGACTTTTAATGTTGTATTTCTGTCTGCCTTCCTTCAACTAAGTTTAGCTGTCAACGCTAAACAGAGACTCAGTTTGATCCTCTACTCACATATAAAAAATATCAAGATTAGTAAGTCTTTATACATTCAGGTCAACCTGGAATCACAGGTTTAAGTAATATCTAAAAGCGTCAGGGTGAGGCCATGTGGAGCCAACCATGATGGAAACGAAATCAGAGCTGTTCGATTTACGGACAAAAGCCAGTAATGTTTATCTGAAGCGCCTAGCGAGCGTGTCTCGGTTTGCCACAAGCCGGCATGAATAGGAGGCAACAAAACGTTTCAAAGTTTCTGCTTAGCTTCTGCTCATATGGATAACCCTTTGAGACTTCCAGACCATGTTGAACACAGGCCGAAAACACATATCTGTAAAGAGTAGCATCACTTATATTGAGCTGACCCAAAGAGGGGTCACTGGGAAACCTATCTCCTGGATTGAGGCCCCTGTCAAGTAGTTCAACTAATTTGTACAAGCTCTGCCAACGACAGAAAAACAAAACAGAACCTAGCTGGCCCCTGGCTGTGGGAGAGAGAGGAGGTGAGGTCTAAGACTCCTCCCTCTCTGAGTGCCACAGGGTTCAGTACTCAGACCCTCACAATCCACACCACTCGACACGAGTTTAAAAAATAAAAAACAGCAGAATTTCAGTCACAGATTCATATTCACAGATCACACACTTCTCCCCCAGGCCCACAGCTGAGCATCTTTCGTTCCTCACATTGTTCAAATTTCTTTTTTTTCCCCCTTTCTCCTTTGAAATTTGAACTTCTCCTCGGATGCATGTTTTCATCACCACCCTCTTCCCTCCCCTTTTTTCTTTCGATAGTTCATCCATTTGTTCATTCGTTCTCCCGTTCCTTCCTCTTTCGTGTCCCTTTCCTTGCTGTTCCCCTCCCCCCGGCTTGGGTTCCTTCCCTAGCCCACTTTCTGTGGGTTTGTGGCGCGGACGCCTTGCTCGTATGTGATCCGCTGGCTGATGAGATACTGGGCAGCCTGCGTTGCTGCAGGAGACCCTGTGATGGTTACTTTACGGTTGCGTGTACCAGGGATGAACTCGCCCTTTTTGGAGATCTGAATGCGCGCCCCTGTCAGCTCCTGGTATTCCACCAGAGTCTTCCCACCTTTGCCCAAAATGGCGCCCACCAGGTTCTCGGGTACAGCAATCTCCACCACCTCCTTCCCGCTCTCACCAAGCTTCTCCGTCCCCAGCAGTGAGGAGGCCACCAGTGGGGATGAAGGGTTTAGGTAGCCGTTGGACGCCCCTGTTGCAGCTGCCAGCGAGCCCAATGAGAAGCCCCCAAGGCTTGGTGCGGCAGGGTGACCTGCCCCTCCCGAAGCCTCGCTGGCATAGGAGGCCAGCAGGTTAGCTGCGGCAGCGGCTGCAGGGTTAGCACTAGCGGCGACAGCAGCTAACACCCCAGACGCAGCGGCCGGGTTCAGGCCGAGTCCTAGTGTGTTGGTGTTGTAGCCGTAGCTGGCCAGTGTGTTGAGAGCTGAGGTGATGGCCAGCAGATCATTCCCCGAAAAGCTGGACATGGCCGTAGGGAAGCCACCCATCCCGGCCAGACCTGCTTGGCCCAACAGGGTGGAGGCTGTGGCAGCAGCAGCATTGGGTAAGACCTCAGTGCTGTTGGCGTACGGGGAGCCGGTGGGGTTGGAGTTGGCCACAGGACCGGTGACATTGGAGTAGCTGATGTTGAGGCAACTGCTGCTCTGGGGGTCCTCCTGGATTTTCTGCACGATGATCTCCACGGCTTTGCGATTCTGCTCAGGCTCACCGCTGACGGTGACCACGCGCTCCTGCAGGTTAATGCCCTCGGGTTTCTGGGAGAGCTGTACCCATGCACCCGACTGCTCCATCACAGATTTTACTGTGGCTCCACCTTTACCAATAATCAACCCCGCCGTACTGTTGGGTACGATTAGCTTAGCCTGCAGAGCAGAGAGGAAGAGAGAAGAGAGAGTGATAGGGAGAGAGAGAGAGGGAGAGAGAGACGAATAGGAGAGAGTGGAACGAAGTGGAGGGAGAGAGAGGAAGAGAGAGAGAGAGAGGGAGAGACAGGGACAGAGAGAGAGAGAAAGAAAGAGAGAGAGGAGGGAGAGAGAGAAGAAGAGGAGAGAGTGGAAGGGAGTGGAGGGAGAGAGAGGAAGAGAGAGAGAAAAAGAGCAAGAGAAGAAGAGGAGAGAGAGGAAGGGAGAGGAGGGAGAGAGAGAGAGAGAGAGAGAGAGAGAGAGAGAGAAAGGAGGGAGGTGGGGGAGCGAGAGGGAGAGAGAAAGAGAGAGAGAGAGAGAGAGAGAGAGAGAGAGAGAGAGGCATTCAAGAACAGCATTCAATTTTTCAACAAAAATGTAACCACATGTAACATGTGGTGATGAGCACTCAGGACCACTGAGACAGAGATGACAACCTACAGTGTCTTTAACGTTGTAAACACTTCTGTTATGATGTCTTCTTCACAGAGATGCTTCTGGGAAGCTCGTCCCAGATTTGTGTACATTTGTATGTGCACTGATTGTAAAACACCACTGTGCATAGTAATTCAGGTTTGTGTACAGGTACGTGGCCCTGAGTACACAGACTGTGTCTCCAGTACTGGCAGATTGTCTATTGTCTCTGTCTATGAACTGCACATACAGTATGTCAAAGTAGGTGTACAGAACAAAATGGGTCAAAATTATTTACTCTCTACAGTAAAGGACAGCCCAAGTGTAGAGTTCAGGACAAGGTTGACCTGTGTGACGCTTCACCCGGCTGACCAGAGTAACCCTAAACTCACCCCCACCCAGTGAGTGAACTTTTTTATATGCTATAAATAACTTCATAACTTTTCCCTCCCTTCTCGGTAAATTGTAAAATAATTTGGACATTTAAAAATGTAACTTTAGCTCCACAGACAAAATTTCGACCTTCTGCCATGCAATAAGATCAGTAGGCCAATGACTTACAGGCTTCAGAAGCTATTCAACCTTGTTGACCGTTTTATTGGTTAACCTTGGCTTTCTCTAACTTGGAACAGTCTGAATGGCAAGTTTTTAGGCAGTAGCTGAGTGACAGCAGTGTGGAATATTGCTCACAACAACTATATATACTGCCCTGGCCTCAGCCTGTGTGTGTGTGTATATAAAAGTTGGTGGGTAAGGTCTCACTGTCCGTTCAGTGCTTATCTCAGCCATTTGTTGATCCTAGGGCTTACCATGCAGCTGCTCTCTTTCTCTCCCTCTCTCTCTTGCTCTCTCTGTTTCTGTTTCTCTTTTTTCCCTTTCCCTGAAACACCCTGTAAAAATAACCCAGCACGCTCACACTTTCCAGGTCCGGTCAGACCCTCTCTCCCTGGGGAAGACCCCCAGCCTATCTCTCCTTATGCCACGGAGCTCTGGAGAATATTACAGGCTTCACTAAATCACACTGCCAAACTGTCCACAGCACACAAGTCTTGAATTTAATGGAAAAAAAAGATATAGACTGTGTGACAGGTGTTGACCCAACAAAAAGGACACATGTATTGTATGACTGATTCAGGCATGTCAGGAATAATCTGTTTATTTCTGTATTTCTTTGTGTTTTAACAGGTTTATTCAAGTATTTCTGTTTTTTTTTTTGTGTTTTTATTCACGATTTAACAGGTAAATTCACTCATTGCTATTTTAGAGATCTCATCCCAGCTTTTAGGTTGTACAGATCTGTACAGGGCTGGTGTGAGCTGAGTAGTGCTCCACGGTTCGGCACGCGTGAGATCCGAAGATCCGAAAGAAAAATAAAAGCTCCGCTGAATGGTGCGCGTAGTCGGTCTGTAAAGCGATAGTCATGGCCAGCGGTAGCGGAGGTGGAGCGGACGCGCCGTGTCGAGTTGAAAACCGTGTAGCAGAGTTACAACAAGGGGTTTTCGTTGGAGGAAATGGAGAGCGCAGCTGATGGTTGCTTAGCAACATCAGATGCCGCCGGAGCGCAAGAGCGCTTTTGGAAAAAACGAGAAAGCGATGCGCCTCGCGTTTTCCACGCGTTTTTAGGCGCGATATGTGAACGGCCCCTTAGGCATCTTCGTCTTTTTGGGAAAAAAAAAAAGCTCACGTCTGCTTTGCTTTCTTTCTTTCTTTTTTTGATTACGTGGACAGTTTATTTTATTCTCCATGTTCAAAGTAAGAAGAAATAAGACCTTAAACTGCATTTTAAAGTTGTTTTTGATTGTTTCCACATTAAAGGAAATAATTATGCCCTATATTGTCATTATATATTTGTAAGGACTGTTTTTAATGGGCAAAAATACTTAAATAAATGAAAAGTTTAATTTTTTTTGCTGATCTGAAAACTGATCCGATCCGTGACTTAAAACCATGATCCGATCCGAACCGTGATTTTTTTTATCCGTTGCACCACTAGAGCGGAGTATGTTTGGGTTGTGTTTGTGTGTAGGTCTGCATGCACTGTGAGTTTCTGCGTGTATTTGTGGGTCTGTCTGCACGTTTGACTATGATGGAAGGTGTCAGAGGTAAGTGGAGACGTGTGTTTGACCTGTTTTAAATGGTCCGGGTTAACAAGTGTCAGTAGCTCTAGAACAGTGACTGGTTCAGAATGTGTTTGTGTGTGTGTGTGTGTGTGCGCGCGCGCGTGTGTCTGACCTGTTTGACTCTGTCAGGGTTAACGGTGGTCTGGGGCTGGAGGATGCTGACTGGTTCGCTCTTCTGGCTGCTCTGTGGCATCTCACGCACTTTCTCAGCGATAAAGTTATGGACCCCATTTAGCGCCTCCACTGTACCCTGGATCAAACACACCCGCTCCGTCGTACCTGCACACACAAACACACACGCAGAGACGGCTTTAACGTGCACACAGCATATTATACAGCAAATGCATCATTCTGGTAAATGTAACATTACTGAGCAATAAGCAGGAACAGCACAGAAGGGGAAATCAGCATTCATTATTTAATGTTTACTATTTACACCTCTGCTGGACCTGGAATCCTGTTGCTATGGTTAAAGAGTGCCCTCACCATGGAAACGGTCTTGTTTTCTACACTGTCAGAAAACAAGGTACTGTACAGGTCATTCATTTCTCCAACAGGGTATAAACAATATAAAAGATCCACCATGTCTATCATTAAAGGCTGTGCACTTTGAATGAGTTTTACAGCTACACTACATTCAGTTCCCCTGAAGGGGGAAAGGGGCACGTTTGTATCTTTTCACAATTAACATAAAAATAATACAACAAGCCCGGAGTCAGATGGAGTCAATGCAGCTCAAAAATAGCACTGTAACAGAATAGGATACAATTATGTTCCCCAACTAAAGGCACCGAGGACCTACCCTTTAGCGCACCAGCACATTGACAGTTCATGACCTTTTTTAACTGACAGAGTAGTTGTCATGGTGCACACCTACAGAGATTCTGGCCTGAGAGATCACAATCTAAAAACCAGCCCTGAATTTTCACAGATATAATCCGCACCTTTAAGCGATGGTTTGACCAAAAAATACGTTTTTTCTCTTACCCAAGACACCCCTGGTGTGTCTGAGCCATAAGGCTTGACTTTTGGTTGAATCTTCATTTTCAGAGTTTAAGAAAAGGCTATTTTGGAACATTATATAAGAGATCATTTCGGAAAGAGAGAGGAGAGAGAGCCAGAGATGAGAGAGAACGAGGGATGGAGGGATATACTGGGGGAATGAGAGAGGGGAAAAGCAGCTGGTTGACACTAGTCTGTTTGTTTCTGGGCAACAGTGCCGAAACTTGGCTGTGTGTGTGTGTGTGTGTGTGTGTGTGTGTGTGTGTGTGTGATTTTTTTTTTCACCAGATTGGGTATCACACATCTGTTTTATAAACACCTGTTCTTATTCAAACCTTGCCACTCATCCTGCTGTGTGCGAGACTCTCCCACAAATTCAATATTTGTTATTTAAAAAATACACATAACGGGTGTGTGTGTGTGTGTGTGTGTGTGTGTCAGTGAGTGTGTGTGTGTGGAGGATGATAAAAATAGTCTTTTCAGTTTCTGTGCCTGTCTGTCTGATGACTGGAGTAAAGTGGAAAGGGTCTCATGTTTCTGTTGTACTTTTGGCTGTGTGTGTGTGTGTGTCTGTGTGTTTGTGTGTATAGTAAAATCCCTCTAAAACACTCACACACTTCTTCATTCACGATTAGAGGCTTCTCAGTGGATATGGCGTGTGTGAGCGCCTTGTCTGAATCGATCACAGAAACTACAAATACCAACACACACACACACACTCACACACACACGCGCAAGCGCACACACACGCCCCCAAACACACGCATCGCAGTGGGGAAATACGTGTATGTGAGGAGTGTGTTTATGTGTGTAAAATATTATGTAACATATTAAATGTATAGAATAAAAAGGGCTGATCTTTGCATACAGGTACGCACATATACATTTATATTTGTGTGTGTAAAAGCAAGTGTGTGTGTGTGTGTGTGTGTGTGTGTGTGTGTGCTCACACATTTTAAGTTTTCCTGGACGCTAGCAGGAGTAAAGCCTGAGCTTAGAGGGGCTTCTTTTTATAGGTGCCCTGTGCACCAGGAGAGCTTCACATGCTCTCCGCTCAGCAGCTCCTAAGACAAATGACGCCCAGAAAATCTCCCTCATTGTTGCCTCGTTTTATCACCGAGGCGGAGGGTGACAGGGCTCTGTTTAGGAAAGAAGTGCGATCCAGACTACTCTGGTGACAGATATATTTTTATTAATATTGACTATTAAACACACATTTCTTACAATTTGTCAACGGCAGTTCTAAGTTCAGTCCACAGAGATTCGACTGGACATTTATATATATGTGTGTGTGTGTGTGTGTGTGTGTGTATGTGTGTGTGTGTGTATGTGTATATGTGTGTGTGTGTGTGTGTGTGTGTGTGGGTGTGTGTGTGTGTGTGCGCGTGTGTG
>JBBPDH010000080.1:12535324-12548814 GCA_037974565.1 Clupeocharax schoutedeni
CATTCAATCCGAGCACAGATATTGACTCGTATTACTCGTATGATACTCGTACTCGTCAAAAGTGCTTTATCCGTACCCGATACTCGTTTCAGCCGAGTATCCGGCTCAACTCTACTTTCTACCATTGTATTCTTGAGCAAGACCCTCAGTATGTTGCCCTCAGTGCTAACCAAATGCTTCCTTCATTCGTACAATAAATGGTAGACTACTTAAAGTGTTTTTTTTTAAGTGAGTTTTAGTTCACTTAGGCTATCAAGTGTGTCCCAAATAAAGAAACTGCTGCTCACTGTCTCCCACTTGTGGCCACTTGGTGGTACAGTGACTGGGACACGCCACAGAGTGGTGAGTTGAAAGGGAGAAAATGTACAGGTGCTCTTTTCTCTCCTTCTCTCTTTTTTTATCTTTCTGCAATAGAAATGGGGCTCCAGGGTACACAGAAATGACACCCCTTCACTAATATTTAAGAAGCCCATACATGGTAGGAACACAAAAAATGCCAAGTGGTGCAAGAGGATAAGGAGAAAGCTTGACCTCACCAAGCATAGTGCATTATCTTAATGATCTAAAGATCACAGAGGAATGACCCACTTTAGACTCTCCTTCAAATCAGCTTTGACTGTTGCTGTGTGTGTGTGTGTGTGTCATCCATCTCTCGTTCTTTCTGCCCAAAATCATTACAACCCCATTTAACAGCAATATTGGATGAGAGTGTGTGTGTGTGTGTTTGTGTGTGTGTTTTGAAAACATGACCTTGCTGCTTGCTGACCCTAGGGAGTGGCGTGGACATCTCGCCTTTAATAAAGCTGACCCATCCGCTTTCCTGCCCCAAAAGAAAGTGTGTGTCTGTGTGTGTACACTGTGGGTCTACAAAGGCTACTTTAATGCATGTTGACCACTTAGTTGCCCTAAACCACTTTACCCAGGAATAACTGAAACGAGTACTACTGTTCAGCTCGTTACACTTGAGTTGATTTTTTTCCTTTTAGTCTGGTAACTAGTGATATATACAATATTTCATATAATTGAGATTTCACATAGACGCCTACCTCCAATTTTAATACTTACTAATTGTTTTACAATCAAAGGATGAAAAAATAAAGAGACTGTTCGAGTTGCAGAGCAGCGTTTTTCTACACAGCCTAGTTTCCCTCTTGTCCCTTTAGTGTTTGGACGGTTCATTTGATGTATTACAACAGACGAATGTTTGAGATTTAGGTGCCTCTTTCAATCGCACACTCACTGTCACACTTTTGTAATGTTACGCATTTGGATTTTAAGGCTACATTTACATTGCAAGCCTTACTTACATTCCTTACTTTAAGGCTACATTCACATTACAATCCAGTTCCCATTTGTTTTGCACAGCTTTGATCGTTCCGAAAATAGGCCAAATGTTTTAACACATTAGCAACATTTACTAGCACTAATCTCAGGTTAGCCACTGCCACTACTTGGCAAACACAGAATGACGTAATATGTGTACAAAGATCTTTGTCATGTAAAGGCAAACACTCGGAATTGTGCCACTTCAACCTGGTAATGTGAACATAGCCAAAGTGATTTAGATAAGAAGGGCCTTAAGTAATCTCACTGTATTGCTTTTGTGATTTTTTAGGCTTCTGAGGTGGCTGTCAGACACGGGACCTGGCAGAATAGCTACATTTGATGTGAAGGGAAAACTGGATTATAAATTTGCTTTATTATTGTTTCGATTTTGCATGAACTACCCCTTTAAAGTGGATTTCCAGTGATTTTTCTAAAGAATATCTTCACAATTAAAAGGGGTTAAGATGCAAACAGAGAGGTTCAGACTGGATTTGGTGTGAAACGTTGCATTCTAGAGAAACTCAGACTTATTTACAGTGGTGGTGAATTGAACCAGACGTCTGCCTTTAAAAGCTCCTTCACAGAAAGTTGATGGCTGACATTTTTCAGAAGGTTTTGGTCATCTTCTTCATCCTAACAAGTTGAGCGTCTCATTGGCAATGCATTCCCAGGATTTGGCGATGACCCTTTTAACTTGTTTAAATCTGCGGCCAGAGGAGTTATGTGAGTCTGCATGTCAAGGTGGAGTTTTCTCTGAACTATTCTGTAAAAACACACAAGGCCTCCTTTCCTGTTGCCTGCATCATGACATTTGTTCCCCAGAGTGAGTGTGTCAGTGTATTTCAGAGTGTGGTTATTAGGTTATTATCAGCATATTAATAAGCTAGTAATAACTTACTATATGCTATCAATGTGCTACTTATATTCCTCCTTATGAGTTTACTATACATACAAAATAAAATTCTACACATTCTGATGTTGGATCACATTCATTACATATTTCAACAGTTCATGCCGGACGTCCTTCTGGATAAGAGCATCTGCTAAATGCCGTAAACGTAAGCATTAACGTAAGTAGAAGCGTCAAAGGAAGTGGATTTACCTCAGGTTTACTAGCAGCTTTACCCTCATCAACATTCCATATAAACACTCAGAAGACACATGGTTCTTTATTAGTGGGTTTGGAGAATAAATAAAATGGTTAAATTTGTGTTGGAGACGTGACCCCTGGTTCCTTTCACCACCACTGTAAAGAAGAGTTGCTCTGAATTAAATCTCTTTTTGCTGGATAATTGGTGCATTTCCCCTCTAATGCCATCAGACACTGAAAGCGAACCAGTGCTCTCAGATATCACCAGGTCAGAGGGGTGTGCAAAAAAGTGTCTCTGTGTGTGGTAACCCCACTGAGACGAGGATTCCCAATGCTGAGCTTTCAGTTCTCCTGAAAGAGTGCGCACACACAACCCACACACAAACTCACACTCACATGGCCATAATAGAATATCGTGAATTGGCTACTGCATACGTTATATTGCTTCAGTTAAAAGGCCTTCTAAATATCTGGGGGGAACGTTTTTGTCTTCATTCTTCAGCTTCTTTCTTTGTCATTGTAGCAAAGCGGGACGACCCAGCAGGCCCGCACACAATGGGGTGCTTTTAGAGCTCAGTATTCCACACGTGTTGGCTTTCTCTTTGGGACGCTCGAATTCGCTCACGAACGCACAGCGTGTCATCAGGAAAGCCTCACCACGATCAGCCACTTAAAACAAAGCAAGAAAACCACAAGTCTCCCTTCCTTCGCCTCCTCTCTCCCCCGGATGGATGAACACATGTGTGGATAAATAAAGGTGTGAAGAAGGACGAGCCCAGGGAATCATTTGCTTTTTCCCGAGGTGCTGGAAGCCCTGGAACCCCGATCTCCTCGTTCCTCTCTTTCTCTTCCTCTTTCTCGTTCTTTTTCTCCTCTCTCGGCTCGCTCCCCTCTCTCTCTTTCTCCTCGTTCTCTCTGTCCCCTCTCTCCTCGATCTCTTTCTCCTCGCTCCCTTTCTCGTTCTCTCTGTCCCCTCTCTCCTCGCTCTCTTTCTCCCCTCTCGCTCTCACGTTCCCGTCTTTCTGCGCGCTCTCTCTCCCAAGTGTCCCTCTTTTCTGAGCTTTTCTCGGACGCCTCTCCTTTGTCCGAGCGCTCTGAACGCTCCGAGCGCCCAGACTTATCAGATTTCTCAGATTTCTCACTCTTCTCCGAAGGTTCGGCCCCCTCCGAGCGCTCCTTGCGTTCTGATTTGTCGGGGTCGGTGGAGGAAGTGGTCGGTTTGTCCCACTTTGCGATGTCCTCGATTTCACTCAGGCTGGCGTTGATGCTATTGACCCAACGTTTGAGATCCTCCTGAAAAGCACAAAGATGTATGAAGTTACTCAGAGCTTGCTTACCACCAATCACCAAACATTCCAGGCCATCTCATTTCTGCCTTCAAAAGAATACGATGGCAAAAGGTTCCTTACCTTTGAAGTATTTCTGCTAGACACAAAGTTTTCAGGAAATACTGTTTGGCTAAAATATTAACTCTAAGACATTTTAAAAATTCTGCATAATTAAGAGGTTGAATTCTTGGAACATTGGTTTAATTCTCCTTTACGGTGTGACTAGTCTCAGGGATTTTTGTTTCTTGCAGTGTGTCTCCATCTAGTGGTAGAGATAAAACCTTGCACTAGGAAGTGGCCTGCATTGCAGTGTCATTTTCATGTGTGGAAAACCTTCACTGTGGTTAGAATTCTTAATGTTTAATTGAGTTTTATCACTAATTTGTGTTCACCTTTAAGTGTATTCAATATCTGTTAAAAAAATATATAATACGATCTGTGGAGAATGTTAAGCATGTTGAAACATTAGCCAAGCTAGCTACTCCATGCTGCATGTTCACATGTTCCATTAGCTGCTATACACACACATGCACATCCTAGCTCACAGTTAAAGACTATAGACACTTGGTTTCCATTTGTTTGCCCTCTTCATGAATGGTAAGAAACAAAATCTGCAGGCTGTAACAGTAAATGTGAACCTATATAGCATTATATTGCAGTTTCTAATAAACAAATGCTCACCTCGTCTTTTGCCAAGAAGATGTAGTCCCCTTCAGTATCAGTCCTGGGGGGTCAAAACAACAGAGCTCACATTAGGAGTGTAAGTACTGATTGTTTCTATCTGAAGAGGTGCATAGGTTTTAACTACTTGTGTGCAGCTGTGTCCATTTTAATTATGCTGCACTGGACCAGACTGTTTCTTCTTAGGATGAAAAAAAGGCTGCTATAGTTAAAGGTTCTGTCTGTCTGATGAGCTTCTTCTTTTATGTGAAGTACACTTTTACTGCACATGACAGGGTGTGTGTGCATGATATGTATATTGTGAACACCTAGAAACTGCTCTTACAAGCTTATTAATTAGCATTTTTTATCAACATAACAGTCTTAAGCCACAGGTGAGGTGAATAACATTGATACTCGTGTTACAGAGAAACTGGGCAATAAGTTAACAGTCAGTTCTTGAAGTTCATGTGTGGAAGCAGGAAAATGGGTGGGTTTAAGGATCTGAGACAGGACTAGGGCAGGCCAGCCAGCTTGGTGCAATCCACAGAACAGCTGCTGTAGCACAAACTAATGAAAAAAGTCCATTCTGGCGCTGATAGAATGCAGCACATCTTGCTGCATATGGTGCTGCAGACTGGTCAGAGTGCCCATGCTGACCCCTGTACACCACTGAATGCCTATACAGTGGGCATGTGAGCATCAGAACTGGACCATGGAGCAATGGAAGAAGGTGGCCTAATCGCATGTTTAGTTCTGCTGCGAAATCTAGACTCCTGCATTTATCTGGGCTTTGATATGACTTTGACTAAGTTTACCTCTTCAATGCAATGGTGTTCCATAGCGGCAGTGGCCTCTTTCAGTGGGATAATGCATCCATGAGGTATAGTTAAGGGATGCCTGCTTTAATGAATTATTATTCAACCTGACTTGGGCATATAAATATATTTTTTTCTAAGGCAGCAGTCTATAAACTTGAGATGAAATGCTTCACTAATTATTGGATCAATACTGAACTGCTTATTTTTACGAGATAATTGCCACTGACAGTTACATAAGCATGTTTGTCTAGTGCGTCTAAATGTGAGGAGAGTGAGTGTCCATGGAATGTGTTTCACACTAGAAAGGGCTCTCTCTGAATCCCGGCTTTAAACTGTCCTAATTATGAATTTAGGCTTCATTTGCAGACATAGTGACTTTAGGCCGAAAGTATGTGAATATGTGGCTGTATAAGCGCTAGTTTTACCTGAGGATGAAGACATTCTTCTTCTTCTTGTAACCGTTGGTGGTGTCGAAGGTGCAGATGGCTAAGTTTAGGAGTGGCTCATCATTGTAAGGGGTTGTGGTGTTCCTTGCATCCTTATAAAACCCAATCTCTCCTTTGTTGAGTACACAGAACAGGTTCACCCATGATTTGCTGTAAATGGA
Source organism: Clupeocharax schoutedeni (assembly GCA_037974565.1). Classification (NCBI taxonomy): domain Eukaryota; kingdom Metazoa; phylum Chordata; class Actinopteri; order Characiformes; family Alestidae; genus Clupeocharax; species Clupeocharax schoutedeni. The sequence goes on from JBBPDH010000080.1 coordinate 12,541,157, forward strand.
ATAAAAGAAATAATGCAGGCATTTTAGTAAACCTCAGATTGGGGGGGGGCTGCTACAAAAATACATAGACCTATATTAGTGACTGCATATCTCTAATTTCTTACACACCAATGATATCACATTAACATTATATGCTAAAACAGACAATGAATGGGCCATGAAAAATGTTATTCTTCCCTCAAATATACCTCAAATATGTGACTGTAATTGCTATAGTCAGTAGTTAAACGCTCTACAGTGCAAGTTCTCCAGTGTTTGTTTTATCTGTCATGTGTTGTTCATGCCATTTGCCTTTCATGCAGCTGTGAATAAATAATTCATACATTTTCTGTGTCCATTGTCTATTGCTAATATCACACCAGATGGCAGAGCAGGTTCTGGAAGAACCCTGTCAGGTGATGAATAACCTTGTGGGACCAGATATGATCGTATACGGACCGTTCATGCTATGGATTGGAACTTAGAATGCTAACAACATGGAAAGGGGATAAAGTCCTATAAATGATTATTGCCAGTTATACTGACCAATCAGTTAACCTGGGAGGACAGATCTGGGAACCCCTGATTTTGAAATTACAGTACTTTTTGGGCCATTTGTACTCTTTCAGACTCTTGGCCAGGGATGACTGTAGCAACATTTAAGACAGTCATAACACTGAGATCTAACCTACAGATGATAAGCACACAGTGGTTCTCTGGCTTTAATTTCAGAGCTTTGATCACTCGAGGCACAATTTTAGGAGCCTCTGCATTTACATGAATCTGTTCATGTTCCTTATACATTACTCTGTCATGTTCGCATTGGTTAAAATACTGAAATTATACTGCTGTTTTAGAAGCAACATTTTTTTCTCTGGGGCATTGTCTGGGGCATTGTTGTGATTTTGGGAGCTCAAATAACAGATGAGAATCCCATGTGCTTGAATAGGGAAGTCACTGCAGCCTTTCATGTCTAGAACAACACCACTAGAGCTCAGTACCTGTTGGGGCTCCTCTCTTTGCCCTCCTCCTCATGCTTGCGGTATAAGAATCCCTCGTGACGGACAGTGTGTGTGGGAGGTTGGGGCGTGCTCGGGATGCTTTGCGCCGGGGCAGAGCGGGACCGGCGCGTCTCCTCTGGCTCTTTGGGACGCGGCCTCCGTCGTGGCTTGGGCCGATCACGAGCCCGAGGACGATCAAGACGGGTGACGGGTGCCGAAAGGCTGCTAGATGGCCGATAGCTGTCCCCTTTCGCCTGAGATTGAGAAAAACAGGAAAAAAGGATTCATTATTGTTATTTGTTGGCAATAATTCTTTCATCATATACTTAACGAAGTTTACAACTGATTTGACGACGTTTTATTTATTTGGTAGCTTTTCATTTTAAACAATGGTCTGAGCCTGTAAAATTCAGAACAAACCTCCTCTAAAACTGAACAGCAGTAAAATTTGTGTATTTATGCATTTTTGTAACAGGCATCAAGGCACCATGCATCATTTTTATGGTTTGGTTTTATGACTTCATCATTTTTAATGTCCTCATGCCCTGTACTCCAACCTGGAGTAACACCATGCCCTGGCCACCTGCACAGGCGCTCGCACAGGTCCTCAGGGACCCCCAGGCAGCACCGGCCCAAACCCAGAGGACTGGTTTGAGAATCGGGTGGTGTCATACTTGCTTTTACCTATGTCTATATGAGCCAAAAACGTCTACCCCACATACCCTGCATTTGTTTGAAACAAAGGTTGTGTATCTCCTCAAAAATGAAAACGTCTGTGAGATGCAATGCTGTTTCTGCTGTTTTGTTATAAGGTCTTCCCATCTGTTGTCAGGTTCATTGCTAACTTTGTGCTGAATTAGAAAGAAGACACTCCAGTGGTGGCCAGAGTTGTTTAGGCTCTGACCTGCTTCCCAGTTGACAGAGCCAAAAATCCCCCATCACAACAAAAGATATACAGACAAGTATGTAAACAATGCTGCTCCTGTAGCGGCTGCATACACGCACATGTGCGCTGGTTAGGGATAGAGGGGCTGCAGGAATTCAGTCAGAAACATGAAATGATGCACTGCATGTGAATGAAGCAGTAGTACTTGCCTCTTTCTCCTTTGCCTGCTCAACTATGTCTGCCATGGTGCGCTTCTCACTACAAGGGCAAGAAAGGGCAAAAAATACAAAGATTTACTCTCAAATAGTGTTATACGTATATAAATATATATTAATCAGCACCACCACACTTCACAAAAAGGTTCATTTTGTACTGTGATGTAATTTCAAGGCATATTATACCTCTCTTATAAGTTATAAGTCTCTAACCAACTGTTTCACGCCTACATGCAGCTTCTTGTGGGATCCTGTCGGCCACTGTATGATCTCATCATTTATTCATGCACACAAACAATCATTCTCACCCTGAATGCCTTTTGTCTGACCCCTCTTTTCCAGACTCCTGGTCGCTGGAGTCCTGCCTCTGCAACCTATGTTTGCCGCTGCCCTCCTGTTCGCTGGACGACTGGCGCTCCAGCCGCCGGCGGTAACGCTCCTGCCGCACGATCAGTGGCAGCTCGTTCAGCCTGGCCTGTATCTCCTGCTCGCTGGATGTCTGCCGCCCCAGCCGGTACTCCCTCTCTCGACGCAGGTGGTCCATCTGGGGGTCTGAGCGGCTGCCTCGAGGGTCCCTCTGCAGCCGGCTGTGGATCATCTCCAATGAGGGATCCATGCCAATTGGGGTTCCAGGGACATCTGCTGCTCCCCCGACGAGGTGGCTGCGGTGGGCCTCCAGGAGGGGAGGGACAGCTTTGTGGATGTGGTTGATTTTGGGCTGGAGGAAGTCGTCTTTTAGGTGCTGCCAGGCGTACGCCATTTTCGGTTCGGTCGCCCCCATGGCGCCTAGATGGTTCAGGCTGTGATAGCTGGAGCCATCAGCGCCCCTGGCACCCTGTTGGTTTAGCACAATATAGTTTGAGGTGTCTACCCCTAAAACACCCTGTTGATTTAAGCCAGTGTAACTAGAGCTGTTGGCCCCTAAAACGCTGGCCTGTTGGTTTAGTCCTTGATAGCTTGGGCTGTCTAACCCTAGTACACTTTGTTGGCTTAGTCCATGGTAGGAGGAGCCGTTCATGACTGGCGTATACGGATTCAGCGCTGATCCGAGCCTCTGCGTGAGTGAGTGCGTGACTGTGTGCGACGTCTGTGCGAGGTCATGAGGACTGGGCTTGAGCTCGAGGAGTGTGTCCTGGAGAGGGTTCCGGAAGAGGGAGGAGGAAGAGGAGGAGGAAGAAGAGCTGGGCACGAGGCAAGAGAGAGGAAACATCTGTCTGTTGAGGAGAGATGAGGTGGCAGGCTGCTTGCTTTGCTCTTCCTTCAGTTTCTCCGCCTGGACAAACACAGCATGAAGAAGAGGCAGTGTTACATAGTGGTGGATGTGCAGAATGGATATATGAATAGAAGGACGAACAGTGCTGTTTGATGTACTACTGTTTGAAGATTCATATCAGCGATGCATTTCTTTCTGCCAGCAAAACCACAAATGGACATAAGAATAAATGCAAACAAACAAGAAACCAGTAAACTTCTTTTTGTGAGCTAGAAAAACACAAGGTTGGCTCCAGATTTGTTTTTAGAGAAAGTGTTCAAATGAGCAAGTGACTCTGATCTAATTATTTTGACCATTGCAAGACAGAAGTGCCTGTGTCCCTCATACTGCTGTTGTCTTTTTCTTAACAAATCTGTACCCTAAGTGGAGTAATGTTTATCTTCTGGTTCCCTAAAGAACCATGTTTGAAACATTTGTTGATGTGAAGAACCTTCACAGGTTCAAAGAACCTTACGCTAATGCAAAGATCCTCCACCAAAAACAGATTCTTTCTAGAATAGTTACTTAACAGGTTTCCAATCCAGGTCCTGGAGATCCCCCTGGAGGTCCTGGATGTGGCTACACTGCACCTGCATTATTGCATTTGAATATTCAGATGCTTCCTGAGGTTCCTCATTACCTGGATCAGGTGTGTTATGTTAGAGTTGTGGCTGAAACAATGTTCCTCTGGTCCTAGAGACCAGCTGTTCTCCACATTTTAATGTTTAGAACACCCATTTCAGCTCAGTAAGGGGTTGGTAATTAGCTCATAAGTTGGATCTGGTGTGTTGTAGCAAGTAAGACCCTAAAATTAGGGATGCACCGATTGCAATTTTCTTGGCCGATTCTGATTACCGATTTTTTTGTAAGTGTGATCGGCCGATATCGATTTTTCCCCAGATCACAGAAAATTAGAGCTGCTGGGTTTCAACGTGGCGTTGGCGTTGTTAACGGTGATACTTTTTTTTAAACGCGCAATAAGAATCTCACGTGTTAACGCCATTAACGGCCCAGCACTAACTTTATGCTATTCATACTCTTGCAGAAAACGTCCAGTATCTTGTAGAATTCAGGGCCAACGAAGAACATACTAGGAGAAATTATATATGGATGGATCTGAATACTTGTAAGGATGGATAGTTGCAAATGCATATAGATGAAAAGATGATAGAAAGAATGATAGACATTTGGATGGATGTGTGTTTAATGAATGATTGAATAAATGAGCGTACAGGTAGCTGTAAACTGAGACATGGATAAAAAGAAGGATGCGCTGAGAAAAGTGGATATTGAGACGGATTGATGGAGAATACAAGGTGTGGACCAGTGCATGCAATGATGGATCAGAATAGAGCCGAGATCACTGCCATTCTGACCTGTCGTAAGGAGCTAAAGTGTTCCTTCCAAGAAGACGCTGCCTTCCTGAACGCTTCATGTCGCCGGATCAGCTGCTCCACTTCATCGGCGCCTCCCTCTGGCTCGCGTCTGCTGCTGACTGGCTCCTTAGACGTGAGCCACACCTGCTCAGTGGCACTTTGCTGGGCAGACTGTAGTCTTTGCTGCACTATGGACACAAAAAAACGACGATATATATGTAGTTTAACGTAACCACCTACGTAAATCAAACTCTATGATGAAAGAATGTGGTAATTTCATATTCATTTATTATTTCTTTTTTTACTTTAACAATAAAACATGAACTACAACACTTAAGTCTGGGCAGCCTTTCAGTCAGTATCTAGTAAGAGGCCCTTGAGCTGAAATCACACCCTGGGATTTTTTTCTTTGCAGAACTCCTGTACTCGTCAGTATTTTTAAGATCGAATCACAAATTTTCAGTAATATTCAGGTCTTGGTACTTTTGAAGCTATCTTTCAACATTCAGTTCTGTATTGTAAACACTATTAAAACATGATACGCAATGACATTACTTTTTTAATGTGTGTCATTTTGGCGTAAGTGCTTAATTATATGCAGTAAACCCCCAACACTCATGGGGGTTACATTCCATGAGCACCTGAAAATGTGAATATGTGATGTGGTGCCTAAAAATGCATCCAAATATGCTCACAAAGCACATTCTTTTCCTTTTACACTCAGCTTAATACATTAGCCTTAAAGAAAATGGCTTTAAGTTGTATCTGTACTGTACAGTGTACACTGAACTGCTGTCTCCTGTAGTGTTAGAATGTAAAACACCGATGTTATCGTTGTTTAGACTGTACTGTAATTCATGCAAGTGCGTTTTCTTTGGTATAAGCAGGGTAAATACAATGATAAATTAATTCAATTTACAGTAATAATAATACTGTGAGATGCGTCACAGGGCAGTAGCCAATCAGCAGCAAGGAGAAATGAATAAGGTTCTCAGATTGGCTACTTTCGCCACTTGCAAACTTCCCGTCTCTTAGTACAGGTGACTATGACATCCGGGTCTCGTCCGTGTGCTGGTTGTTTATGTTTGGGTGCGGTGGTGAGCAACGGAGGCTCATTCTGTTCAGGTGTCTGACTGCCTTGCTAACCGCCATGCCCAAACATAAACAACCAGCACGAGGACAAGAGGGCGTGGCAGACGAGGCCCAGACGTCACAAAAGCAAAACATTCCGCATAAAATTATTAGTTTTGTTCTCCGAAAAAAAACGCAAGAGACTGAATCAGTGACTGCTACGAATGACGGAGTAACATCTATAACATCTATATTAACATCTGTATTAACGTTATGAGCACAAAGAATCTCTTACTGCGCTGGAGCTTCTCCCAGTGCTTCTCCCACTTATCATTCAAGTCCTTCTGCTTTGCCATGACATACTCCAACTTTTCTTTCACCTGAACGAAAGGGAGATACAGAGACAGAGAATGACTATGTTTACATGCATCAGCAGTGATTGAGCTATGAACATTTGAACAGAACAGCTTGACTGTTATTCCAACTAAGTCAGCGTCAGTGTGACTAAAACATGTTTTTGATTCATACTGGCTGGACTACTTAAAAATAGGAGAAATTGTATTATTGCAATATTTAAATCATTCAAACGTTCGAACGGTGGTGTAGCTGTTTGTGCATGAGTGGTTGTATGCAAAATACACACTTTTTTATGATTGGCATGAATAACAGTTAACAGTTACAGGGAAAGCACTTTAAAACTATTTATTATACATTTATTCTATAAATAAATCTATATAAACACTAAGCATTAGACCAAATGTATGAGTATACATTGAGCATGTGTGTGTGTGTGTGTGTGTGTGTGTGTGTACCTCCTCAGCTGCAGGGTTGTGGGCGGCAAGCAGCATCTTGCCCATATCCACACACTGCAAAAAGCTCTTGCTCTTGTTCTCCATCTTGCTCTTCAGATTCTGGTGCTGGGAGACCATGTTCTCCAGGACTGACAGATCCCTGCAACACACATATTAACATGATCATCCCAGCCATGATTTACTGAGAACCTTTTGTTGTTGCAGCAGCAACTTAGGGCTCACGACTCTTACCGGGCTTCCTCAGAAGGGCCAATCTGTCCCATGATTCCGTCCGTCCACATGCTGAGCTCACGCACCGCAGCGAAGAACTGGATTTTATCGGTCACTGTGGTAACCTGCACGCGACTTCCCTCGCACGCCACAAGCAGCTCCTTCCACGCCTGCATCACCACCTGTTCACGGGCCAGGATGGCGTCGGCCTTCTCGCCAGCGTAGATCGCTCTCAGCTGAGACGCGTTCTCCTGCAGCTGACGCACCTGGATGAGTCAAGGGTTAAAAACATACTGTAATGTTGTCTCACCTCTTTTACCTGTTTTGTGTTTTACTGTTCTGTTTTCTGGCCTATTTTGTCATTTGCATTGTCCATGTGCCTTTTCCAGGTGAGTATGTTTTAGCCCCGCCCCCTCCTAATTCGTGTCTCATTCACTTTCCATTTGTTCTAATTTTCTTAGTTAGTGAAAATAACTTGTTCTCCCTTGGACCATCTTTGTGGTTTCTCACGTTTATGTGTAACCCAACCCCCTCTTTTTCGTTTGTTAATTGTTTTTTTTGGCATTAAACCATTTGAATTCTGTGATTACATCTTATGCCTCGACCCTAACATGAGGCTAGTAACTGGTAGAATCATCTTTTACTGCAGAACAGACAATAGAACTACAAACAAATAACATTAAATAAAAACAACATAACTATATAAATATATAATCTTATGACTACACAAACATAAAACTACATACATCAAAATTAGAGCTGGGCCGTCCTCACCTGCCGGGCTATGATGAATTTCACCTTGATATTTTAGAGAAATGTCCAGTTCATGCAGTTTTTGTCTCTCCTCCAGACTGAG
>JBBPDH010000080.1:12555271-12566543 GCA_037974565.1 Clupeocharax schoutedeni
ACGCAATTTCAAATCTCTGTATGTCTGGTACGTATGGCAGATTTGACAATAAAGTTGACTTTGACTTTGACTTTGAGCTCAAAAATCCTACATTTAGAGGCGCAGTTTATAAACGTTAACACTCAAAGCACAAAGACTCGAGCACAAAGACTTGAGACTTGACTTTTACTTAGTAGAAAAGACTTGTGAACATCTCTGAACAGAACAGAACTGTTATAACTGTTATAACAGTTTTCAGATGGACTCACTTCATCTCTTATAGACCACAAATAAATCTCTCACTCTTCTCGTCCTCCCTCTCTCTGATCCCTCGAGTATTTTTACACACCTGTGTTCCAACACAATGGACTCGATCCAGAACCAGTCTGCACCGAACCTGAAGGACACACACACCAGAACCAGCAGCACAGTGGCTCGACTGAAGCCTGGCTCAGGTGACGGTGCCACGTTTGGTATCATTTTGGCATAATTCAAGGCACAACAAAGATCTACATATAGTCTAAGTTACATGATCTATGGTGTATATAGTGTTAGTACTGTCTTGAGGGAATAATAGGCCCAAAGGTATAAAAAGGTTCTACGTAATATACCCTGAAATTCACACTGAAATTACTACAGCTGTCACTAAACAAGCAAACCAAGCAAACCGCAAGGGAAATTATCCAATGTACAAGGTACAGGAACTTTTACTACTGAGCTCAACATGGTGTTGTCCACTATCTTTCACAGACGCTAAAGTACATACAATTTCTAGGTTCTAAGTCTCCAAGACCTTCTGTATCACATAAAAGTGAAAATAATATAAGTAGAAGTGTATGTTGACGTGTCAATAGTTCTGTTTAGGATTATATTTTGTAAAGATGACATAAACAAGGACGAAGATAATGTCAACATTATTAGCATAAATGCTAGCCTCTCAAGGACATATGCTTTTGTACAAAACCCACTTCTAGCTAAATGCTAATGGCATTAGCTTCCAAAATACCATACATGGGCAATTTCCCCAAATAACTAGTAATTTTAATACAACTAGTATAGGCAGATAACGCTCTATTGCATTTATTGGTCTGTAACAATGCATGGTGACATTATTTTCATCCTTAATGGGAAAAAAATTTCTCAGTTTTCATTAGCATTTAGCATTACCAGTGACAGAGAAGAGCACACGTCACACACGTTTTTTTTAAATATGGATCAAGAAATCTCAGAAATAAAATCAAGTACTTAAAGATTTAGCGACACACACAAAATGTAAAAAAAAATAATTCTAAACAGAGTTCTACACCCAAGTTAAAGCATTATAAACAGTGCTGCTGTAAACTACTGTAGCAGAGCTCATATTCCATATGAAAGCCCTTTCAGCTTAATCCGGAAAAACAGCTCGAACTGTACAACACTAAAACCAAGAAAAGCAGGGCAGCTAGAAAACTATACTGAGCATGCCGACGCATTTAACAGCAGAAGGATGCAATATTCCAGCTAAAATCACAATCGCCTGCAGGATCCGGACACAAGCTCACACCCAAAGGCCTGCACTAGCGGTCTAAAATACACCCCACCACTGCATTCACTTCAGCATGAAGCATTTAATCTGCTGAACTTCAAAATAACAAATTCCTGCACTTCACAAGCCAGCAGGGGAGCATTTAGAGCGGACAACAGTCAAGATTTACAAGTCAGATCAATTGCAAGGGCAGAGTAATGAGATTGTCCTTTGATTCCTCAGATGACAATTTCATTATTTATGGTATTCGGTTTGTATTTGATTACACTGCAGAGGTGGGAGTTCCTTGACCACAAGACTACATGCCGTTTATTATGACCCACGATGTGGTTTATGACATTTCCTGGGATAGCCATCTTGAGGCCATACTTTCACTCATTTATGTGAACAAAAGCATATCATACAGTGTCCGAAATGACATAAGGGAGTCTGTTTGAGATTAAGAGCTCGATGCAGTTTGAGGTGAGTATATATTGATTTAAGCCTCCATTAACATCCCAAGTTTGTGTTACCAGTTAATTGCATTTGTCTTGGAGCTCCAGTGCAGTGTTGCCCATTTGTTTATGAAAAAAGATCATGTGTTAGCCTTGGCTTAATTGCGGGCTTTACTACTGTCCTCCCTCCTTTTTTGTTTTTTGTTTTTTGTTATGTTTTTAATAACTGTCGACATTTCCATTTCTTTAATAAAAGTGTTATTAGTCATAATATAGCAGTGATATGTCTTGTATGTATAAATGGGTTAGGCTCATTCTCAACAATGAAAAAAAAAAAGAAAATATACGAAGTCTTCTCTTCTTTGATCTGGACTGTAAGCGGACATTTGGGCCATGTTATAAGAGGAGCTCCTGAAGGAAAACACTCGTGCGTCAATGCCAGAGAACAAGCAAGAGTGACATTTAAGAACTGCTGCAATAAATATCAGCCTAATTACCAACTGGCGTTGCCGTAACCGAGCTAACTAAACTCTAAACCTGAAGGCTCCGAGCCCTCGGCGCTATGCCTTTAACAAACAGTAAAATCATTCCTAACATATATAAAAACTGACAAAGGAAAATGCCTCTGATGGGCAGCAATATGAAATTTAGGTCATTAAAATCATGCTACGGAACGGTGCACATGCTAATTGCAGAAGTGTTGCCGTGTAGGACGAAACAATAAGACGGCGCAAAAGGACCTCACAGAGGATTAACCTGGAACAGCAGCCAGATATCTGGGATGGGATTCGCTTCGTGACTCTGTAGCAGGTCTGACTAGCTTCAGGTGACCAAAACCACCCCAAATGATCCCTAATTGTCTCCAAAATAAAGAGCTGTGTGCTGTTCTTCCATCCAAATGATGCACACCAAGGCAAAAAGAACGCTATATAGAACCTTACGGCAATATAGAATAATAATAATAGTTTGTTTATTTCTTTATAACAAGCACTAATTCTAGTTCATTGTGGTTTATCTATGCTGCTAACTGAACTGTGCAATAAGAATAAGATTATGATTCCAGTGCAACATATGCACATATGCAAATGCTGTTACTCCGCTACATTGTGTATTTATTGTAGTGCTCTGTTGTCCCTGTTTAATGCTGTAACTGCCTCCTGTGCAGTAATCATACCTATAGTGCAACACTCATCACTTCAGAAGGTTTACGTAATGTCCACACTCCCTGTGTATTTATTGTCTGTCTGTTGTCCTCTGTTTGTCGTAACCTCTGGTATGTTGCTATATGCTGCACCGTTTCCATGGAGAAACGTTGTCTCATCTCTCTCTGTATGTGTAAACAGCTGCTGATGACAACAAAGTAACCTTGAACCTTGAACCAGTATAGACTGAAATCAGACAACCACAGGATTCACACAGATGTTTTATCAAAGCTCTTATATTCACCAAATAATCTACTGTTAAATAAATATGAAACGAAACCACTGTTTTATTACTGATTCAATTTCAACTCAATTTCAACTTGATACAAATTCAGTACAAAGAATTTTACTCATCAGCATGTCATCAGAATTTCATAAGTATGAGATTAAATGAAAAAAGCTCCTTATTTTCTAAATTAAATCTTTTTTTAATTGTGAATTTGTGTTGCCTTTGTTGTTTTCTTTGGAACAAATGTCCTAGAATGTATCTAATCCCCACAAAGAAGTTAAATACAGGGGAGCTACGCTAGCCATCATAAATTTCACATGCCTGGACTCGTTCCGTTCTACCTGTGGATCTTCAGGGACTGGAATACAGCTGGAACATTTACCAGAGTCCCTTACAAAGTTCAGCGATGAATATCTAACTGCACATTCATGTAATTGATATAAACATTTTTTTGCACCATGTCATACTAAACTACACCGTATTACACCCAACACTTATACACTCATCACATATTATACTCTTATACACTCTAATTTACACCTAAGCTCAGCCGTGGGTCATGTGGTACCGGTCCGCGGTCTGCACAGAAAAAATAATTTACGTTTATTATTGTATTTATTGTATATTATTGTATTTATTATTGTATTTATTATTGTATTTTAAAGATACCCCATTATTATATTTTTTAAATATTCCCAATTTTATTTGTATCATTGATTTGTATAAATACATATACATATATTTATCTGCCGCTCTTTAAAGGCCGGGCCGTGAACATAGTTTCGGATATTAAACCGGTCCATTTAGGGACCACTGCCAGGGGCGTAGCACCAAATTCTGGGCCCTATGCACAAGCAGTGGCCATGGGCCTCTGTAAGCTCGAGGTTCACAACTTCCTACAACTAACCACCCTGCACAGCATGGGTATGCACTGCCGTCTGCCGCAGAATGAGCGCTGACTTCAAAAAGTCAAAAAAAGCCCGGTGAAGGTGGACCAAACCAGTCCTCAGACACTATATGTACTTGGACACCATTTAATACATCAAGCAACTGATGCATTTACCCAAAATATTAGCATTTACATTAGTTAACAACGTTTATTGTGATCTTAAAATAATATTTCACTCCTCAGGGACCCACCCCCCACTTGGAGCCCTGGTAATTTAGTCCCATTTTTCACCCAACTACGACCACTGCACTAAAACACACACCTGTGCACTCTAATACACCCATGTACACTCTATTACATCTCTGTACACACTCATAAACTCTCTCTATATATACACTCTTCATTAGACACTCCAATATACCTTTACACACGCTGATACAACCATATACACTCAAATACACCTCTGTATTCTCAAAAACACTTCGAAAGACTAATAAAATTGTATACACTTTAATACACGCTTATCTCTATATACTCTAATAAATTCTCTCTATATATACACACTCGAATCTACGCACTCCAATACAGCCACCTTCTCTAATTTGGGATATTGATTTGCACATTTTTATCACCTTTATTATTTTCTTATGCAGGTCTTTTATTATAATGCATTTCTATCTGCTTCATCCCTTTCACAACGTCTCTCCACCCTCTTCCTCCTCTGCCTGGTCCTCAGCCTGGTCTTGTGTCACCATTTGCTGTACTGGGCCTCAGTACAGCATTAAGCACATTCTGAGGCCAACACACCCTCCAATGATCTGAACCCATTGTTTTTAACAAAAGTGCATCCTCAGCTTTTTACCAGACCCATTCAAATCCAGACCGCAAAACGCACAGTACATGACGCGACTTGAAATTTACTCTGAAAAAGCCAGTCATCCTAAAGTCTTTTTAAATACATTGTGCTAAAAGTTTTATTCCGTTCAATTTATACCAGTACAGTGAAAATATAAACTCAAGCTTGACATTTACCAGCAATCTCACTGCCTCACTGCCCTTATACCAGGCTAACAGTCGTACATTTCTGAGTTTTGCATAGATGCCTACGTCTCCTGCTGTGGAATTGTGGAAATGGAATGAAGGTTGTTCTAACGGGAAAGAGTACTAAATACTAAAAACCTGGAAGATGTACGCTTTTGAGCTCCACCCATTGATAGCATTTGCCCCTGTAAAGTAGTAGTCAAATGTACTTGACCTGTAAGAATTAATACATCCTTATTTTACATAAACCACTCTAGCAAAGCATCCTCCAAAGCACATGCTACAACTCATGAGAAACTTCTGCGGCTTCATGAGGCTTCTGCTAGCTCAGGTCATAGTTTTACATTTACAGCATGTAAGCGACTTCCAATCCCTTTACTACAGGGGACAGTCTCCCTGGAGCAACTTAAGGTTAAGGGTCTTGCTCAGGGACCCAGTGGTGGTATGCTGAAGGTAGGATTCGAACCCATGACCTCTTGGTCCGCAGGCAATTATCCTACCCACTGAGCTACCGCCAGTGGGTAGGACAGGATGTCATAGTCATCACAAATTTCATAAAAACATGCTTAACTTCTCTGCGTGGCATTCCACTTTTAGCCATTACAGCATTAAATGATACCCAGAAAAAGAGACCCTCTCCATAAAAAAATTTAGTAGATGAAATTTACTCAGAAAATGTCACTCAGCACGATGCTAGCCAGCATGGGGGTCTGCTAGCTGACATAACAGAATTGTTTCCCTGTGGAGTCGAAAGGAAAGGAAAATAAACAGTTCTGGGTAGAATATACTGCGCTTTGACAAAGCAAATGCTTGACTGCTATGAGCAAAAGGCATCCACCCTTTAGAGATTCCACACAACCAGGACTGTTCACAAAAATGTCAATCTTAGCAAAGCCACATGTTCTGGGATCTGCCTCCGTATTGCTTAGGGGCCTATATCACAGTCATCTTAGATTTCACAAAGATATCTCAATCTTGCCGTGTCCCCAGGGTTCACACCTGCATACTTGACTGTTAGCAATTCTAATCATACATTCATATTCTAAAGCACATAAAGGGAACGGTGGCTACATTCCGGCACCGCATGGACAATACATGTAATTTCTGTTTCAGCGTAGATTATTGTGTGTGTGTATGTGTGAACAGTTCAGCTCTAGATGATGATTGAGATCAGTAGGGCTCTCTTTAATTACTTTAGTGAATACCATTCTGTTCCAGACACAAAAATAGCCTATACCAAAAACACTGGACTTAGACTGGAGTGCAAACAAGAGTTCAAATCAGCCCCAAAACTGTCTTAAAATGTACAGAGTACAAATCCCCCGGGTCCAGTGATTTCTTCCAAATGTAGAGGCAGGTTTAATGAAATAGTTAGACGTTTTTATTATTTTTAATTCTTTTAAATCAAGTCCTCTGCATTTCACCCCTTCACCTGAGGGAAGCAGTGGTTGGGCGCCTGGGAAACAGGGTGTGAGCACAGCACTGTGCTCAAAGGTACCTCAGTGGTGCCACTGGTAGTCCTAGGATTCGAACCCACAGCCTTCTGATTGCAGGGGCAACTCCCTAACCACTAGGCCTCCAGCTGCCCAACCTCTGTACATACTTCTTGCATTTTCTCCACAAACACGCATCAACATGTTTGTGTCAGGATTTCCCAGCCATGCTATCTTCTATTACATCTATGAACCAACGACCAGCACCCCGACTTTGACAATGGCCTTCACAAAGCCTTGGATAGTATCAGATATTTCACAGAGAGTTTCTCGTGTTTGCTCTTTACAAGTCGTCCCCGTGAGTATAACCAGGCACACCCTGAACACACACACCTGTATAACTCCTATCATTCCGTCCTCTCCTTTATAGATCCTTCATCTGTCCTCTATCCGGCCCCTACACATCCTCTCCCTCTACAGCCTCACCTGGCCTGCACTTGTCCTCTTCCATCCTTTTCTCGTGTCTTTTCTTTTCTCTCCAGACTCACCCACACTGCTAATTTCTCTCCTTCTCATTTCTCATCCATTTTCTCTCCTCATCTCACCTCACATCTCCTTTCTCCTCCATTCCATTCTCCTCTTGTCATTTTCTCCTCATCGCTCAGCTCTCCTCTTCTCCTTCCCTTCACTTCCTCTCTTCATTTCCATGCATCCATCTCTCCTTTCTACCCCTCACACCATTCCTCTTGGTTTTCTCTTTTTCTCCTCTGTTTGTATTCCTTTTCTTCAAATTTCTCTTTTTTCTCTTATCTTTCACTCTTTCCGCCATCCATCCTCTGTGCATTCTATCCCCTTTCTACCTTTCCTTTCATCTTCCTCTATTTTCTTCTTTCCTTTTCTCGCCTTTCTTTTCTTTTCCTCTGCTTTTCTTTCTTCTCTTCCCTTTTCATCCTGTGTCCCATCCCACCATTCACTTCTCCACTCAGATTCTTAGTTCATCTCTTTATAACCTCTTTTTCTGTTCTCCTCCTATCTTTGATTCTCTCCTTACTCCTCTCTTCCACTCCTTGTGTTTCTTTTCATTCTTTCTTGCTTGCCCGCCTTTTTCTCTTGTCCTTTTCCTGTTTTTATCCTCTCCTCTGTGTCCATTGCGCTTTACTCCTTCTCTCTTCTTCACTCATTTTATTCTTCTCCTCTCCTGTCCCATTACTCCCTCTGTCTCCTAATCTTGTCTTCTGTCCTTCTTTCGTTTTTCCACTGTCCCTTTTGCTCCTCTCCTTTTCTCTCCTTTGCTTCATCTTCCGCTCTCATCTCCTCTCTTTGCACTCATCCTTATTGTGGATCCATTCTTTACACCTTGCTCCCATCTCTCTCTCTCTCTCTCTCTCTCTCTCACTCCCCTGTTCAATCTTGGCAAGCCATTCCTTGTTATGTGCAAGCTCGGCCATGAAGGCCTGGTGCTTCATCCATTTCCTGTGCAGCTTCTGAGCCTCATCGCGGCCGGCATCCCGAGGCATGAGCATCCTGACACACACACACACATACACACACACACACACCACACCACACACAGGGCGATCAGCAACCAGGTATGACAAGTGCACACACTGTCATATAAGATGCCAGATGTACCATGGCCCATATAGCTATCAACACACACACACACACACACACACACACACACACATACACACACACAGCTAGATCTTGAATATACAGAAGCTTTCAGTATAAAAAGACGAAGAAAACCCATTCACCTCTACACACAAACATACAGACATGCACATGCACACACATGCACACACACATACACACAGACACCCACTCACACTTATAGCGCAGCAATCCAAAGCTAGGCCTCAAAAAACGTTCTATCAAAACACAATGAGAGCACACACACACACACACACACACTCACACACGCACACACATATACATATACATGCTCTCTCTCTCTCTCTCTCTCCCAAATATCTATCTAGTAGCTGAAGCATGCAGCACCTTGGCAGTATCAGCAACAGCAGCAGCAGCAGCAGCAGCAGTGTGTGTGCGTGTGTGTGTGTGTGTGTGTGTGTGTAGCTCAGAGACTCCGCTGGGTCTTCATGCCCTCCAGGTTACAGTCCAATGCTGCAGTATCCGAAAAAACAAGCACACGCACGCACATACACACACACACACACACACATACACATTCATACACGCTTACACACATACACACTCACACACACACGTGCTGGAACGTTTATAATCCAGGAGAAATCCGCAGCCGGTAAAACATCACCAGTATATTCCCATGGCAACGGAATTCCATCTGGAGAAAATAAGCCAGTGTGTGTAGGTGTGTGTGTGGGTCAGAAAGCTTCAGTGCATCCGCATACTATGCTGTCCCAGAGTCGAATCAGTGGTGTGTGCTGGGGGTGTTGGGTGGGAGGAGCCAGTGCTGTGGGGGGGGTGGGTATTGGGTGTAGCTTGTAGGGTCTAAAAATCTAAAAATACAAATACACCTTCAATGGAGCACACACACATACACACATAGGGTTATAAATGTTAGGGTTTGCAGAAGTGTTTAACCCAAAGTGGGCAAACACACACACACATGCGCGCTCTAGGTTTTGACGCTAGTGCACCATGCTGCAGTGGCTTCTGTTCTGTTCACAGCACTCGATACTGCAGTGAGAGAGAGAGAGAGAGAGAGAGAGAGAGAGAGGGAGGGAGGGAGAAGGAGAGAGGGAGAGGGAGAGAGAGAGGGTGGGAGAGAGAAGGAGAGAGAGAGAGGGAGACAGAAGGAGAGAGAGAGAGGGAGGGAGAGAGAAGGAGAGAGAGAGGGAGAGGGAGAGAGAGAGGGAGGGAGAGAGAAGGAGAGAGCGAGAGGGAGGGAGACAGAAGGAGAGAGAGAGAGAGAGAGGGAGAGAGAAAGACAGAGAGAGAGAGGGAGGGAGAGAGAAGGAGAGAGAGAGAGGGAGGGAGACAGAAGGAGAGAGAGAGAGAGAGAGAGGGAGAGAGAAAGACAGAGAGAGAGAGAGGGAGGGAGAGAGAAGGAGAGAGAGAAAGGGAGGGGGAAGATATATAGAGAGAGGGAAGGAGATAGAGAGAAGGAAAGGGAGAGGGATGTAAGGGGGAGAAACACAGAGAACCTAGAGGGATAGAGGGGAGAGAAGAAAATGAGAGGAAGGCACCAGAGAGAGGGAGGGATGATAGGGAAAGAGCAAACATGAGATATAGAGGAGAGAAAATGGCCAGAATCTGGGAAAGAAAACCTGTAATTGTGGAGCTGAAGTGGACATGAGTGGAAAGGTCAGACAAAATGGCCCTAGTGACTTCAAATGTGTGTGCGCGCGTGTGTGTGGGGGGGTCATTTCCTTCCTGAGTGTGAGTGAAGAGTCCACGTGGCTCGGTGGTGCAGCTGCTCCAGTTTAAAGGGACAGTACAAGCTGGACCAGCATCAAGGACAAGGAATCAGAATTCTGACATGCAAAAACTCCCCAGTGCTGAGTGGACAGTTCCAGTGCTGAATCAAGACATCCATTCATTTAATAAGTGCTTTAGACATAAATCGGACCGCGTATTAAAACATCAACATATGCAGTACTGAGCTGAATAAACACATGCAGTGTTAACTAAACACAGACAGAACTGAATAAATATCTCTCAAGTTTACTTTACACCCGCTGTTGAGTAAACTAATCCGAAGTCAAATAAACACCTACAGATTTGAATAAACACCTACTGTGTTGAACAAGCACTCACTGTATGTTGAATAAACAAGCAGAGTGTAGGACTACACACGTCTGAAGTTGAACAAACACCTGCAAAATAAAAAAAAAACATCTGCAGAGTAGAGCAAACATCTGCAGTGTTGGATAAACAACTGCAGAGTTCATAAAACACATACAGCATTGAATACACTCCTGGAGTTTATGAATTAAAACACACTCAGAGCTGCTGAATAAACATCAACGCCCATTTACATTAACACCAAAAAAGTCCTTAAAAACAACCATTTGTATAATTTAAATAAAATAAAATTAAAAAAATATAGATGTCACGGCTGAGGTCCGGTGATGGCCACCGTGTTTGTTTTTGATTCTGTCCTGTGCCATGTGGTCCTTTGTTTTTTTATTGTCCCGTGTTCTAGTTTCCCCACCTGTTTCCAGTTTGTCATCCCAGCTGTTATCTGTTGTATTTAAGGTCTGTGTGTTTGTCTCGTCGGTGTTGGTTCACTGTCATCACAACCTTTTTTACGTTCTGTGCCTTTTGAAATAAAAACCCCTGAGATGGCCTCTCGTCGTCACGCCTGCTCCTTTCCCCAAAGCAGTTCGCGGTCCTGGTGGTTTGCCCTTCCCCTGGACCGCAACAATAGATGGAAAAATATGTGAGCTAATGTTTTCCAAATAGTCGTTATGTGACTAAAAACTATCAGTTTTTCAAAATAACACTACACAGTACCACGAGCTCAGTATTGTCCACTTTATAGACTTGTAGTCAAGACCGCCTAGACCAAGACCAAGACACTACCAAGACCAGAGGGTATCGAGACCAA
>JBBPDH010000080.1:12644675-12658366 GCA_037974565.1 Clupeocharax schoutedeni
TGGGTGTGTGGGTGGGTGGGTGGGTGTGTGTGTGGGTGTGTGTGTTTGTGTTTGAGTGTGTGTGTTTGAGTGTGTTTGAAAATTACACTTTCCACTTGGAATTTGGGTGTTAAAAATATAAAATCAATACAAAACAGTCTTTCTGCCTTGTAGATGAAAGAGTAATGTGTGTGTTTGTTTTTTTTTTCTTCAGGTGGGATAATGGAGAAAGTGAAAAAATGAGTCCATGGGACATGGAACCCATACATGATGAAGGCAAGTGTGTGTGTGTGAGAGCGAGTTTTTTCTGAAACCAACCAATCAGCTGATGTTAATGTGTGATTTCTGCTCCTCAGCTCCAGTCCCCGATGAAATAGGAGACAGCGTCCCAGTAACGGAGGAAGAGCTTCAGGCACTGTTGTATCAGCCACAGGATGGGGAGTGGGGCGCACACTCGCGTGACGAAGAGTGCGAGAGAGTCATCACTGCTATAGACCAGCTGCTTACACTGGGTATAACACAGACACACAGCAGAGTGCAGTAAATCCATTTGCCAGGCGCATGGTTTAAAAATAGCCATAAGCTGTCAATAGAAATCTTTTTTCGTTTCCGTTACTGATATTGAAAAGCATCGGCCTTAACTGATATTCTACTTGAAAACTGCTATGCTTCAAAATGTAGGTTCTTCTTAAATACTTTACTACTGAAAGAATTGGTGCCGCCTGTAGGCGAATTTAATATTTGTGTGTGTGATACCAAATATGTTTCTAAACATAAAGTCAGCATTGATAAACATAAAATACGGTTTCACCAACATTTCAGACACCAAAAGACAAATTGTGTTCATTATTTGTGTGTGTGTGTGTGTGTGTGTGTGTGAGAAGACGTAGCGAAGGCTTTCTCCTGTCCTGTGGATCTGAGGGACTACCCTCTGTACTCCACTGTGGTTGCTTATCCTACTGACCTCAGCACAATAAGACTTAGACTGGTACACCGCTTCTACAGGTATAAACACTGCTTCTGCACACATTCATCCAGTTCTGTTTGACCTTATTTTAAACACACACCTCCTTAGCTCTGGATTTTATGTCAGATAATTTGCTGTCCCGTTATTACTGCGCATGTTCCTTGTGGTTGCCATGTTGCTAAAGCTTGTGAGTATCCGCCTTGCAGGAGGATTTCTGCTCTAATGTGGGAGGTGCGCTACATTGAGCACAACGCACGAACATTCAACGAGCCACAGAGCCCCATAGTCACTGCAGCCAAAGCAGTCACCGACGTCCTGCTGAGCTTTATTGGGTAAAGACTTTTTATTTAATTACTTTCCCCCCATAAACACTCACAAACACAATGATTCTGCAACATCTGATTATTATTATAATTTACTGATGAAACACGTGTTATTCAATATAACTAATAGTGATATTATTATTACAGAAGCATTCAAAGCTGTATGCAATCCACTCAGTGCTACTAACATACCACTACCCTATCAGTGTCACTGCTGCACTGAGCTTGATCACCACACGTTTAATACATGCCCACTGGTGATCTTGTCCTGAACACTGATGAATGGGGTAAACGGGGCTAGCAAATGAAGCACAGAAATGCTTGGACTTCATTTACTTGTGTGTGTGTGTGTGTGTTAATGCAGGGATCAGAGCTGCACCGATATATTGGAGATGTACGAAAAGGTCAAGACTGAGTTCAGCAGCGCTGCTGAAGAAGAGGTGAGCGTGTGGCTGAATGAATGAGCGGTTGCGGGCGCTTTCTTAAACAGAAAGATGCCAGGAATGAGGAATCTTTGTGAGCTGCCATACAATCATTTTGAGTTGGTGATTCTTTAGAGAAGCATGTTCATACCTGAGACATGAGTTTAGTAATCTTTTAAAGTTATAAAGAACCTTTAAAGATTTAAAGCGCATCTAAATATTACAGGTTCTTTACGCTCACATTTCAGTAAAAACAAAAAATGGACACGCGTTACACGAGCCTTGTTAAGTAACTCCTTGATGTTAGAGCTGTGTGTGTGTTTGTGAATGTATGTGTGGAACACTAAATATGTTTGTTTTAGGAGGATGTCGATGTCGACTCAGACACTCCAGGCACATCTACTGGACAGAAGGTAAGAATCAAATTGTGACGGGTCCAGGGGTTAAAATACAGAATCGCACACCCACCGTTTGTTACACCCTAGCCCACGCCACTTCTTAAAATAAGGTTGTTGTCGTAACAACGCCACCCAGTAAAATCTATGGGAACTGGGACCCCATGCTAAAATTCATTTGGAAGGAGCTGCAAGACCGTTTTAAAAGTTAACAATATTTATTTTTAAAAATGCTCGAGCAGAATAAAACAAGACAGTAAAACCACACACAGTAAAACCATAAAAACAGTCCAGGTGTCTCAGCCTTAATCTCAGTCTCTACACGAAGCCACAGCCAGTCCAAGGCCCAGGTCGTCCCACTTCCAGTCTGCACGCACAGTTTCACAGTCTCTACGTCATTCGCCAGCCTGGGGAAGAAATGGCCAGCAGTAACTCGTCCCCACACGGAGTATAAAATATTTCTAGCCGTTAACGACTCACCTCACTGGGTCCCGACCGATGTCAGGGACCCGCTGTGATGAAATAGCCTTTCAAGGAAAAGGTGAGTGCCACCGTTGCTCACACACTGCGTTTCTTGGCTGCGTCGGTGCGATCTCCTACCGTTCGCGATTCCCAAGTCGTCTAACTCCTTCCCAAGTCCTCGGTCACTTCCCAGGGGACATAATCCACCTCCAACTGCAAGGCCTAGGGACGGCCCGCGTGTGTAGGCCGAGGCACCGGCTCGTACGTGTAAGAGCATGCACTCCCACCGTTCGTGCTGCCATGATTAAAGCCCCTCCCTTGTCCCCTCCTAATTGGAGGGCTGGCTCACATGCTAACAGGTTTTCTTTAAGATGATTGGTCAGAAGGAAAGTCACTCGGTGTTCAGAGGGGAGAAAAAAAGGAAAAGAAAAGGAAAAAAAGGAAACAGACACACAAACCTACACAGTGCAGAAAAACAATCACCCAAACTCAATCAAAATAACCCACACCAAACCAAACTTTTAAGTCCCCTACTGAACCCTGTAACAAAATCATCTGCCTGACAAAATTATACTCATAAATTATGAAAATCATAAAATCACCTGCCTCTCATACACAAGTTAAGCACTTGCCTGTGAACTCAATGACCACAAAGTTGCAGGTTCAAACCCCCCACATTCTACCATTATGTCCTTGACAGTGACATTTCACAATCAGTGTCTCCAGGGGGAATGTCCCCATAATTAATGACCGTAAGTCGCTCTGAATAAATAAAAAAAATAACCTGTTCTTGTTCATGAAACGGTCACCATCTACTCATTGCTTATGGTCTGATGTTCATCTTTCTTTAAAGTATAATGGTACATTTTGCTGCTTAACACCACAAATAAATCCCGTTATTGACAGTTTTGTATATGTTTATCTGTCTTGGTGTCCAGAGGTCCTCTAAACCTTGTCAGAAACGCGGTGTGGTTCTGGACGTGCGGGCATGGTTTGGGCAGTGCAGGGAGCTGATCCAGAGAATGATAGCTAGTCCAGACTCCGAACCCTTCCGCCAACCTGTTGACCTCTTTGCCTACCCGGTAACACAATTCGAATTTTGTTGATATTTTTACATTTCTGCTGTGTTTGAGAAACAGTCATTCAAAGGGTGTGTAATGTGAAATGGTTCAGATTTGTTGCTTTTTTGGCTTGTGTTTGTGATTGAAGAATCATTTTGCAATTTTCTTCGTCCTCAGGACTACAGAGACATCATTGATACACCGATGGACCTGGGGACTGTGTCCGAGACTCTGGTGGCTGAGAATTATGAGAACCCCATTGAGTTTGCCAAAGATGTCAGACTCATCTTCAGCAACTCCAGAGCCTACACACCCAACAAGAAGTCCAGGGTGAGATTGCGACATCAAACTGCGTTATATTACCCTTGTACCTTTTAAATATATAAAGGGAAACTGAGTTTCTTCACATACTGCATCATAATTTGTAGTACGTAAATAAAGGTTTTAAACCTGCCCTTTATTTCCCTGTTGATATGGTTAAAAAAAAAAAAAGCTTAAATGCCAATTTGTATAGTGTAATCCCTAAATATGCTCCCAGAACACTCTAATTTCATTTTAAACTCAAAGAACCTTACAGAAAATGTTATGGTAAATAAATAATCAGAAAACGTATTGAAAACTTTTTTGCTTAAAAAAGTTAACATTAGCAGCGTGCAAAGACTTGTACACAAAAGACGTTGAAAAACCTTAAAAATACTAAAATACGAGGATAAGAAAGAGTTTTTCATGGAGGTTGACAACTTATCAGTGTATTACCGCCACCGCTGGACTGGTGACGGTAATACAGTTCGGTTCTCAGAAAAAATCTGCGTTAGAATGCTGATCCGTGTAAAACTGAGGGGTTACCCTAAGTTACCCCTTAGTGAAAATATCCAAATTGTGCCCAGTTAGTCATTTTTCCCTCCCTGGTGTCATGTGAATTGTTGGTGTTACAAGGTGTGAAAGGGGAGCAGGTGTGTTAAACTTGGTGTTCTCGCCCTCACACTCCCTCAAGCTGGTAACTGGAAGTTCAGCATGGCACCTCATGGCAAAGAGCTTTCTGAGGATCTGAAAAAATGAATTGTTGCTCTACATAAAGATGGCCAATACCTAGACACCGATCTGCAGCACGGTGGCCAAGACCATGCAGTGGTTTAACAGGACTTATGAGTGCTGCCAGCATTGCTGCAGAGGTTGAAGAGATGGGGGATCAGCCTGTCAGTGCTCAGACAATACACCGCACCCTGCATCAAATTGGTCTGCATGGCTGTCTTTCCAGAAAAAAAGCCTCTTTTAAAGATTAATGGATTACTGAAAACATGTCCATGTCCTGTGATTAGACCAAGAAACATTTATTTGGTTCAAATGTTGTCAAGCGTGTGTGGCAGCAACCAGGTAAGGAGTACAAAGTGTGTCTTGCCTACAGTCAAGCATGGTGGTGGGAGTGTCATGGTTTGGGGCTGAATGAGGGACTGGGGAGCTACAGTTCATTGAGGGAACCATGAATGCCAATGTGTACCGTGATGTACTATGAAGCAGAGCATGATCCCCCTCCCTCCTGAAACTGAGCCACAGGGCAGTATTCCAACATGAGAACGACCCCAAACACACCTCCAATAGGACCACTGCCCTGTGGTCCAGTTTCAGGAGGGAGGGGGATCATGCTCAGCTTCAATTTGATGCAGGGTGCGGTGTATGGTCTGAGGACAAATTTACTCTGTTATTCACGGACTACTTTACATTGTATCAAAGTGTCGTGTCCTCAGTGTTGTCCTATGAAAAGACAGGATAATTTTTGTACAGGCGTGTACTCACGTGTGTCTGTGTGTGTGTTACTGTGCCTTACTGTGCCAATAACAGAAGTTGGAAAATAGTTTAAAAACTAATTGTAACTTTTAGGTGCAGAAAACCACGCAAATGCCCCAGAAATGTGGATCTAAAAGTAAAAAAGTTGGATATGGATCCTTTACATTTGGAACGAGGGGAAGCTCCTTTTAGCTTTCAGGCAAGATGTGTGTAGCTATAAACAGTAGCAGCGGCTGACACTAAACTGTGCGATGTCACATTTTGGATCCACTGACTATAAGCGTAACCACTTTCTATGTAGCCTTTGATCATTATATTTATTCTGTTTGTGCTTGTTTTTGGTTTTTTTTGTTGTTTTTTTTGCAGATCTATAGTATGACTCTCAGTCTTAGTGCATTCTTTGAGCACCAGATCATCGCCATCATCTCTGATTACAAATCAGCAGTTCAGAACCAGAAGCGCTGTCAGCAAAGAGTCAGCTGCAGCAAGAAATTACAAAACTCTCCAGACAGGTAACGCACAGTGGATTACGTCTCTCTGTAGAATTCCTAATAACCTAAGGACACTCACATGCGCACCCCCCTACACTTCATATTGGTGAAATGTGACTGAAATTATTTATGCATTTATTTTTTCCACTAGTTTGCATAGCTTCAGTTAATGGGATTAGATCTTTACTTATCTTAATTTTATGTGTATTATTGTTTATCTGCAGCACAAGGAAGCACACAGACGATTACCAACGCAAACAAATGTCATATTTAGAACAAAATAGTTTTAAGAGAGGAAAAGGGGGGAGTATTCTCTAGTGAAAATGGCAGTAAATTAATTTTATGAAATAATGTGTTTCCACAGCCCCAAAGTAAAGCACAAGACAATAAAGAAAACAAAACCGCCCCAGCAGTCTTCCAGAAGCCGCCCACAGCGAGCCATTCAAGGTTGTATTTGTGTGGTGTTTTTCTTTTGCACTGTACTGATGTACATTTGGAAGGTATTACATTTGTTAAAGGGCTCGTAATGTAAATCGAAATTGTAAGAAAGCGTCATACAGACCATATACTTGGAACTAAGCTGCAAAAACAGCCTGTTATTAATTCACTGTGTAACAAATTGTTTTTTGACTTTCATACTTAAAACCAAACAATGGAAATAAGTGGTCCTCAAGGAAAAAATAAAATGCGAGATAAATGTATGACATGGTCCCTTTTTAAAGTTTGCGTATTTTAATTTGTGTGTGTAATCTGTTTACATCAGATTCAAATCCTGCTTTAACCGATGAAGACAGCCAGCCGTCATCTTCCTCATCATCATCATCATCATTGACGCCATTACCCTCCACACGACCGGGAACCAAGAGAGTTACTAGAAGCAGAGCTACAAGTAGAAAAACAGGTACAAATCCTGCTGTGACACAAGTCCCACTACCACTGTTTCCACTATTTGGAAAATCATTATTCATTAAATAAACACTCCAAAATACTCAGGATACATTGTATGTTCTCCACTGTTTTCAAGCAAAATGGCAGACTCTCTGTATAGTAAATTCAATAGGTTCTAAGAGAGAGTTTCAGGTGGAGCCCAGTCCATACACCCAAACATATGCAAGAAAAGCATTCGGGGGAGAAGGAAAAAAACAACAAAACTACACACGTGTGTTAAATGCACCCCAGGAGAGCTACGTAAACCTCAGTTACACACATCATAGGTCTTTTTCCCAGCACCAACCTTTGATGTTTCCATGTGTTTGTGCCCTTACGCAGACGTTCAGTGCAACGGACCTCTCACTAATGGTGGCCGGACCAAACGGACACGGACCTCTGCCCTTTCGCAGCAGCAAGAAGCTTCAGACTCTGAAAGCTCTGAGTCTTCGTCATCATCTTCGACATCTTCGTCTTCTTCCTCGTCTTCTTCCTCTTCGTCCTCGTCGTCCTCGGAGAGCGAAGCCAGCGATGCTGAAGTTGGCAGTTTCCCCGACGGCGGCGACCACGACTACAGCAAAGCATCACGACTCTCGCTGGGCCGCAAGGGGAAAGCAGCCGCCGTGAGCGCTGCAGCTTGCGCTAAACGGAAAAGGACAGAAGAGGAGAAAACTACAGGGCTTAAACGAGTGTGTAGAGAACAGATCCGAGAAGTGGTACCCAGTGAAGAGGAAAGGGAGGAGGATAATGAAGATGAAGAGGAGGAAGAGGAGGAGGAAGAGCCAGAGGAAGAGGAGGAGCTGGAAGAAGAAGAAGAAGATGAGGAGGAGGAAGAAGCAATGTTGACGACGCCGCAGTCGCAGAAGGTTCCCACTAGAGGCGAGAGGACGGCAAAATCGGAGCGGGTAAACACCCGTAACCAAGGGCGACGGACTGTTGTATACAACGATGATTCAGAGGAGGAGGGTCCCACGACCGACCCACTGAACCTGGGGATGTCCCGCTCCGGAAGAGTACGCCGCATGACTGAAAGAGCAAGGGTCAGCCATCTAATGGGCTGGACGCACTGACCTCTAGACTTTGACTTTGACCTTTTACCAACCTCAGACTGACTCACTACAGCAATACTGCAGGGATTTTTGTTTGTTTATATTTGATTATTAGTAGCTGTTGTCATGTTTTTGTACAGGCAAATGTGTGTGGTTTTTTTTTTTTTTTTTTTTAGTTGTCAAGGAAACTTTGTTTACAACTCTGGATCTTGGTGCTCCCCCCACCCCTCCCCCATCTTGCTCTGGTTTCCATGAAAACAGTGACTCTGCTATCAGCCGAAACAGCCTTATTCTGGTCCAGAGCATCTGGAAATCCTGTTTTGTGTTTTGTCTTTCTTTCTTTTTCTCTGTTCATCTCCTCTCTTCCCTCCCAAAGACAGGCAGGCTTTGTTTGCCGACGTGGTGCTTTATCCAACTTAAGTCAGTTCACTGCGCTGCAAGCAGGACAACGGTGCTGTTCCTTCTCCTCTCTCCTTTTTCCTTTAACCCCCCCCCTCCCTTTTTGTAGTCATTCATCTTCATTGAAAATTCAGATTTTCTACACTAATTTCTAAAATGCGTAAGGAGTTCACATTCTAAATCAAATCAAGGCATTACTTCTGTTCACATTTTCATACAGAAAAACTGGCTTCCAAATGTATTTTCATTTCTCTCTCTCTCTCTCTCTCTCTCCATCTCTCATTCAGATCTTACCAGATGCATTAGCCACTTCCAAGTTCTTGGTATCTTGACCCTTCCGAGTCTTTAGGCACTGCCTGTATGAGCATACCTAGACAGCAGGTCTGGACTCACAGACCCACAGTGCAGACTGTTTTTACAATGGAGTATATTTATATTTTTTCACTGTTGTGTATTATACACTTTATGCTTTCGTCGTCTCTCCGTAGATAGAGAACTCAAACTGATCCAGTAAATGTTTGCACATGTTATGAAAAAGTATGTGGCAGCTGATTGGTGGAAATGAGTTGTAGACAGGCTCTGAATCCTGACTGTTTGTTTTTTGTTTTTTTTTTTGTGCTTGTGTCACTTGAACCAGAACTGATTATCGCCAAGCCGTCTGAAAGGCAGTGGGCGGCTTTTATTGTGGTTTTGCATTTGTTTTGCTCACACTGTTTAAGTGCTTTTTTTTTTTTTAACAAAAACGTTTTAAATATAGGTGCCAATCATGGGACTCATGCTTTTTTGTTTGTTTGTTTGTTTGTTTGTTTGTTTTTTTGGATGCCGATTTGGGTAGATTGAAAGGGTTCTTTACAGTCCAAGTGTGTGGCTCGAGTTATTTGAACTGGATTTTGTTTTTTTTTATTAACTCTTCCCTCACACCCTTAGGCTTTGTGGCTCCTCGGATGTGCAGTAATATTCTGTTTCTTATTAAAAAAGCATTCAAATGTCAGGTCAGACTCTAACTTCTGGCCGAAAATGGACAGGAGGCTCTCCTCACACTACAAACATGGCTG
This sequence comes from Clupeocharax schoutedeni, assembly GCA_037974565.1. Lineage (NCBI taxonomy): Eukaryota > Metazoa > Chordata > Actinopteri > Characiformes > Alestidae > Clupeocharax > Clupeocharax schoutedeni. Next base: position 12,653,991 of record JBBPDH010000080.1, read on the forward strand.
TATATAATACATTATAATTGGGCTCAAAATGGTTACATTTTGTTCGTTTTTTTTTTTTTTTTACTACCACAGATGTGTTAGGGATATGAATGTAACCATCACTTCTCCTGATCTTAACCAGGCCACGAAGCTCTTCAAACAACTTTTTCACAAAACGACCACAAGTCATCCGTCTCGTCAGTCACAGCATTAAATGAATATTTCAACCAGAAACGTCAAAGAAAAGTTACTCTGATTGTTTCTTCTTTGGACAAGGTTTATGGCACTTTATAGGATTCAAACCCAAACGTACTGTAGTCTTATCAATACTGTATACAGATGTGCTCCTAAAGACATTTGGCTGAATGTGAAATAGGTCCTTTTGGTGTTTTAGTCTAAAAGAAATGGTATATATAACGCAGGTGAAAAGTGTGGATGGTCTTTAGATATTTTTTTTGTTGCTGTAGACTGTTAGCAAAGTGTAGTTGTGGCCATTTTGAAACGCGAGTGTGGAATTTCAGTGCAACAGAATGTTTATCCCAGAACTCTTTGGCTTCTCTTTAAATGACATTACTACTTCAATCCCTTTTTATCAGTTATGTGATGATTTTAACCTGTGTTCGGGTGCAATGCTGGCCTTTGGCGGTCATTTGTCAGCATCTGCCTTTTGTGTCTGGAGATGAAATGGGAAGCTAATGGTGTGAATTAGATTTTTGGTCGAATGATTCGTGTAGTTTCGGCTAACTTGAGATGTTCCGCTTCCGTCTGGTGGTAAAGTTTGGCCTCTGGTTCAGTACTAGCAGATGCTGTGATTGATGGTAGATGAGGTGGTAGCTGTGTTCGAGGGGTTATGAGTTAGGTGGGTTTAATATTGCTTCCAGCACGTTTATTCCTTTCCTGCTCAATCACAGTCTCCATTCTTAGGAGTTTGTATAAAACGTTTCAGATTTACCTCTGTGGAGGCAATATTATATATTGATATTTTTGATATTGCTGTGTTTGAAAATGCCGTTTCACACCAACTAATCAGTATAAAGACGTGACCAGACCCCTGCCTTTTTTTTTTTTTTCTCCAAGGATCCATCCTTTTTTCTTTTTTCTTTTTCATGTGTCTTTTTTTTTTTGTTTTGCATTTCTTCCCATGAAGTGTGATGGATCAAAGTAGTTCAGGGCCAGTTTGAGTGATGATTACGATGATGAGCTGATAGATGTAATAAACTTACGTCAGTGTCTACTTTTTCCTACACATTTTCTGATTTGTTTTTTTGTTTTTTTTAAATAAAGGAGTAAAACTGCTTAATCTTGTTAAACATGTTCTATTGCTGAACTGTGCCTTTTCACTTTGACCTCTCCTGTAGTTTGCTCCGTCCTGCATATACAATATTAACTGTAAAAATGTATATTTTAAAATAACACACTAGTTTGATATTTGACACTAGTTGATGCCACTTTCTGACGCATTTTAATGTGTTCTTTTAATGGGGAGTTCCATTGATTTCCCCCATACTTCAGTATTTGAGAGACACCCATTCGGTTTCATTGGTTCATTGTAGACTCTTTCTGTAAGGGAGCTTTTAGAGGCAGATGTCTGGTTCCATACCCTGCTGCTGTGAACATTTCTGATGGAAAGTTGTAGCTGATATATTATACCTGGTCTATTATAATAGGAGTCAAAACACATAATGTAAAGGGACTTTTTGTCATATGTGAACACACCCCAGACAGTGTGAGCAGCACAAACTTGTTCTCTGTATTTCATGCATTAGCATAGTGAAGCTGGGGATAGCCAGGCCCATGGTGTCTGGGAAACAGTTTGTGGGAACAGTTGCTCAAGGTTGCCTCGGAGATGCTACTAGCTGTACTGGGATTCAAACCCATGACTTTCTGATTGCATGAGCAACCCCCAGACCACAGAGTTTGCTTTGTATGGGGCGGCATACCAGGAGACACACGAGGGTGCTCATGCTGAGCCCTGTCCACTGCTGAAAGTGTCTACAGTGAACATGTGCGCGTCAACTGGATTGTGGAAGAAGGTGGCCTAAGCTAATGAATCATATGTCAAAAGATGGCAGCGGAATGGGAAAAGGCTAGGCTGTATGGTGTCCTGGGCAATGTTCAACTGGGAAACCTTGGGCCTACACTGATGTGGAAGCTACTTTAAGATGGACCATCTATGAAAACACTGCTGCTCTTCCCTCATGGGAACTTGTTCACTAAAGGCAGTGTCCTTTTTCAGCGGAATAATGCTTTTACCTGCATACAATATGCTAATTTGTTCACACTCTTATTGATGGGATTCTGTTTTCCTATTGGCTGAACATGACGCCGTCGATGATGTCATCCCTGAACGCCTGACTCTGTCGTCACTCCAGCTGCGTAGAGAAGACGGAAGTTGGCAGTAGTGTTGGGAGCGACGAGAAAGAAAGGAGGGAAATAAGCCTAAAAACCTACTTCATTTCACGATTTGTTTTCACATTCCGACATAGAGGAGCACCATGCCGAACATGGAGCGTATCCTTTGTTGTGGAGGTGTGTGGAGCCGAGCTAAGGCTGTGGAGAGGCCCGGAGAGTCTCTCAGATGGTAACGGTGCTAAATTAAGATAGTTTTTGTTTACAAACTGCACACCTAGGGACGAAGTTTCGATTTCTTACCCGTAAGAGTCTAATCGTATGTCTTTAGGATAACCAGGAAAGCTGAACACCCCCACCTCTGTGTTTTTGTTCGTTGTTTTGGTTCTGTTAGGAACAGATTTCTCTTAGTGGAGTTTCCTGTCCACCTTAAAAAAGCAGCTGCTAGAATTGAGCAAACATTTTTTTGGGTGGAGCTGGAAATCTGAATACAAATAGAAACTTTATGCTGTTCGTAGTATCTTATCTTGCCTAGTTTTGTAGATAAATGTCATTGTCTACAGAAAACACATGTTTTGTTTATAAACAGTTACATTCATCAGAGTGACCGCTATCAGTGTAATTTTATACATACAGGATAAAAGCGACTCGAAGTTGAAATGAAGTAAGATGTGAAGCTGCTCTAGTGACGCGTGTGGGCTTTCCCTCTCACCTGTCTTACAGGTTAGATCAGTTTCACTGTATAGAGGTTAACGTCTTATATTGTCTCTCTTTAGTGTTTTGAAACAAAAGGGTTGACTTCTTAGGGTTGGCAAATGTAGGTTACATTTGATATATATGGTGTGTTGTATCTGTGTATTTGTTTAATGTTATTCTGTTGTAACTTATAATTGAGCAAATATACTGACATACATAGATAGATAGATAGGTCGAGAGGGGAAGGGAAGGATGAATGGATGGATGGATGGATGAAAGGAAAGATAGGAAGAAGCGTTGGCTCAGCTCCTGTACCAGTTTACTGTCACTCATCCCTCTCTGTCAGATATGCCGTCAGAGGCTGGATGAACTAAGACGCTCCACTGCACTTTTATAATCGACTAAGCACTCTAGGAGTACTTTTGTTTTGTTTTTTTTACTCAGATTATTTTTATAATTACTTTTACATGAGTGCAGGGTCCAGCTTCCTTGCCCATGTTTGTTAATGTACAGTGTACCAATGTTCCTGTTCTGAGTCACTCTTGCATATAAACACTGACCCTGACACAGAAATATGTTCTATAGGGTCAGTGTGCGAATACATCAATAAATAATGACGTCAGGGACATCTTAACTGCACTTGCTCCTAACTCCTTAACCTTTTAATCCCAGAGCATTTGTTTAATCTAAAGTTTGCAGCCAAAGAGTTGCAGCGAAGCTCCAAAAAATGTGACAAAGAAGAAAAGATAGAGAAGGCCAAAGTGAAAAAGGTAAGCGAATACACCCACAGAGACAAAGCCTTGGTTCAGCATTGTTTAACACCAGTAGATAATCTACCTTCTAAAGGCCAGCAGAGATTTCGGTGCCACAGATTAGCCATTACCGCCCCATACCCATTAAAGATACCTTTTTGCATGTTTTTAGTAGCGATGGATCTGTGAAACTCGGATCGCTGAAGGAAAAATATGTTCATGAGCTGGGATGTCCATAACTAGATGTTGTAACTGTACAGTTCCTAAGTGGTGTTAAGGCATATTAATTACTTACCATACAATAACAAAGCTTAGCTCAGTAGCCTGACTGCTACATACATCATGTCCTTCCAGGGGACAGTTACTTATTAAATATTGGTTTGAATTATTGGGCAAATGTAAACAGTCTGATGCTCAGAATTATGTTAAAAACAATTAACTGCCAATACCAGTATAATTCAGATTTTTGTGCAGACCTAGTATTCAGTATAGCTATGTTTAACATATGACAAGATGTTGCGAATAAGGTGACAGTAGTAAAATCACTAACTAAGGGTGTACTCACACTAGGCTCGGTTGCCCTGAACCGGGCCCGAGTTC
>JBBPDH010000080.1:12684471-12695080 GCA_037974565.1 Clupeocharax schoutedeni
GGGGACTCCGGTTTCCTCCCACAGCCAAAAACATGCGTATATTGGGGAATAGGTGAATTGAGCACTCTAAATTGCCCGTAGGTGTGAATGTGTGTGTGTCCAGGGTGTACCCTGCCTTCGCCCATTGTAGCTGGGATAGACTCCAGCCCCCCCCCGACCCTAAACGCAGGAATAAGGGTTAGATAATGGATGGATGGATGGATGGAGCTGGTACCAGTCAGTGGAAACCCCCATAAGAAAGACACTCAGAAAGCTGTTTATAAAGCGTGGAATGCTGACATTTCTAGAGAGGGTACATCCACAAAGGGACAGAGTATGAAGCACAGAAGAGGCAAAACACTTAGAGCACACCCACTCCGTCTGTGTTTTTGAAAAGCAAGAAAGTTTTCCAGTGATTATGGTTAAGATATGGACTGCCAATTTATATTATACTTTTAAACACAAAGTCTGTAGGTGACTGTGGTTACTTCATGGGTAGGCTTGTTTTAATGCTGTACTTGATGTCTTTTAGTTGATTTTGCTGACTGAAGTGAACCGTGAATAAGGCAGCACTGTTTCTTCCTGGTTGGTGTTTAGGAGGGTATGATATGGAGAGAGTGAACTGTACAGCCTGCGGTCAGCAGGTGAACCATTTCCTGAGAAACTCTGTCTACCAGCACCCGGCCCTTAAAGTGCTCATTTGCAAGGTAAGTGTGTTTTACAAATGTGGTATAAAGTAGGCGTGGACAGTGTAATAATGCCAAATCATTGTAACAGTAAATGACGTTGCATTGTAATGCATCCTAGAGACACCTCTCTAACCACACTCAGCTCTTCAATACAGTGACGCAAGCTTGTGGATGTGTTTTAGGAGACTGTGTGACTGGGTGGGGAGACCTTCAAAGAATAGGGCGAATACTTCTTAGTGATTATTGTTTTTGCTTGAAGTGTCTGTCCATAGATAGTGTTGTACAGTATATCTTGTCTCTGTAAAATACTTTTAAGTTGTATGTACTGTATGAAGTCTTGATGAATTGTATGAAAGATAATGTGTGTGTTTGTGTTGTTTCTCCCAGTCATGTTTTAAATACTACATGAGTGATGACATCAGTAAAGATGCTGAGGGGATGGATGAACAGTGCAGGTATGAGTCTGAGTGAGGTGCTCACACAGTTTACTAAAACTACAACCCAATGGTGAGAACTGCCAGATCTTAGGGGAGGCAATTGTTGCAATTAGGTTATTTGTTCCCAGTTGATTTTTTTTCTGAACTTCTCAAGGATATGGCAGAAGTACATTAAGTTTAGACCCACGTCCAACCCATACATATTGATTTGCAGTGCCTGCAGTTTTAATGTCTTAACTTGAGAGACTTTCATCTGTTTTCACTCATGAACTGCCGAATAAGGTTTGGACCTTGCAGGATAATTAATTTGTTGCTTTGTTGGGACAAATTTTTCCTACAGGTGGTGTGCAGAAGGAGGCAGCCTGATTGGTTGTGATTACTGTAGCAATGCCTTTTGTAAAAAATGTGTCCTGCGGAACCTGGGGAGGAGGGAACTGTCAGCCATTTTGGAGGAGGAACGGAAGTGGTACTGTTACGTGTGCAGCCCAGAACCACTCATAGACCTTGTGATAGCTTGCGACTCAGTTCTGCAGAACCTTGAGAAGATCTGGGCCCGCAAACGATCCTCACGGCCTGAAGGCAGCGCGACGGGCCGAGGCATGGCGGGAGGCCGCGGGAGACCAAGGGGTGGGCGTGGTGGAATGGGTGCAGGGCTGGCGGCAGGCATGGCACCTTCTCAAGGGCTCTGCCAGCGTATGCAGCGAGTAGTGGAAATGACTGCGTCGCTGAATCAGTCTTTCACGACCTTCATGCAGAGTGAAAGGGATGAAGAGGCCAGCGAGGAAGAGGATGTGGAGAGGGCCAGGAGGCTGATGATGTTTCGTACTATACTACGGGACCTGCGCGAGGCACAGGGTGCACTACAGGTGTGTGTGGACATGTATGTTTGTGGAGTGGTATAAAGGCACTGTCTTACGCCGCTTATTCACACATGGAGTTTTTAAGCTTGTAACTGCTTTTTGAGCAGCCAGCAGGGGTAATTTGCATAGATCTGTGTTAAAGGCACAGTTTAGTGTGCTTTGCAAACTTTATAAGTGATATTAAAACTTAAAATGCAAGACAAATTCTAAAATTGGGATCTTTAATATGTTTGGGAACATGCAACAAATTTATTAAACAGATATATGATTGTTTTGCTAATTTCTAACCTAAAGAATTGTAGAGATCATTCACATTGCTTATTTTATTACATAAATGTTTTTTGTTTTTTTCACTACAAGGATGAATATCTGAAAAGATGTGTATTGTGTATATGCAAGCCATTGCTCCAATTTTGGCAACCTATAACATTAATTTACAGTACATAAATGCATAGAAACCCACATAATAAATAATTTGAGTAACAATTGTATCAGCTCTCCGTTGACATTTTGAGTCACTTTTAATTGTTAATGGCTTTACCACAATTAGTTAGAACGTTGTTCCAGAAAGTGCCCAGAGTATAAGCGTTTTTATTCTTTGCAGGATGCGCTAGATCATGAGTTGGGTGGGTCTAAACCAGCAGGTGGACCGAGGGCAAGGGGCCGACCACGAAAGGGTGCAGGAGCCAGGGGCACAGGGATCACCAAGGAACTAGTGGTGAAGCTGACACCGGTGCCTGTATGTGATGCCCCCGATGCTGATGCTAACACTGACGTTGCTGTTGCTTCTGTTAAAGAACAAGCAGAAGCATTGGCCATAGTTGGAGAGGAGGAGAAGGTGAAATTAGGCAAGGTGGTAGAAATGGTGGATGGAGGGAGAATAGGAACAGAGGAGGAGAAGGTGGAGGATGAGGAGACAACAGAAGTGGCAATGGAGGAAGAGAACACTGGTGATGATGAAAGTGAAGATTTGTCATTGGCAGAAGGGAATAAACGTTCCCCCCGTGTGAAGATGACCCCGCGGCGACGCCGTACCGAATCAGCCACCATAGCAAACCCTCATTTAGCTGAAGACTCAGATTCCGATGAAGTTCCCGCTGTTTTGCTGCAAGCTCCTGCTGGGGGGACCAGCGATGAAGAGGGTGCAGCTGACAGCGATGGACCAAACCGAGAAGTCCGAAAAAAGTGCCTCTTTGGCCTGGTCAAAACCACACCACCTTGCCAAGACAGAAACTTGCGTAAACGCAAACTTAAAGAGAGATCGTCATCTTCATTGTCAACATCGTCCCATTCTTCTTCAACTTCCAGTGGTTCAGGGGCAAAGGTCCGAAGGCCTGTAGCTCACCCGCATAAGGTCGCCAAAACGGTGGCCGCTAGTGAGAGTTCATCAAGTGATCTTGGTGGACAGGAAATAGAGAGTGGGCGGAGCAGTGACTCTGAGGATCAGGACCAGAAGATAAAACCCTTGAGTGATGTCACACTATTGGGATCTGGAACATTCCACCAACAGTCCTCTGGTAAGTTCTTCATTTTGTGTAAGCGATTTAAACTGTTTGAATGTCTCTCTGAAGTGGAAAAGGAAAATGCCTCCTAATGTAGCTACTATTTAGTATTATGGAGACAAATAAAATAGAAAAGCCTAAAGCACAGAAAGTACTAAACATTGAGTTACAGAGGACAGTCTGACTGGTATCAACATTTGTTGGCTGATATACTGATTTATAAAGGCAGATAATATTGACCAACAATAATTCTCTCTTTGTATCTCCCTCTCTTTTCCCAGGTGATGAAATAGAAGCCCAGCCTGGTCCGTCTCTGGTCCTGGAGGAGGATGATGTTGAGAATAGGTACGATTCGGATTCAGAGTGTGCTGGTGTGTCTCACTCACATTCAGGCCTCAGCAGCCATCCAGCAGAGTGTCACCCTTCAAACAGTGGTGTGGTTCAAACATGCTTAAAAAAACCATTAGAGGGTTCAGAAGTGTCTCACACACCCACCCGTACGCGACGAGCTCGCGCTGCAGCCAGCACCGGGCTCGTGCTCCGCCGACTCAACATGTAACAAGCACACACACAAATATCTAAAGTAAACACCAGTTTTAAGTGTTTGAAATGAAGACAGCCTTACTGTCATTTGTACTAAATTGATGGTAGCTTATCTTTTAATTGCAGCGTGTTAATTTATTTGAAGAGGGTTTGTTGCCGTATTTTCTCTCTGTATACGCTGTTTGGGTGAAATATTTCACTACTTTTGTGTGTATTGTTTTCACCCAGTCACCAAAAATCCCCAACCAAATGAGAACAGTCCCGTTTAGCAGAAAATGCCTATTAATGTGTGGGTTGGCCTCTACTCCCTATCAGTCATGTAAATTCTTAACGTTTCATGTCATGTCCTGAGTGCGTTTAAGTAGCTGTGTCTGGCTGCCTTTCATTGTGTTTGCAACTTGAGGAAACCAATGGATGTTTCTTCAATGATGACAAATTGAACATCCATTTCCCCTTCGGCATCTTGACCTGTGACTTGGCTTTTGTTGCCAGAGGATAATTGTTTTTGTTTTTTCCTCCCTCTCCTTTCTTTGGAAAGAACTTTACTTAGATATCTATTTTTCTACACTTCTTTTCTGTTCTGCATTCAGAAATGAGAAATTAGTGGCTGGTTATTTCCTCAGCTTCAGATAGGGGCTGCATTCCATGGCATGCGGCCGTACTTGTCTGGAGAGCACTTTATTGCTGTGTTTGTCTTGAGTGTGTTGTAGGCTGCAACCTGCTGATGCTGGAAATGCAGTATTGTCAGCAAGACATTTCAAGGGCTGTTTGGTTTGCTAATGGTAGGTGTGCTAAAACAGCAAGATATATAGATTGGCTTTTATGGGGTTAAGAATCATGTTGGGAGAAAAAAGTGTCAGTATTTTTACATAGGCAGTTTACATGCGTTTTCCAATTGTTTAGAGAGGGTGGTGTACATACTGTATTAATGTAGCGAGAGAATGAGTGGGCTGGTGTTTAATGCTGTATATATGGTATTATTTGAGCAAGTGTGTGTTCCGTTAGCTAGAAGGTTTTTGTGGTTTGTTTTGGCATACCTTGCACACAGTTAAGCTGTGAAGGCACACTCTTGAGTTTGTAGCAAGGTTTCCATGGTAAGTTTATGTTCTTTTTGGTTTATGTTTAGTTTTAGTGATGACTAGTGACAAGCCAGTTTGAAGTGTTCCTGGTGAAATGATCTTGGCCAAAAAATCACAGTTCCTTGCAGCTGTGCAGTGGAAGCATTGCATAGTACGTGTCAGAAATTAGCATTTGCTATGTTGCGATGATGGAAATAGAGGTTTGTTGGAGGGGAAAAGAAAAACAAAACGTGGCTTCATTTTGACATAATAGCCCTGTTACTATGTTAAGCTTCCAGTTTCTAGTGTGCCTCCTTAAACAGGATGACCAGAGTGGCTTATGTTCTAATTGTCTTTGTGAGGGTGCCTGTGGTCAAACACCAGTGGCTAGGTGGTGTTGTCTCTCTCTGTAAGACGAAACACATCTTCGCCTAAGCCTGTTGTAAAATTTTTATCTAGAACATTAAAACAGAAGCCACAAAAAAACCAAGAGGACATGAATATACTGCCTGCAAATACTGTACTGTATTTACGGGCACCAGCTCCCTCAGTCATGCCGCGTTGCTATGTATTCTTTGCTGTGTGCAACCAAACTAGTTCGCCCACGCAGTCCATAAATACAGCGCTAACGGCGTAAGACGAAACACTCGTCTTTAAATATTTTTTCCTTGAGTGCCGTAAACTCGAAATGTTATACGTCATACCCGACTGCCCTTGTACTGCATTTGACACGGAGACTGTGATTTAGGAGAAAATCGATCATAAAGGTATGTGTAAATGAATTTCAAAAAGAGAAGGTATTTCAAAAGCCATTGGAATTGGATGTTATAAGTAGAACACCAGTTTCTAGAATCTGCCTGTGCAATCATTATACCATTAAGCCTTCTTTTTTTTTTTTCTTCTTATATGAGAACTGACCTATCCATGCTTCACCCAAGAATTAGTTCTTTAGTGGCCACTGTTTCTTGGTTTGTGAAGCAACTGTATTGGATCCATCAGCAGGAGATTGTGAGTTTCCATCAGCTAGCCAGTGCACGTGTCTTTCAGCAGACGTAGCTGTATTAGTTGTTCTCCTCGAATCGGATTGAGCTGTCTGTTCGTGGTGCTTTGAAGGGGTGTGGAGGGCAGCTTGGTGACCTTGTGTGTAATTGGGCGTGTAGCTAGTGGGTGGATTTGGTTAAATTTTTTTTGTTTTGTTTTTACGTAATGGTTAGCTGTTATTTACAGAGTGTTGTCCAGTAAAAGTGTTTGACCATGACTCCAAATAAAGCTGTCCACTGCAAGTTAAACCCCCCTCATCAAATTTCTTATGCCATTTTGTCATTCTGGGTGTTTATAGTGATATTGCAGCAAAAAAACCAAAAAAACACTAAGTGCAAAAATAAATAGCGTGAGACTAAACGTAGTCATGCTGCTGTTAGCTTGTCTAAGTAGCATTTATTTAAATAGCTGGTGATTCTGCTTTGCCTCAGTTATATTTCTGATGTTGAACACTTTCTTTCCATTTTAAGAAAAATAAAAAAGCTATATTAGATCTGATTGTGTGACCTTACGCACAGGAGGAATCCTCTACATGTTCGAACTGGTGTGTGCTGAAGTTTCTCATGAGATTAAACGGCAGTTTGACCCCAGTGTTGTTGATCTTGTCCAACCTAGCACTGTTAACTATGAAATAACAGTTGTCGAGCATGGAAAGTTCATCTGAGATCATTTAACTCTCTTTCAGGACCAACATTTTCATTAAAACATTAGACTGTTCTCACTGTAATGGTTTGATACGTTTGTGGGGAGGGTGTTTGTGTGAAATGAGCAGAGCCAGAGGCTGTGTGGGGTAAACGGAAAGCTAGAGAAAGCAAGTATGAATGTTTTTCTTTATTCTCTCCCGTGTTTTTCTTTGTTTCTGCAGCATAGGGTGAGGTGAGCCGCTTTCCCAGGTTGCCCAGCCCAGCTATTCACACCTACTCTCCTTTTTCTTACTCCCTTCCTTTTCTTTCTCTTTCTTCTTTTCCTTCTCCTTTCTACTGCACTCTACACTTTTTTTTTTCTTTCTTTCTGTCTTTCTAACCCTCTATAACTCTGTCTGTCGCTTCTTCTTTTCCTCTTTTTTTTTTTTTTTTTTCCTGTTTTGGCTGGACCCTTCCTCGCTTCCATAGTTGGACCACAACCTTCCTGTCAGGAAAAAAGAAACGCAAATAAATTCCAAAATTACTGCATGCCAATTGTCACTTTTTTCCTATTATTTATTACTTTTTTCTTATTTGAGTTCACACACATTTAAACGTGTAAAAATTCATTTTTTAAGTTTAAAATGCATGCAGAAGAATGGATCAAGAATAAATGAAAGTAAGTACCAATGTATGTACGCGCCGTTGTAATAAATAAATTTACCCCACACTAGTCTCGTCTCTGTGCCTTCATTCATTTTGCTTTTTGTCAAAGCTGTGTAGTTCTATGTTTTCGTTTAATATTTTTGATAATTTAAATATATTAAAATTACAATTAGCTCCTGCTGCACCTGTTGATCTTTTTACTGGTTAAAATATACTAGTTTGCAAATTCGTTGCTGATGGAATTATCAAATGTAAACAGACTTTGACAGACTGCTGCTTTAAACTCTGTATATATAATGATTGGCTTTAGATTATTTGGGCATTCTAAAACCCAGTCTAAAGATGTGTTCATAGCTGTGCTAATCATATTTACATCTCCATTAAAAGGGCTCTTCTCATTACCAGGGATATCAGGTTCCTTCCAGGCCTTAGCAATGTTGTCTTCAGGTTCTCTGCCATTAAAATACAATATTCTGTTCATCTAACTCATAAACACATAATATAAAATATTACAAAAGAATATAAATTATATAATATAATATATTTATATTTTAATAAAATTTCTATATCTTACTGTGTGCATCTGCGGGCTAGCTCCAAACATTTCGTACTCGCACAATGACGATAAAGCATCTATCTAATTAAAACTGCCCGCAGAGCTTTGAGCTAAAGAGAAGCCAGTTTAGAACAAGGGTGCCAATCTTTGTCCTGGTGATCTACTTCCCTATAGATCTCAAGCCCTGATTTGGCATATCTGCTCTAGGTTGCCTTCAGGGTGTGGGATTTGAGCTTTTTAGGGTGGTAGAGCTCGAGGAATTAGTTTCTGAAGGCACCTGGGAAAACGAAATTCAAGATCCAAATAGTTCCTCTTACTTACGCCTAAACACGTAATCTCTGGAGTCCCTGTTGTGACATTACCATCCTAAATAACACGTGTCCTTACATTGTTTGGAACAAGATGACGTTTTTGACATTTGAACACCTTATGGGAGACCTGGGAAATGGAAGCATTTGAATTATTGATTTAATTGTTTAACCTTGAAGAAAAACGTTGATTTATGCTGTTTCAGCCAAGAGGTGCCCATGTAGCATAATGCTTTGGTTTAAGGGGAGAAAAAGGAAGTCTTGACAATTTTGCAAACAGATTTGAATGTCTGATCTTGCAGTGATTTTTCTTTGATTCAGGAGAATCCTCTCAAATTTTATCAAAAATTACAATTTAAACTATACAGTAAACTATAACTTTTTATACATGTTTGAAAACTGCCTTCAAAATTTGTTTTAACCAATTTTTTTTCATTAATTTTTTTGCAAAATGTAACATAAGCAAGAATCACACATTTAAAACATTCCATTGAAAGGCAAGTTTTCTTGTAAAGTAAAATCAGCAACTAAATAGCCTCTCTCCTTTTCCTCCCCAACTGTTGGATGTGTGTAGAATTGCTAAGCAGATTCTGTTGGCTCAGATCAGAGCCAATAGTTCTTCCGAGTCTGACCAGGAGGACTCCACGGACTACAGCGAGGGAGCAGCAAGTGATGAGGAGGGTGAGGGTTCCAGAAAAAACAAAGAAGACAAGGGGGATGGAAACATTGCAGAGGATAGTGAGTATTCCTCCATAAATATTGAACATGTATGTTTAGTTGTTCTTGTTCAGTTCTCCTCCCATGGCAGCACAGGCATTTCTGCTCGACATAATGAAGTAGGGCTGGGCGATATGGCTGAAAACTGTATCATGATATCAGTGTTTCATATTTGTCGATATTGATAATTATTGATATATTTTTCTCCTGGTCCTTATTTTAATCGGGTCATAAAAAATATTACATTTAAACATTTTTATTTCAAACGTAACTTTCCTCTGATCATAATCCCCTCAGTTAAGAAACTCCAAGCATATTTTGATGTGTTTTTGCATTACTATGTTTAAACAAAAATATAAACTTCAGCAATGTGAAATATAGTGTCTTATATTGTTTTTTTCAGCACAAACCAGGCAATATGATGTAAACATTTTTTTGACCAACTATATAAACATAACGGGGCAAAAATTAGCTTTTTAAAAATTTATTTCTTCATTTTTTAAAAAGAAATTACTGTCAAACCCACAAATACAGAGATCAATTATTTTACAGCTTAAAAAAAACACTTCTCTTAAACAAGATAACTTAAAAACTTTTTAGAAACATTACCCAAATAAACATTATTCAACATACAAGCAAGTGCGCCACAGGACCCCCAGTGTTCAGATAGGGTAATGGATGCGCAGAGCTAGTGCGCACACAAACAACAAATTACACTCGGGACGCTTATTTTCTATCAAATTACAAGCAAGTATATGAAAATTGTACAAACAGTTTACAACAGACTCACTCTGGCTGGGATTCGTGCTTTATGTGGGCTAGCTTCATGCGCTCCTCGTGTTCTCTGTGGAAAAACACAACTTCAGTGCCTCACAGACACTCATTCTGGGTTTTAGACTCATTTTCGCGGAGTTATATTTGATTTTAGCAGTAAAAAACACTGTTAAGCATCTCTCCCTTGTGCATCGAGTCACCTCTGTGCTTGCAGAGTAAACACCAACCTCCCCTCCCTCCGCCTCTCTTCCTCGCCCCTCTCCTCTTCTGCTAGTGGTATTTTTCCATGTTTTTTTTATTCTTATAACTTCTACACGACACAGGAATTCCAGACAAGGCTCGGGATGACGTCTGAAGCTTTGTGATTCACAAAAAAACGGCAGAAGTTCCATAAAAGTAGCTGTGCTACGACAATTTATGACAGCTGTGATCCAAACTAGCAATCAAACTAGCTCCGCAACATCTGTTTTCTTCCGACGAAGAATAAAAAATATTGAAGGTTTTATCGAACACATTTCTTATTGATATCGATCACGTGTCTCTCGCGATACATATCGTTATCGTTTTATCACCCAGCCCTATACTGAAGCAAACTGTTCAGGTTTCAAATTTGGCCTTTTTATAATTCAGTCTATAAAAGCATGTTTACGCATCATGTATTCAGCCTACAGCAGTTTAAATCTGCCTGTTTAGAATGAGGTTATAGGATGTGTTTCAGCATGGATTGCTGACTGAGAAAGGCTCAGTGCATGATAGCCATTTAGAACAGAACATCTTTACACCCAGAAAATCCTGCGAACCTTCAGCTGTATAACACACATGATATTCTATAATCTGTATCTGTAATCTGTAATCA
>JBBPDH010000080.1:12699778-12713019 GCA_037974565.1 Clupeocharax schoutedeni
CAACGACACAAAAAAATGGGTTTCAACTTTTTTTAATGTAACGTGGTAGTTACTTTCCCTGTTTACTTTTATAATAGGGACACATGATAGTGACAGCTCTACAGGAAATACAAACAAAAATCTAATTTTCTTTAATATAAAGATTTTTTTCATATCAAATTTTCTTTACAAATTTAAATAAATAAAATGTAATACATGAACAAATAAACCCCCCAAAAAAAGATAGTTTTGAAGTCGCCAATACACGTGAGTGATTGGCCGATCACCGATCAGGCCAAAAATTGTCCGTTTCCGATCACTGGTGCATCCCTAATCATGATTATTGTTGAATGATTCATATTTTGATTGAGGGGGTACCTATTTTTTCACACAAGCACATATAATTAAGAATATCAAAAATGCTCAGGATGGTGCAACAGTAAAGCTGTGACATAATGTAGATACAATGATAAATGATTGCTCAAGACAGTTGTTCGCTGCCTTTAGTAACATCTGAGGAACCTTTCAGGGAGGATACGCACTGAAGCTGGTGAATATTTTAACTCTATGGATGCTGAAATGGTTTCCAGGAAGAAAAATCAGCAAAAGCAAGAGCCATGTACCTTTGAGCTGATCTTGTACACTTGAATTAAAATTGTACACGGTGCTACACGGGAGAAGCTTTGTTTCCCCCACCATTTTAATCTCCTGCACCCCAATGCAGCATCATACAGCAGGGCATGCAGAGGACAGAGTGATGTAATATAGTACAACTCACAGTAACACTACGAGAGTGAAGGTGTGGAGCACAGACAGGATACAGTTCTGTCATTTTAAGTACTGCAGGTGCTTGGCGGTATTAGTTCACCATTAACGGTTGGGCTATTAATAACACATCGGCCATAACATTAACTTTAACCTGCCTTATCTTGTGTTAATCCTCCGGTATCTGATGTGGTATCTGCATCAAGATGTTAGCATCAGATCCTCCAAGTTAAGGGATGAGGCCTTCTGTGACTGGTCTAGTTTGTCCAGCACATTCTACAGATGCTTGATTGAGAACTAGGGGGGATTTAGATGCTAAGTTTACAGAATAAACCCTTTGTGATGTTCCTCAAACTGTCCTTGAACAATAATTGATGTGTGGCAGAACACATAATCCTACTGAAAGAGTCCACTGCCGTTAGGGAACACTGCCATTAGGATGAAGGTGTGCACTTGGTCTTTAGGTAGGTGTCAGTATAATATTCGCATGGATGCAGGTCCCAAGGTTTTTGTAGCAGATCATTGTCCAGGGCATCACACTGCTTACCTTCTTCCCATACATCTCCACGGTCCTGCTCTGATGCTCACGTGTCTATTGTAGGTGTGGTGGACATGGGTCAGCATGGTCACCCGAAAAGTCTGTAGCTAAATCCTTTACGCAGCAAGCTGTGATGCACTCTGTGTTGTGACTCCTTTCAGAGACAGCATGAACTCTTTCAGCAGTTTGCATTAGGGATGCACCGATCAATCGGCCAGCGATCGGAAACGACCGATTCATGCGCTTTACTTGCAGCACAGACACGCACGCATTCAGGCTGAGTTCACGTGTACGCTCAACGGAGGCGTTTCTCCGTGAGCGCCCGCGCCCATTCAAATCTGCTCAACAGCGATTGGTTGCCGCTGCTGCACTCCAGGCGTGGAAGACACGCCTACTGCCAAGCATCAACAATACATGTCTCGTAAATGCAGCCTCAGACGTGCTGAAATGTCCGCCGTTTGGAATTTCTTTACTTTGAACAAAGAGGATGAAAAAGTTGTACGTCTAGGAGATGCCAAGCAGAAGAAGTGAAAGCACTGATTTACGCAAAAATCAACAAAGATAATTTCCCTGCACTTCCTACACCTGTCCGAGCCTCTACCTCTCTGCCCCATGCACAAGCGTTGAGAGTGAGCACTTGTTAGGCTTAGGGGCTTAGGGAAAGTAACTCCCATGTTACATTAAAAAAGTTGAAACTCATTTTTTTGTGCCGATGCCGCAGCAGCTCTAATTTCCTGTTATTTGGGGGGAAATCGGTATCGGAAAAATCGGTATCGGCCGATCACACTTACATAAACATCGGTAATCGGGATTGGCCAAGAAAATTGCAATCGGTGCATCCCTAGTTTGTACTATAGTATCTCTTTTGTGGGATCAAATCAGTTGGCTTAGACTTTACGCCCCATGTGCATCAGTAAGTCTGATCACATACTGGGAACACTGGGGACACTCCAAAAGGCCACTCCATAAGTTTCGGAGATGCTCTGATCCTTACTACCCCTCAACAGGTGCCACTGTAACAAGATTATTTTATTTACTGTAACCTGACAGTGGGTTTAAAGGTGTGGCTGATAGGTGTATATTGTTTCGACTCTTTGTACACACCATAAGACACATCTGACCTGTTGGTCCACCATGCAGATGCGATGTTATGGGTGATGTCTCTGATCTGATGCATGGTTTGTGTTGCTCGTCACTGTTCCTGGACACTGTTGGCTGGAGATTCTCACTATTCTGGACTGTTCTCAGTCCAGCAGTGACACTTAGGGGTTTAGACACTCCAGCAGCACTGCTGTGTTTGCTACATTCTGTGCAGCACACACAACGCGACACACCACTATCATGTCAGTGTCACTGCTGTGATGACAATGGTCCACTGCCCAAATAGTACCTGTATACTGGTGGCCCTGACTGATGATGAAGCGGGTAGAGAGGGCTGACAAGTGGATTTTGCACGTTTGTTGCATTCATCTGTGCTTGTGTGTATGTCTTTGCAGGTGGGACAGTAATAATGATGTATGGGAGAAGCAGACTTTCTCCAGATTGATGGATGTTCTACAGGAGTCCCGATTTGCAGGGCCAGAGCACTGCCCCAGTCCTCCAAACACAAGTGACAATGGTACACAGTTTATCATTTTGAGAAATTACACACCTACACAGATCCTCTTTTGGAAGTACAGTTTTAGTCACTGTCATGTCTACCAGGTCATCTTTCTACGAATCAAAACTGTTCAGGTCATACTGTAGTATGTTTTTGGAACCATTTGCCTCCTCCTTCAATTGTGCTCCAGCCTTAAATGGGGAGAATGAGTTTACACTGTGTGAACCATGAGAAAGGTAAAAAGCTGTAATTTCTTTGCCCTTTGCCATTAATTAACACAAAATGAATTTAGGTATTAACTAACATTCAGTGATGTCAAAAACTCAGGGACCTTTTTGTGAATAACGTTTAGTGAATGTTGTTCAGTTTTTAGCATTAGGAAAAAGGATGTATTAACAAAAAGCCTCAGCAACAGAATATACCAAAGGAATATTATTCTTAGTGTTACATGTGACTTTTTCATATTTTTGGAAGACATGCTTTCTGTTTTTGTGCAGAATTCTGCAAGAAAACCTTCCTCCGTATCCCAGATGTGCAGAAAATCGTAATGCAGATGTTCTTGTTTTCAGCTTTGATTCACCTCTCCTCATTGTCTGAGAGAATCGACGGACAGAATACCTGTTGATTTTTTTCTGATCTAAAATAGCTGGACTTTCTTTCAAAGATGAAAAGTTCTGTTTTAAGTAGCGTTTGTCTTGTAATTTGGTTGTTCAAACAGATCTTGCGCAGTTGTTAAGGATCCTATTTTGAAACTCAGTGAGACAGAACGAAAGGAGGGAAGAATTGAAGGGTCAGCCGAGGGCATGAAAATGAGGAGCGGACACATTATGGACTGATAGATGGGATATGTGTCTGAGGCTTTTGCATATTTTTTTTTATATGCTTGTTATTGATACCTGGTTTGACTGAAAATTTAATGAGCAAAAGAGTGGTCTCTGACTTTGTGCTTGCCGTGTCTTGTATAAGAAAAAG
Source organism: Clupeocharax schoutedeni (assembly GCA_037974565.1). Classification (NCBI taxonomy): domain Eukaryota; kingdom Metazoa; phylum Chordata; class Actinopteri; order Characiformes; family Alestidae; genus Clupeocharax; species Clupeocharax schoutedeni. Next base: position 12,703,633 of record JBBPDH010000080.1, read on the forward strand.
GCACTTTGAATGCGATGTGTCTAACATCTCTTTCTTTTTCTCTGTTTCAGGCTCGCATGATCCACTCTCTGATGAGTCACATGCTCTGAGACACCATGACTCCACTGAGCCTGCTCTTCTAGCACCACCAACTCTAGGTTCCTCGAGTCGGACAGCCGAGGTTCCTCTCAGTGTAACGGATCTGCATGATGAATCTGTCTCCAATGCTGCTTCTGTCTCCTCTCTCTCCTCATTCTCATCCCTCTCCTCCCTCTCGTCCCTCTCTTCTGTTTCATGCTCCAAACCTGTGACACCCTGGTCTGTGCCTCAGAGCTGTGATAGACCACCTCTTTCCAGCATGGATTCTGGAGGAGGAGACTGCCTGAGTTGCTTGATTCCCAAGAACCAATCATGCGAGTCCATGCTTGGATTAACCTCCGAGTTCCAGCCTTGCCCTGCCTCCAACATCAGCATGCAGTGCCTTGGCTCTGCCAATAATGTGGGGCGCTATGGTGACCAAGTGCTGTCCGACCAGTTGCTCAGCGCCCCCACCCATGCAGCTGGCGTAAATGACAATACAGAGGAAGGGAAGTCAATGCGAGAGAGTGAATCAGATGATGATCCTGCTTCAAGGAGCATATATGAAAGCCTGGGGGAGGAGGCACAGGACTGGAGCTGCCTGGAGTCCCTTATCAGCGAGAGCCGAATGGAATTGTTGGACCTATGTTCTCGCAGTGAACTAGCAGTCAATCTGTTCTGTGAGGAAGATGTGGAAAACTACATGTTCCAGGAGGAGGAGTCAGCGCTGGGTACTGATGTCTGTTCACTCAAAATTCGTTATGAGTCCTACCCGGATGGAGCACAAGAACGAACTGAGCCCCCCCTGCAAGATGAATCCCAGCTAGGTTTCTTTCCTGCTCTACCTTGTAGCAGAACAGAGGGCTTAAAAGACAAGACAGACCAATCATGTGATGACAAGGCAGACGCCCCGACAACGCCCAACAGCAACTTCCTTTTTGACCTCAGTAATTCACCAGAGGACTCTGGTGAGTTCAGTGATGACAGCTATTGCACTGGCTCTTCTCCTGATGCATGGCAGGCCCAGCGACCCCACGGGCAACTGTCTAGAGAGAACTCTAGTTCCTCCAGCCAGCTTAGTTACCGCCTCCGTGCTAAGAGGAAGGTTGCTTTCCGTGAAGATTACCTATATGATATGGACTCCATAGAGAGTGAGAAGAATGCAGAGAAACGTGAGAAGCAGCCTGTTGGACTGAAGAAAGAGCGGGATGATGACTGGTGCCCAAAGAAGCGCCGTCGGTCCTATCGGAAAGAGCCACCTGTCATCATCAAATACATCATCATAAACCGCTTTAAGGGTGAGAAGCACATGCAAGTGAGGTTGAGTAGAGTGGACCCTTCAGTCATGATGGTGCATTTAAGTCCAGACACTCTGCTGCACTATGAAAGGCTGGCACCTCTGAAGGGCTACTGGCAGAGGAAGGAAAAGGAACAGCAGGAACTGAACAAATTAACAGCTGCAGACAAAACCAAACGCCTCAATGGCTACAAACGGCCACCGAGCACTATCCCCAAACGCAAACGAAGGAGCGCAAGTAGACTCAGGATTCAGCGGATCCATGCGGTGGAGAGTTCATCCCCAAGCCTAACTGCAACTGCCTCCTCCAACAATCAGCAAGAATCGACTGCATCTGTAAAAAGCACAGAAGAGCCACAAGGGAGCGCTGCACATGATGCCTTGGATACAGTGGAGACAGGTAACACAGTACACAAAGCTAGGGCTAAGAGCAGAACCGAAGAGAGGGAGGAGAGGAGAAAAGGAAGCAAAACAGGAAAAATAAAAAAATTTAAGAGTGAAGCGAGACTGAGGTCTCAAAAGCTAAAAGAAGCACATAAAGAGGAAAACTCCACTGCCTCTGAGCTTACAGAGTTAAGTTCATGTTTACCTGAAAACCTTAGTAACTCTTTGGAAAGTAATCTTATCACAAATGAGACCTCAGATGAAAAATGCACTTTGAGCCCCGCCACCCCTGGGACTAATGGGAGCGTGGGACTCCTGCCCGGTGGATATCTGCAGACTCTCCTGGAAGCTTCTGATTCTTCCAGCAGCACCAATGTCACATATTTCTCTACAGACCAGCAGCAGCCAGGGTTGTTACCAGTTGCAGACCCCCTGCAACCAGCTCAGACCTGTGTACTCTCCCCTCCCTCAGAGTCTGAGCTCCCCCATTCACCTCAGCCTCTCAATCACATTCAGCAGCACACACAGTATCCCGATGCCAACCAAACCAAACAAAACTTCCCCGTTTCCTGGCCTTCCCAACCCACAGTTGAGCAGCTTTCATTCTCTCCTGACATTCCAACTCAGTCTCCAGTCATGCCACCGGGCTTTCCCAGGCCAATGCCTGTGCTAGCAGAGGACAATGCAACAGTGACAGGGTATGTTCAGGTGCCACTGGGTACCTGCAGGATGCCTTTTGAAGAACCACTCTTACCTGAGCCCCACTCAGATACTGATTATGGGCTCAGTCCAGCAGGGTCACGAGGTGAAAGTGGTATGGGGCGACTTGTCAGCTTTAACTCTTTGGGCTCTCTCTCTGCAGCTTCTAGCAACTACAGTTCACTAAGCCTAAGGGATGGAGAACGGGAGAGAGAAGAAGAGATAAGTGAAATGAATGATGGCTTCTTGTCACACTGCAGCCCACAGCTAGTTCTGCAGCAGAGTCTCGAGGAGGTCACTCCTCTTCGAGAGTCCACTGACCTGCTTGACATCTCAAACTTCACCCCTGACAAGTTCCGCCATTCCTCTTTGTCCGAGATGTCACCGCCCGACACTCCCAGCCCCTCCCCACAGCTCTTGGGGAGCTGTGGGAAAGGGACAGGTTTTCCAGAGACAGGTGGGACTAATGTGAGGTGGAACTGCAGTGCTTTTCCACAGCTTGAGCAAGACACATCTGGAAACCAACACTCGTTTCAGACTTTCAAAGTGGAAGAAGGGGAAGAAGGGCCTCAGGGTAGCAAAGGGTCTAAAAAGAAGGGTGGAAAGAATGGACAAAACACAAAAAAGAGCAAAACACCCAAAGCAGCTAAAAGCGAGAAAGCAAAGCTCCCACGTCAGGGTTCTCGTTCCGCAAAGAAGATTAAAGCATTACTGGAAGGGAAAGCGGCTAAAAGTGGAGAGAGACTGGAAAGTGGTGCTCCTTCTCCAACTCCCTCGCTAAGCATAATGGGAGCTCAAGGGGAGTGGCCTAACGCTGGGGGCCTATCAGATGATGACCAGGGTGAATTCCAAGAGCCGTCAAACATTCTGTCTAACATAGTTTCCGGCATGGCTGAGGTGCAGCGCTTCATGCGAGCCTCAGTTGAGCCACTTTGGGGTCCTTGTTTGTCACCGGGGCAGCATGCTCTCCAAAACCAGACACTCAAGATTCTGGGTAGCAGCGTTGACCTTAAGAAGCGTGGGGGGTCTTCAGGGGCCAGTCGGGGGAAGAAGGGAGCGAGCCGTGGTGGCAAAGCTTCGACAAAGCTCCTCCCACCTGGTTTCTTCCCTCCTCTCGGTTTGGATTGCCTACCGTTTCCTCATCGGCCTGCCCACAAAAAGATGTACCGTCACAAAAGCACCGCAAAGTTTGCCCGCGACGAACTTTTGGCGGGTAAACGGGACATTAAAGGAGTAGCGCTGACTGCTTTGGTAGAAAAACAGAGGTAATATTTTCTCTCTGCAAAGTATCCCTATTCTCAGTTTCCTAACCTTGTTTCCCGTCAAATCGTTTTGAGCCTCCACCACACACCTTTCAGAGCTGCATGGCACTGACTTTACCCACAATCCTTTGCCTGCCCCACAGGAAGATGGGTACACCCTGCATGACAGCCCTGCTAAGCTACCTACTGACTAACTGGAGTCACTATATCACGGCTGCATCTATCTGCCATTGCTGCTTTGTTGCATTTTTTTTTTTAATTTGGTTTGTTTGTTTAGTGATCTGTTTCTTTTTGTTTAAGAAGAGACAATGCCTTGAAAGCCTTCTTAAAACTTACTTTCACGTAGTATTAAATCTGTATTTATTTGTCCTCTGTTCTCCGTTGCAGCTCTAGCAGTCTATGTGTTCAATCTGTGTCCCAACGTCATCGTTTAAAACAAGCCCAGCACCCTGCTATGTCTCTCAGCAAACGGTTGCCTTCTGTTGTTCAGGGGTTGGAGGTTGTTTTTAGTTTCCTGCGCTAAGGAAGTGTTACTGTGCCAACTGTTCTGAATGATGCATTTTGGGAAGTCCAAAAGTAGCGTCTGTTTAGGAAAGGACATCATACTTTTGTATAAGATGCTACCGCATCTCAAGTCTTAATGTACTAGCTGTCTTTAATATAATGTTTATTTATTTTATGATTCAAGTAAGGGGCTTCACGTCTCTGTGCCACAGGCTGACTGAGTCCCCTCTGCCAGTATCTAAATGCTGTTGTACAGGAACATATGCACTATTTACAAAATAAGATTATATCAAACATGTTTAAATTAATGTGCCAAAATATGAACAATTAAGTGTACAGACATTTTTATCTACATAAATATTTGTTGTTTTTTAATGTGGTGATGGTTGTGGGAATGTATGTTTGTGAGCCGGGGGCGGGGGGGTTGGAAAATAATTTTGGATTTACTGTTGTTACATATGCAGACATCAGTTGTGGAGTCATCTGTACAATCTGGAAATAGACATTGTTTTGCATTATTTTGGTTGCTTTTACACCGTTAGCCAGGGTGTAGTCTCACTGGACCGGGCCTGATCTCAAAACGAGGGTACGCCTCTCGGGACAACTTTGAAACTTTTGGTGGTGCCGCTAACAAGGTACACTCCTTTTAAAACACACCCTGAATTACTTGAGTCTGATATTATTTAGCTTGAAAACAGTAACTCAGGTATCTGATATCTCCTAAGGCTAAAGTGTAGCAAGTGTGTGTTTGGTTTAACCAAACGGCTTCTCCGTTGCAAGAGGTAACCCTTTTTATTACCGTATGTTAAGAGTTCTCCATGCGTAATAGGAGTTATTGGGGTGACTTGATAACAGCCTTCACAAAGAACTGAACTGGTTTAGACATTTTCCATTTACATGCTAATATGGCCCAAGATTTCTCAGTTGTCCCCAGATGTTTTTGCTACAAGATCACATCTGGCCCCGTGAGACTAGTGAAGGAGCAGAAAAAACAGAGCTGGAATAGAGAGAGCTTGGAGACGGATAGCAAGTTCGAGATGGAGTATTTTTGCATGCGATTCTTGAATTTTTGATGAAATCCCAAAATTTGATTGTTATATATTGTTAGATATGAGTGATCCCTTTGTTATTAATAACTATTATGCAACGTTTTAGTCACACAGATGTAACCCAATGGGTTAAATAATGATGTAGACTTCGGTAAAGGTCTAGCACAAGGTAATCCTCTTACCATAAATGATAAAAATAATGAAAGGTCATTTTATTGATTTACATAAGTGTACAGTGGCCTCAAAAAGTATTTGGACACTTTAGCCATTTGGTCATGGGTGAACTTGGTAAGATGTTTAGCAAAATTAAAACTTGGTAGCACAAATGGTAGACTGTGCTAGCCTGTAAAAGTCTGGAGACGAATTCCAAGTGGCCGGCACTACTAGCATTTTTCCTTTTCACAGAGTACTGGATACTGTGGCACTAGAAAAATTGGGATCTATTTCCAGTTCCAAAGGATACAACTTCATGATTTTTAGTTCCTGCTCAGGTCTGGTACCAACCAGATCCAGTAGTAATCAAGGGTTTTCTCCTCTGTCACCACAGCAACAAGTTGAAAATGTAGCAAATTCTTCATTCTTTCGGGAGAAAATAAAGCCTGTTACACGTCCAGTTAGAGCACCAGAATGTAAATTAGATATCAGAGATCATGTGAATGTTTAAATCACTATTTCTAGATTGAAGAGATTGAAGAGCTCACTAAAGTGGCATTAGCTTGGAAGCTAATGCTAACAGCTATCTAGCCCTCACAGAATGAATGTAGTTGCTGGTATTTTCACGCTCACGCTCGAGCTGAGCTCGACTCCCCGATTCTGTGTAGATCTTATATAGAACACTGTTTAATTTTAGCATAATCAGTGCTAAACGTCTCTTAGCAAGATTGTTAAGGGCACCCACTTAAGAGAAAAACACTGAAACATTGGTTGACTTTGCACATGTTTGTGAAAGTATAGTAAACAGTGCAGCGAATGATTTTATAATAGCTAGTACGCTAAGGTAACTAGCAAACCAATTAGCCAAATAAGACATTTTAAAGTGAATTAAATGATGGACAGTAGCAGCTGTCTCAAGCATTTGGAAAATAAATTGGGGTAGAGTGTTCAGTTCTTGGTAAGGGGTATGAGGGTCAGTGTTCATTTACGGGTTCATGAACTCATGATGTGTACAAAGCCATTTTGGATGCAAACCTGCCAGAAACTGCTCAAACAATGAAAATCTAAGCTGCCATTTGGAAAAAATACTATGCCAAAAAGAACATGACAGCCTGTTAAAGCCTGTTAAGACATTCGGCTTGATGTTTCGTTTTCTAGCACAATTAACGTAATGCCGTAACATGTCCCAAATGTCCAAACACTTTTTAGGGTCACTGTGCGTTTCCAACAAGCTTAATCCAGGAATTTTCGCAGTTCAGTTCAGCAGACAGGACCAAATATTTTTGATTGTTTTTTTTTCAGTGTATTGCTAGCGATGTGCATGCATAAACATGATATTTAAATTTAGTTGTGAATGCAGCCCTTTTGGCTTTTTCTGACTCTCTGATTGCAGTTTCAGTCAGCGTCATGGCTCTGTGTTTCTCTTGCTATGTTTGAATGTTGTTTACTGTTTACAAAAGAAAGACTATACGCTCTGCGCCCCGTGCCCAGGCCGCAACAGAATTCCTTTAGTGTTTTCAGAATCCTTTATCGCAGGAGAACTTTGTGGCAAGGCAAGGTGAGCGGCTCAGACTCTACTGACTTGCGCTTGTAAAGAAATATTTACAGCAACATTTGCATCATCCGCAGAGAGACAAAAACAGCTCTGTAAGAAACATCTTCATGCCCTTTTTATGAATGTATTATGCCTTCATGTTTTAGGTACGTTTCATGATTTTTCTTTCTTTTTTAATCACTTTTTTCATTACTCAGAACTACATTTTGCCTTTTTCTCATCACAAAAAAAAGAGATCTGTTTGTATCATCTGGAATCTTTGCCAGGTGGATTATTAATGAACTCTTGATGTAGGGAAAAATTACGACCTGTATATTTTTCATTGTGCCAATTTGTACCATATTTTCTAAGTGTATATTTTTCTTAGAAAGTGCTGTGAGGTCGTTCTTGGTGTGGCTTCTGTTCTTTTGCCTCCCAGGCAGTGAAAAGGTTGCTGATTATCATGGTTTTTTGGTTTGAAAACCAAAATTGTGACAAAAAAAAACTATGAAACTATGATAAAGGAGAAAAGCTGTGGCTCTTTGTTGAGTTTTGTTACTGGACCAATCTTATTGTGAGAGTGTTGTGCTCTAGTAAAACAATTATTGAGTTAAAAAAAAAACAGACAAACATGAAAACAGACAGCTAATCAATTACACTAATTTGTGATTTAATTGCTGTTTTATAGACTTTCATGTAAATTATTCTAGTATTTTGTTTTTTGTTGTATCTGTTATAAAGGTTTAAATATTTGTGAACAAGCCTGTATGGTGAAAAATGTAATATTGGTAACTTGCTGAGTTTTGTAATCATGTTTATGGAATAAATATAAATTAAAAAGAGCTTTTGATCACGTTTCACCGGAGTTCCTTTTTTTAGTGACCATGGATGTTCATGCTAATCTACCCTATTCGTTTACCTTTTCTCCTACATTGCTGGATCTTCTTTCACTAGAAAAATGTCCCAGGAATTGTCTGCAGGGACAGTTTGGCCCAAAGCAAACTTTATGGAAGTTAGCCTGTGGACACAAATGGCTCAGAGGCCTACAGTCCTTGGCAAATGTTTGTGCACCACAGGCGTAATGACTACACAGTTCCCACACCTAATGGCAAATTTCAGCATTGTTTAGTGCACACTTTATGTAGTGGCTGGGTTTAACAGATTGGGCGGGAAGCAGAATATTACAGGTGCCATTACTTTTTTCTTTTCAATTTAGATATTTATTTACACTAAATGTAATATGTCCGGGGTGTCCAAACTTTCATTTTGTCTGTGTCAGCTCTGCAGTAAGTCACACGTCCACTAGAGAGCAGTGTTGCCTCCGCACAGGTCTTACAGATGGCGGGTATGGAGCCAAGATTTTCTATTTTGTGACAATATGCCCTTTAGGACAGAACACCACTGTAATGGAAGGGTCTGTATCATGGTATATATATATTTTAATAACCATTCCCTCACAAGCCAATAAGATCCATGGACTTCTTAACTGCTGTCCACTTTGATTTTGCTGTTTTTGTGACGTCACAAAAAGCGGTCATTAACATATATTTGCATATTTGACCTAGAGCAGTTTAATTATGCCCTTCTGTGATTTATGTGACACAGTTACATATATAATGTGTGTGTGTGTGTGTGTGTGTGTGTGCGCGCGCGTGTAATAAGTGAACACAGCGCACAAAGCGAATAGTGTGGAATTCTTTCTCTGCATTTAACCCATTCACCAAGTCAGGGAGCGGGCTGCATATATACGTGTGTGCGGGTTATAAGTGGACCTCAGGGCATAAATATGTACATTTTAACACCAGCTGTTGCTGACCTTTGGTCTGGCTGTGTCCGTGATAATCCTGGTTCATCTCTGCTGGAAAAGAAAACAGTCTAAACCAGGTCACGGGAGCTCATGGTGCCATTGTGGTGTAGAACTTATCCTGACTTGTTATAAACAAACGAAAAGTGGAACTGAAGTGATGCTTTTAGGTGACCAGCACATCATGTACTCTCTGATTTTCAGTCATTATTTTGTTCAACACAACAATGTGCTTCTGTAAAAAAAGATCTCTGATATATAATACAAAATACATCATTTTGCACACAAGGCACGTGTCAGAATACAAAGCCAATGTGACCTGTGGAGCTTTTACTGTTGTGCATAAAGAATTAAAAGCATTTAATTGTGATCATATCTGGTAAATACAGGACTGTGAGTGACATATACGCCTGGTGACATCAACGCAGTATATGGAAGTTGTTATCTACAGTCGCTACACACAAGAAACAACAAATGTTCGTGTTGTCTCTTCAGTCAAATTGGCAGGTTCTCAGCATGCAGTCTTTCAAGCGCAAACTCCCATGTGGTTTATAGTTGGTGGAGGGGGGGGGGGGAGGGGGGGGGGGGGGGGGGGGGGGGGGGGGGGGGGGGGGGGGGGGGGGGGGAGGAGGGAGTGGGGGGGG
>JBBPDH010000080.1:12720970-12742596 GCA_037974565.1 Clupeocharax schoutedeni
TCCCAGAACACTTTCATTTCATTTTAAACAGTTTAATACATCACCCTTAAAGAAAATGTAAAGATAAACCTGAGGTTTAAATAAGAAGTCACGAGAGAGAGAGAGAGAAAGAGAGAGAGAGATAGAGACACCCCTACCATTTACGTCAAAACAATGTCATTCACTTTGTTTAACATCGTGTTGTGATTACTTGCATAAACTGTTCATAAACATTTGGGTTTTGCATTTGAGTATTTATTCAGTGTTTTTGCATGTGTAATGCAGTGTATATATAGAAAACCTTTGACTAGTGTTACCAACTAACTAGCTGTGTCATTTGTCTCAGCTTTACATTTCTGAACAGCATGCTGTTTATAATGATATCTCGAGCAATTCTTTGCTGCTCCTACAGTTTGCATACTATTTGCATACTGTTATCCTGCATGGTGCTATGCTGCTGTTTGTTTGCATATCATTTGCACAGTCTAGTCAGTCCACTCAGGACTGCACATCTTACCTTCCCCAAAATGATGTTGGTAAAGGTTTGTTGCTTGGTGAACACATTTATGAATAAAAATGTTTTTCAAAAAAAGAAGAACGTTGTGTCCTCACTTTGTGAAGATGCTGAATAGCATATATACGTACAAAGATATTTCCTCCAAAAAAAAATAAAATCGTGTTTTGGTCTTGAGAGCCTTTGGTCCTCATCTGTTTTCATCATCAATATCCTTTGATTTTCAAAAACACTGCACTTCAAAGAACAAAAAATTGCCAATCATATGGAATCCCAAGACTGACTGGGAATTAAGATGGAACTTGAATGAATATTAGAAAAGAAGGATGAATATTAACCTAGCAGAATGAAAGTTAGCTTCGCTTTTTGTGTTGGAAACAAGAGTTTTTTAGGAAGGAACCATACGCTGTGCAATTTTCATTTCGTTCCCTGTACAACTTGTTTTGATGTTCGATGTCGTGGTGTTGTGTTTATAATTTACGTGTTAAATGTTTGTAGATGTGACTGATCAATATTGTTATTATTAAATGGGGCGGAACGGTTGTCTGTGGTGTGGTTGTTGTGTTTTTTATGCTGTTGCTGTACGGGCGTAATTAGAGCGCGTACCGGGATTCAGTATGTGATCAGTGTCTGTTGGGATCCAAGCAGTTGAGAGTAAAACACCTATTTAAAGAGCGATTGTTGATATGAAGTGACGGATTAAGAGGTCATTTTGATGGTTTAGCTGTTTGGAGGAGCCTGAAGCCACTGTTCTGCCAAAAGAGCTGTGTTTGGTGTATTTGGGGTATTTGTTTGACGGCGAGTCTGAAGTTAGCTTCCCGACCGTATTTTCCGTTCCACCTTAAAACGGTCCAGACTCGAGCTGCTGCAGAACGTAAGGTGGAATATCTCGAACCTGGAAATTTGAAAGGTGAGTTGATCACCGTTCCTCTCATGGTGGGCTGCCTTTAGTTTAATGTTGTGTGGGTGCGTTTTATACTTAAAGAGTTAAACAGCTGGTGATTAGGGAGTTGCCCCTGTGATCAGCCCGTGGGTTCGAATCTCAGGACTGCCAGTGGAACAACTGAGGTACCTATGGGCAAGATACCGTCCCCACATACTGGCTGCCCGCTGCTTTACTTGGTTAATGAGTTAAATGCAGAAAATAATTTTACAATGTTCACAGTCCTGTGGTGTGTTCTTTTATGACAAATGCACACTTTACATTACATTTTTTTTTTGTTTAGTTATGGGGTACGACTAGGTCAGTGCTGTCACTGCTATCTGTAAGGTCTTCCCCACTCTAGATACTATTTTCTAGTTGTTGTTTTTTTTTAACAGAAAAGTAATTTGCGATCTTTATAAGCAATGTGAATAGATTTCAGGGAATTGAATTCATTGTGGGTTTTTTGTTGCAGGTCATGATTTTTGACAAAGCCGTGTTGATATGCATCATGCTACAGTAATGGTTTCTGGGCAGTTGTTTTGCGTCTTGTTCAAATGTCACATTCATGCTTTTTTTCCCCTGTTGATTGACCAGATCTACCAGATTCTTTAACTGTTGTCTAGCGAGAGTATCGGACAACTGTCACTTCTGATTTCTCCTCACTTTACTCTGTGCTTGGGCCAGCATGCCAGAATCTTTACTTTAGTTTAATACCAAAAGCTTGCATCCAGATCTTTTTGTTGTTTTTGTCATAATTTGGCTACCTGTGTTCAATCTGGGCATTCTTTACAAGGACGAGAGCATCATGGAAAGGGAGAAAACAGGATCCTATGAATGGGTGTATTCTTGTAATTACACCTTTCATGTATGTGAAGTACAAATAAAAGTTTGCTGTTATAAAATTAGAGGATAAAATTGATCAAACTAACACCTAGAAATAACCGGTTCATCTGATTAGCCAGGCAGAAGTGACAGACCAGAGATGACGCTAGACTGTATAATGCTCCCCGGAGTTTTTATCATCTTCAAAGTTTCACTTTAACCTTCTAATGTATTTTTTTCTCTCCCTGTTTCTCCTCCAGAAAGGAAAATGAACGGCAGTCACATCTTGCTCTGTGTGCCTGGGACGAATTTATATCTCCAACTGCATCATGAGATACCACCACAAGGAGTTCTTCAGGGCGCTGACCCCGTTCTAGAACAGCAAACATCCACTGACACCCTAGACGCTGATGTCTCTCCCGCAGAAACAGAAACAGAGGCGGAGACGGAGGCAGGGAAGGAGAGAGCTCACCTGTGTGCAGAGTGTGGCAAGAGCTTTTCTAAGCTGAGTGACCTTCAGCGACACCAGCGCATTCACACAGGAGAGAAACCCTACTGCTGCTCACAGTGTGGAAAGGGATTCATTCAACAGAGTGACCTCCAGCTGCACCTGCGCACTCACACGGGAGAGAAGCCCTACGACTGCTCACACTGCGGGAAGAGTTTCAACCACCGGAATAGCCTCCAGCGTCACCAGCTCATTCACACAGGGGAGAAGCCGCACGACTGCCCTCTCTGTGGCAAGAGTTTCACTCACAAGAACAGTCTCCAGCGGCACCAGAGCGTTCACACGGGGGAGAAGCCGTACGACTGCTCGGAGTGTGGGAAGTGTTTTATTGACCGGGGTCATCTCAAAAAGCACCAGCGCGTTCACACAGGAGAGAAGCCGTATCAGTGTCTGTATTGTGGGAGGTGCTTTGCCCAGCAGAGTTATCTCCAACAACATCATCGCACTCACACTGGAGAGAGGCCATATTACTGCTCAGAGTGTGGGAAGAGTTTTACGCAGCTGAGCAGTCTCCAGCTTCACCACCGCATTCACTCGGGAGAGAAGCCGTATGACTGCTCCGAGTGTGGGAACAGTTTCACCCATAAGAGCAGTCTTCATCGGCACCAGCTCACTCACACGGGAGAGAAGCCGCACGAGTGCGGGTGGTGTGGGAGGAGCTTCACCGAACAGAGTAATCTTCAGCGACATGTGCGCACTCATTTTAAGGATTAATCGCTTATTGTCTTTTGAGCAAAAACTCATGGCAAACCTCAGCCTTCGCTTTGAATGACCGATAATGACTTGATAACCATAATAAGCGTAATGAATAAATAATGATGTAATTCTAGCAGCAATTATAATTTATTGTTCCTTATTTCTTCATTTCTAGTTTCTTAACTGTGCAATCTGGCGCGCAACTCGCAGTAGTTTCTTCCAATTCCCACACACACAAGGCTTAAAATAATGTTAGCGATGTGAGCTGATAGTGTGTGAGTAGTTGGAGCATGATGGCCTAGTTTTAGATGTCATGCGAAATGCTTCCTCTAAAAACAGCTCGTTTTAAAACGGACCAGTATTGAATTGGCATCCGGAAAAAAAGAGTGAGAAAAGAGTGTCTGCACTACAAATTAAGGTAATGTGTGAAGAGTGAAAGAAAGTTTCACATTGCAAAATAATGCTTTTAATCAGAACTGTACAGGATCATGGATATGTTTAAGCTGTATGTCTTTTTGTAGAGTTTATAAGACTTATTTAAGCTGTCAAGTTTGTTCATTTTGTATTGGGGGTGGGCCTGTTCCTGGTTCAATGTTTTTGTGTCTGTAGTGTGATAAAATCTGTGTCATGGGTACCGTTGCAGTATTCACTTTTGTTTTTGTTGGATCTGAGGCTGCAGACTTTAAGTTTCTTCTCCCACTGATTTCTCTGGACTTTAGAAGCAGCTTTGCACCGAATATTGTAGGAGCAGTGGAGCGAAGCACTGAATGATAAAAGTGTGGATTTAACTATATGTAAATGAGGATGGCGGCCAAACTGCTTCTGTGGATCACTGTTTTATGCCATTCGTAGTCAAGCAACATACTCCAATAAACAAAGCTGACCTCTCTAGTTTGCCTGAATGGGTTTCAAAAGCTTCAGATAGTTGATCTAAAAAAACACATTTGGTTTTTTAACACAATTTTTTTCCTGTTTTAAAAAATATATTGAAGTTGACTGTTTTACACATGTTTACATCCCCTTTTTTTACAGAAGATGCAGAATGAAATATGACCCAGTGCTGTAAGCAGACATTCAGATAGGGAGACACATGAGTCTCCTACATTTAATTGTAAATCCATAACAATATACCAATATAATCGACAAATACTCAAATATTTGAATTATTGTGGCCTGTCCTTCTATCCAGCATGCCATTGAAGCAGCTTACTAGTCTTAAATCTGAGAAGCTAAACTAGCAGTTTAGCAATAAGGCCATCAGTTGGGATAAGTCGACAAGTCGATATGTGATTTGCTTTGATGTGATGGAATGGCAGCGTTGAGGTCAGGTTGGATATTTGACTTCTTCATGCTTTGTGAACCTTCATTGCTACTGTCTGGACAAGGTTTACCAAATATTGGCTTAAATCTCATTTAACCTGTGCATTTATTTTAAATCTGTTTCCACGTTGTGTACATTTTGTGTAGTTTTTAGGGTTAAACGTTTGAGTAATGGAGTCGCAAATGCCTGCTGTTGGTAAAATGTGATCAAAAAACACACTCAAGCTATTCTAACTTATAAAGGTACACGTGTACAAATGTGGGTATATTAAAAAAAGCTACTTGTTCCCTACAACTACTCTGGATTTTTGCCAGCTTCTGTAATTTTGGGTAAAAGGGGCTGTAATGGGGAGAGCATGAATAGATCAGTTAGCCTCTGAATCCTCAACGAAGGGATGTCGTTTTAGGGCCTTGCTCTTGGGGTTTGAATGTTTTAAACTTGTTTTATTGTCCATAATTCTAAAGAGCTTTGCTGCCTTTCTTTTGATGTTGGCTGTGCCAGGGACCAGGGGCCTTGTTTATAGATCACGTGTGCAGATCTTAAAATGTTCATATGTGAAAGTTCAGGTTTTCAGTTGTGGTTCCCAGCCCGAGTGGGAGTGTCAGTGTGCTGTAGGTGTTACAGCACAACTGTGTTTTTATAAATCTGTATGCAAATGCTGAGAGTTTATCCTGAGGACGAATTTAGAATGAAAGACACGGTTCTGTTTCTACAACAGTGACGAAAGCCGGTGTAAGTCGAAAAACACCCTAGCCTGAGTCACTTATCTACTTACCCTCACACTGTTGTAAAATCATGATCCAGAACATAGACACACAACTACGGCACAGGAAAAGGACATAAATATACTGTACTTGTAACTGTACGGTAGTAACAGAGAAAATGACAAAAATTTGTGTAAAAAAATAGTCGTTACTGTGTATACTTCCGCCACGTCCAACCAAACTAGTTCGCTCACGTAGTCCGGAAGTACGAAGCTAATGCCGCAAGACGAAACTCTCACGTCTCAATTTTTAAAAAAGTTTTTTATAGGAGTGAGCGTTGTTATATGTCGAGACAGGAGCCCCTGTACGGCCCAAAGGAGGCTTTTTAACTAGAACACATTCATTCGTGGTTTTTTCAAACTTGATTCTTTTGGGTACTTTGTTGCACCAAATTTGCAAATTAATATCATAAAAAAATTAAGGCTGTTTCCATTCATTGCTGGCTCTACTGAAAGTGGGCGTAAAAGGAAAATGGGTTTGAAAACCTAAATGCTCTGCATGTCTTTGGCTACTTCTCTCGTTGATGCAGTTTTAGAAACACATCTCTTTCCGTCTTCATCTTTTTATTTCTTTAGTGATTTATTGGCATGACTGCAGGAAGCAGCTCTCTGTACTGTCGAACGATACAATACTATGACAAAACTATTTAAGAGACCAATTTGAGGTAGAACTGACAGAACAATGATAAAACAGGCAAACAATATAAATTAGACAGCAGATTCTGATTAATACTCTTGCAGACAGTTCCTAAAGTAATGAAGAGATGACATCATCTCAAGGCATAACAAAAAGGGTTTCAGAGTCAGAAGGAACTAAGAACACATGCATGTTCTGATTTTGACCGATTTCAGTTGTGCCTTATATAGAGTCAAATATACATTTGACCTCTGTTTAAAAAAGAATAGACAGTTGCACCTCTGAGAACATCTAATCAGTTTGTAAATGTATTAAAAACTAAAATAACCGAAGGAAGTATTGGTGCCCAATATATTTGCAAGTTTAGGATGTCCAGGGATGGCAGAGCACTTAGAGAATCAGGGTATGCTTATACAGTCCTATTCAAAGTGGTTGAAACCTCGTTGTAGAATCATTTATCCCTTTGTTTTTACACCACATGATTTCCACAGCTCCTGTAAATCATTGGAAAACCTGTAGAATATTGGTGTTATGTTAGAGTCACAAAAGTACCTGTTTTTATTTTCTTCAGTACAGTTCTTCCAAATTTTTGAACACATTTGGAAATTCTGTGCACATCTTTCCCATGTTGATCAGTGGTGTATGAATGCAAATTCATGCCCCAGTGAAACAAGTAGACGATTGTTTAAGGGTATTAGACCATAGTTTCTGCACCAATCAAAATTCAGTCAGATCAAGTCTGATCTTAGCCCTGCTGTCCCTGCGTGCCCTGCCCCACCCCCTTGACTTCATGGCCTGAAATAGGCTCAGAAAACACGGCCCGAGTGTCTCTGTTAGTGGCAAGAAAGCAGACAGACCCATCACATTAAAAGGGGGCATATGGGGGGGGGGGGTGGCATATGTGCCCCAAAGCCTGACTTAACTGGTCCCCAGGACAAATAACAAATAAGTTTGAGTAACGCTGTTTTAGACTTTACTGTCAATTATAAGAATCCAGGGTGCCACTTATTCGGACTAATATTTGGGATACGGATTGGAAATCCATATATTTGCGTTATTTAACTGATTTTTTTTATTTTACAGCCCTATTTTCCCTGTTATCTTTACCAAAGATGCTGATGTCTCTGAAAGACCAATCAGTATATTGAGTATCTTCAGCATATTTACGATCGGGCTTGGAAGAAGAATGGTGTGCATGCACTCTTTCAGTGTAAATGATGTAAACGGAGCATGACTGTGTCACTTATTATTCCTGTGCCTGGATGTTTATTTCCATGATTTCAGTGTCATATCGCCAGTGTCGAAACAAAACCTCAAAAAAGTTCACTTGCAAATAGAGGGAAAATGAGAGATTGGAATGGAAGATAATGTAAACATATCAAAAAAATAAATGAAATGTTGTGTACAAAATGTACAAAACTAATATTTTCAAATTATGTCAAAAAATGTTGATTTTGTTCCACCAGTGATTGTATTGTCTTGGACTGAAAAGAAACTCTGAAACCAGAATAGGAGTTTTGACACATGCTTTTTTTGCCATTTGTTTTTTAATATTTTTTTTTTTGTGAATTGTGCATCATTTTAAGTACCTTAAAACTGCTGTTTAAATAAATCTAGCAAGGACACTTTTTGACTAATTTTTGTTACAAATGCAACACAATGTTTGGGTCACTGATCAGGCTGCCATTTTAAGAAATGAAAATTGAGGAGAACTCAGTCATGAGAAGATCTGGGAGACCAAAAAAAAGCCCTACAAATGCTCATAGACTGTGCGTGCAAAGCAAAACCCCCACATTACTATCAAGAAGCCACAGGAAGGTTTGTTTGGCACTGGTCTGCTGTGCAGTGTTCTTGACATGAAACAGTCTAAAGATACCGGTTACTGTGATCTCATTTGAACGCTTGGATAAACCAACAGCATTTTGCAATCAAAAACAGTAAACACGATTAGCAATAGTATGTTTTTTTGGGGGGGGGGGTATTGGTTGGTGGATCTGTTGAGCTTTGTGGTGTGGCAGTCACTGGCACAGGAAATTCTCAGGCTTGAGAGTTGAAATGCACATCTTGAGCCTGTTTGAAAGCTGCTCACACACGCCCTCTAAAGGTTTCCCACAAGGTGACACCATCAACTCTATCCACCAGTCTCTCCGTTTTTCTGAACAAGTTACACAGTGTGTCTTGGACAATGAATGTCTGCTACATATTGTCATATTTTTAGCAGGTTAAGAACTAATACGTGGTGACTTACTATTGGATTTTTTTGCTTTGATCTACCTTTTAATCTTTGCCAAATGATGAACAACCCAGCTCCCCCCAGCATTATGTGTTAGGAGTCTTGGGAAATGTTGTCAATGGTTAAAGAACACAGGTTTGGTTTACTTTTGGATTTTTCCAGTTGTATTAACAACTGCTGATTTGACTTATTAAAGGATTCATTTGGTAACTATGGGTTGGACGTTATCTGTAAATACTGGCCTCCTTTTAGCAAAGCTGAAAGGAATTGGTTAATACACTCTCAATTACAATGCCTTGTTTAACTGTGTATATTATTTTTGAGAGTTCCCATCATGATCAGAAGGAGGGTTGAATCCCAGGACTGCCAGTGGCACCACTGAGCAACACTTCAGCATCAGAAAACTTTATTCATCCCTGAGGAAATAAACTTGTGCGAGGTACTGTTCTTACATACTGCTCTCTGGGGTGCTGTTAAGCAGGCTGCACACTGCTTCCCTTGGTGAATGGGCTAAATGCAGAGAAAGGATTTCAGGGAAGGGGATAAATGCACAGAAAGTAGTTCACACTGTAGTGATTGTAATGTTTTGTATGTTTTTCAACATACAGTTTTAGTTCACTGCTGTATGTATTTAGAAGCTTCTATCAAAATTAAAGTAGCCACACAAAGTATTATTTAGCAAAACTTACACAAATCCTAACGTTGTGCAGGTGTTACGCTTAAGGAATGACGTTGCTCGTTGTCTCGCGAGATCCAGCGACGACTAGTGGGTTGCGGTAGAACTGCTGCCAAGGAGACGGAGCACGAGCTGAGAAGGAGAGAGGAGGTTCGGTGTTTACAGCAGCAGCAGCAGCAGCAGCAGCAGCACACTCTAACAGACACCGCGGCTCTCTATATGTCCTGCAGCCCCTTTCAGTCAAAATAGACGCCCTGGAACAACCGAGAATGCCCAACATCAAGATTTTCAGCGGTAGTTCGCATCCGGATCTATCGCAGAAGATTGCGGACCGGCTGGGGCAGGAGCTGGGCAAAGTTGTCACCAAGAAATTCAGCAATCAAGAAACATGGTGGGGGCTTTTTGGGAGCCGTTGACTGTTTTTTTTAGTGCGTTGTGTGTTTTAAAACGACACAGCCGTTTGTAATTTTAACCACATGGTCAACGGCGCCACGCTATTGTTTTCATTTTGGATTTGTAGTTTTTTATGGTCGAGACGCCTTCTCGCTGTGCAGAAAAGTGAAGCTAGCGGACTACATTTCCCAGCATTACCCTTTCTGCTAGCAGACACTAATGCTGTTTTTAAACCCCGTGTTTGGCTTCTGTCCCCTTTATGAGGGTTGAAACACTATCGCTTTCTGTCAAGCCTTGTTTTATTGACGCCTGCTTATCTATCCCTCTGCGCCATGTAATATCGTTCCAACGAGTGTATGTTATTATTATTACGATCAGGATAGATGATGCGACACCACTACTGCACTTAATACGCTGGTTTATCATGGTGGTTGATTTATGGAATTGCAGTCATTTCAGACACGGGGCATTATCTAACCTTTATTATTATTATATTTGCCTTTAAATATTTAATTGCCAAAAGCATGAAACGCAAGGATGACGCTGGCATTCTGTTCACCAAATGCTTTTTAGATTTTCCCGTTCCACGGTAAATGGTACAGCAGTTACATTCTGGCGCCTGTGCACTCATTAACTGGGACTGGCACAAATTAAGGTGGAAGGGAACAAAAACATGGTTGAGTAAAAGGGACTGATTTATGTTTTGTGCCCTCCCAAAACTGCAATAACGCACCATGAAACAGTGGCAAACAAGTGTGTGAGAGAGAGGGAATGACGGTGCATTCTGCTGCTTAAAATATCCCCATGTTGGCAGAGGCTTGGGTGGTGTTTGTAGTTGACATTTAGCTCTCACATAAACCACTGCAGTGTGTGATTTAAGAGCATCCAACAGAATAGAACCCCACACACAGTCTTCTCTTCACTGTTGAAACTCTTGCAGTACTTTAAATGTCCACATTCCAAAAACTAATCAAACCTGATCAGAGTGATCAATGGCTCAGTGGTCAAAGCTTGGTGATAATCATGTCTGTATGTCTGTTTTTGTTTGCTCAGTGTGGAGATTGGTGAGAGCGTCCGTGGGGAGGATGTGTACATCGTCCAGAGTGGCTGTGGTGAGATAAATGATAACCTGATGGAGTTATTGATTATGATCAATGCGTGTAAGATCGCGTCAGCGTCACGAGTGACCGCGGTCATCCCCTGTTTTCCCTACGCCAGACAAGACAAGAAGGATAAGGTGGGGGTGAGAGAACCTGCTTGCGTTTTTACTAACTCTCAAACACAAACCACTTGAAGGCATGTATACCCACACATGCAATCCCAAACACAGTGCCCATTTACTAATGATGGTACTAATCAACCATGATCATACACACACACATTAAAAGATAAATGCTGATGGATCCATCTGGGCTGCTTCTTCGTAAGTCTGTTTTCTTTTATTTGTCTTGCTTTCTCTCAATGTGTATGCGTATGACATTGTTTCTCTCTTTTTCTCCCTCTCACCCTCTTTTTCTCCCTCTATTTTTTCTATTTAGTCTCTTTGTCTCTCTCTCTTTCTCCCTGTCTCTCTCCCTGTCTCTCTCTCTCTCTCTGTCTCTCCCTCTCTTCTGTCTTGTTCTCCCATTCTGTCTCTCTCTCTGTCTGTCTCTCTCTCTCTGTCTGTCTGTCTGTCTCTCTCTCTCTGTCTGTCTCTCTCTCTCTGTCTGTCTCTGTCTCTCTCTCTCTGTCTCTCTCTGTCTCTCTGTCTCTCTCTGTCTCTCTCTGTCTGTCTCTGTCTCTCTCTCTGTCTCTCTCTCTCTCTCTGTCTGTCTCTGTCTCTCATTCTGCATTTTGAAATGATTGCACTCAGACTGAAAAAGCATGGTGGACATATTAACTGTGTGCCATTTTTTTGATTAAAGGGCCCATATTATGAAAACCCTAATTTTCTTTACTTTATGAAATAAAGGTTTTTGAAGGCTGTCTTTAAAATGTACACAATACACCATACAGTCCATATATAGTAGATGAACTACCAAAACCTAAGCTTTTTCATATATGCATAATTTTAGCCTGCAGAAGTTCAGCTTTACTCATTTCCACTAAAGTTATTTCAGCCTGCATTGATTTTTAGATAAGGCAAAATACAGGGAGGCTTAGCAGAACTCCTTTACATATGTAAGTCCTAAAGGCATAGTAACACAAACTGGGTGTGCAATCCTAAGGGATGAAAGGTTTTGGAAAATAATTATGTTGGACTTGGACTGTTTCTGGTGCGTAATGTTACAAAACAAATGTCAAAATGTGGACTGCAGAGCAATACACAAAATAAGTGGGCCCTTTCATCTGTTCTTTTTTATTACATTTTAATTGCCTTTATAGTGTGTGTGTTTCTTTCTTTCACTGTCTTTGCTTCAATAGAGCCGGGCTCCAATCTCTGCGAAGCTGGTGGCCAACATGCTTTCTGTAGCAGGAGCCGATCACATCATCACCATGGACCTGCATGCCTCACAGATACAGGTACACACACACCGACACACATTCAGACATGCATACATAACAGGGATGTAACTACAGTGAAAACACAGTTAGAACTGTTCACTGGGTTATACAGGCAATGAGGAAACATAAAGCTCGTTGGGTTCATAAGCAGCTTGTGAATTTGTTTTTGACCAAATACTTTATTGAATATTAGAATGATTAGTTAGAATCAGCTGTAACTTTCTGAAACCAGTGCAGTTAATTTGCCACCTTTAGGTCGGGTCCACATGCACACTGGTATGTTTTAAAATGGGGTTTGTCCTTATTCAGACTTAAACAAAATGCTGTTCACACAAGCAAACTTTTACTCTGGACCAAATTGATCAAAATGTGTCTATTTTCAGTGACGAAAGGGTTAGGGACAAAAGGCCAAAGCATAAAAATGTGCATAAGGCCTCAGATAAGGCCTGCAGTTTATACACATATACACGCACGCACACACACACAAATACACACAAATTTATGTCCATGGACTACGCAGATTGTTTGAGGTGTGTGTGTGTGTGTGTGTGTGTGTGTGTTAGGGTTTTTTTGATATCCCGGTGGATAACCTTTATGCTGAGCCCGCAGTTCTGAAATGGATCAAGGAGAACATTAACGAGTGGAAGAACTGCACCATCGTCTCTCCTGATGCAGGCGGAGCCAAGAGGTGTGTATTCTTTCACTTTCTCTTTCACTCTGGCTGTTGCTCTCTGTCACTTTTTTCTTGCTCTTTGTGTTATTTATTTTGCTCAGTCTCCCAGCATATTGCCCCATAATTGCTCCTTAGTTTTCCACCTTTCTGATGCTTTTAGTTGCATTTAATTTTTTAAAGTGTTTATTCATTATTCTTACAGATAAACCAAATAATGTCGTAAAAGAGGCCCATTCCAGAAATTATTCATAAACCCTCAGTTTAGGTTTGACAGTGAAACCAGGGTGAGGATCTCTAAAGGTTCCCAAGGGGTGGGGGGGGTGCTATTGAATGAAGTAGAACCCCTAAAAACCCTTTAGCAGAGCATTTACAGAATACATGCCATTAACCAGGTCTCGGTTGCAGGCTAGGACAAAATAACACGTCTGCATAAGTTTACCCAAGTTACTTCTTACCTCCACATGGATTTGCTTCTACAAGGTTAACATAGCAAACAAGTAATGTAAGCTTAAGCCTCACCAGATGGATTGGACTGGCAAAAGTGTGAGAATTAGATTTTTCACTGGACAATGAAAGTGGACATGAGTGTATTTTGTTCCCTTTAGGTGTGGAGGGTAAGAGACTGCGGTGTGAATTTGTGAGATCGCTTTAATTTGTGAGACTTTCTATTAAGTAGAGAAAACTTGAGTTTTTGGCCTTTGGCTAACAGCGTATGGCTTCTGAAGCTGCTGCCTTCAGTCTAATTCTACAAACTCTGCCTGTGTTTAGTAGCTCCCAGCGGTGCCACAAGGAATGTCAGGTGGATTTTGCTCTCCAGTGAAAGCTGTCTGACTGGCGGTGGTGGTATTGCACAGTAGGAGAGGCTATAATGTGTACTGATCTCTAGCAAAATCATGAAAAATAAGCAAAACATACATAATGCATATTTTTATATATTTATACAGTAGTAAACCCACCAGTCTGAATGTGCATTTTTCTTAATATTAGACTTTTTGAGTTTAAGGCTCAAATGCTTTTTGCATCAAGGAAAACGGAGGCTTCTGATCATTTGAGGCTTCGTTTACTGCGCAATCTCATTATGAGTTATTTTATAGATTAGAAGTGTTTAGTATTGCTCTGACATGTAGTAGCTGGTCAAACATGAAGACCTCTGATTAGGAAGGCCTCTGATTATTGAGCACCTATTGAGCATCTATTGAGACAAGTGACATGTCTGGGTGTTTTTTGAAAGTGAAAATAAGACGCACACTCTCTGGGCAATATTATGGCCGTTATGGTTATCATGATGAAGAACCTCACACTGCCTGACTGAATATTTCATTAGAAAGGGAGTGTCTGTCTAATCTAGTTTTCAAATATGCTCAGCTCAGCACATAAACAATAATTGTGTGTTCTCTGTAGAGGGTGTGTACTTATTTATGCAACCAAAACATGGTAATTGACGAGAGGGGTGTCCAGGTTTTTTAACCCTCCTGTGTATAAGTGAACTTTACAAGCAGGGCTTCACTCTCTAACCAGACTGACAGTTTGTGTGTGGAAATGTTTTGAGTGCTGCCTGTTTTAATCCCTGAGTTAATAATTCTACATCAGGTTCCTTAATAAACATGCTTTTTGATCTTTTGTTGGATTTTAGTGTGAGTGTGTTTGAATCTACTGTGTGTGTGTAGGTTTATCTATTGTAATTTTCTGGACAACAAAGAGAGAGTGAGTGGCCACTTTAAGTGGAAAAGCATGCTTGTGTATGTGGGTGCGCTTTAAAAGGGCATTCTCTTAGAAAGTGTGTGTGTGTGTGTGTGTGTGTGTGTGTGTGTGTGTGTGTGATTGTAGGGTGACGTCCATTGCAGATCGACTGAATGTGGACTTCGCTCTGATCCATAAGGAGAGGAAGAAGGCGAATGAAGTGGACCGCATGGTTCTGGTTGGCGATGTTAAAGACAGGGTGGCCATTCTAGTGGATGACATGGCGGATACCTGCGGCACTATCTGCCATGCAGCAGACAAGTGAGGACATGCGCACACTCATACATATATGTGTGCAGATTCTACCATTCTAAAGTTTAAGTAAAATGGAAATAGTAATTAAAAAAAGAGAACATTTAACCATTGAGGCAGACACACTGACAAAAATTGGAATACCTTTTATTAGTATGCAGTAGAGCTGCACAATATATCGCAAATTTACCGTCATCGCAATATCAACATGCGCAATATCCATATCGCGAAAAAATATCCATATCGCGAAAGACTGACTGAACAGCAGTAAATGGTGTTTTTGCAAAACTCTTCACCCAGAGCCACAGAGAAGAGGGCAAAAACATCACTGGGGCAGTTTCTCCATCTTCTGTGCTGCTGTTATAGATTCTTCCTTTTGCTATTTTTTTTTTGGCTAAGAACTTACTATAATTTAATTTGTTTCCTTTTTGTTTTAAGAATTAAAAATTATTCAAACCATTTTTCAACAATGTTCAATGATTCAAATGTTTTATGGGAGGCTTTAAATGCTCCGTTTGAGTAAATTCTTTAAATATGAAAAAAAATAACATGTTGGAATGGAAATATTGCATTTCATTTTGTCTGCATAGACTAGTCAGAGTCTGGAGTCTCTGTTACCAAGTTCAAGTTCAAGTTCAAGTTCAAAGGGCTTTATTGTCATTTCAACCATATACAGTTAGTACACAGTGAAACGAAACAACGTTCCTCCAGGACCAAGGTGCTACGTCCAAAGCAGCACATCCAAAGCAGAAAAACATGAACACTATAAAGGCTAAGCTTTTACTCACTTATCGCATATGATGTCGCCATCGCAACACTCAACAACTTTATTGCATATCGCATGTTTTCCTAATATCGTGCAGCCCTAGTATGCACTACTAAAAATAATCAATCTGTCACATTCTGTAGTTTCTCTTGTTAACCTTTTAATCTTTAATCTGTCCTTATTAAGTATGTGTGTCTGTATGTGTGTGGTTAATAAACGTTTTTACAGAACAACAAAGTGAAGTGACATTGGCGGATGGAAATGCACTCACAACAATAGCAGCATAAAATAATGGTATACAGCACAAGTCCAGCAAGACATGGTAATGTGTATTTATTTGAACTATATTAGGTTGGTCTCCGCTGGAGCTACTAAAGTCTACGCTATTCTGACCCATGGCATCTTCTCCGGCCCGGCTATCTCTCGCATAAACAACGCGAGTTTTGAGGCTGTGGTTGTCACCAACACCATCCCACAGGAGGACAAGATCAAACACTGCAACAAGATACAGGTATAAAACCCTCAAGCTGGGTGATGCGGTCAAAATGTTACCACCAATAGATTTTGATTTAATTTAGATAGCTCAGATGTACGGTCAGTCGCATTTGAAACTAGTTTGTGCTGTTCTGAGTGAATGGCTGGACCACGTAATCCTTTGCTTTGTGAAAAAAAAGATACACATACTGCCACCTAGTTTACTGAAGTAACAACTACTAGGATTGTATTCTTAATAGTGGGCTGTGGTACTCAACATCTTGGTTATTTTTGGTACTGATTACTTGTCTTGTCCCAGTTCCTAGAGAGCTAGGACATATACTTACCAGGGCAGAAGACCTCAAAACTTAGAACATAGATATTGAAACTATTCTACTTACCGTACAGAGTGTTCTAATTTTAACTTTGGCTATATTCTCCTCTTAGTATACTTTTATTATGGCTAAGTTGTACTATTTCCTTTAATATATTTCTAGTCTGAGTATATTTATTATATATTCAGCTATTTTTATTCTGTATTGTTCTGTCTTGTCTGAGTGTGCAGTCGTGATGTGAACAATTTCCTCTGGGATAAATAGAGTTTTCTGATTCTGATTCTAACCATCAAAGCAGGTAAATAGACCGAGCTAACATGCAAGTGGTCTACACCAGTGGTCCCCAAACCCCGGGCCCACCCTGGGTCATGTGGTACTGGTCCGCGGGCTGCACAGAAAAAAATTGTGGGTGTTACCCATGTTCTGTTCTTACCCATGTTCAACCCTCGTTGTTATGAAAATGCTTTTAATAAAGCTGCGAGTACACACTGGATTTACACTATTTATTATATTTAAAAGATATAATAGATATGTATATCTGCCGTATATCTGAACATAGTTTCGGATATTAACCCGGTCCGTGACGAAATAAAGGTTGGGGACCACTGTACTACGTCTTTGTGAGCATTTAAAGAGAAGTAGACATAGAACACTGTGGCAAAGAAACCCACCTTTATTGAGCAGATCATGTTGGGTTTGGATCTAGGCAGGTTTTGGTGCAGCAAAGATGAACTTATTTGAAATATTATGTGCATCAGAAGCTGTTGCTTGCTACTTATGGTCAAGTCTTCTATGATTTGTCTACTGCAGTTGACATTGTAGACCGCACAGCCTGGGAACACCCTGGGAAACAACAGGCTTGTGCTCTACTGACAAGATAAAGCACCTGTTTCACACAGAGAGGGAGCTTGTGTTTCAAAATCCACACTAAGAAAAAAAACCTCTACAGGAGATACAGATAAAAACCACGTGGCTGTTTTGCATTGGAATCTGTAGACATTATTATGTCAGGGGTTCTTTGGAAGTCTTTGGAATGTTGTTTGAGTTGTAAGTGCTACTATCACAATGTGAAAAACAGCTTTGTCCTCCTGATTTGTTCCTTACTGACAATAACAAATGCACGCCGTGATTTCACATCGACCGTTTCTCATTCTGATGATTTCTCATTGAAATGAGAGGGGAGATTGTGGGTTAAGGAGACTGTGTGCAGCTGGTAGCCTAGTGGTTAAGGCATTTGGTTCGATTCCTAAGACCGCTGAGCAAGGTACTCCCATCACCGTGCGTTGCACCAGTATTCCATCACTGAGTGTTTGCTGTATGTTATCTGTTATGTTTGCTGCGTATTAAGTGATGTTACTCTATAAGGTACACTGAGCAAGGTACTGCTCCCTGGGTGCCCTGTTCATGGCTGCTCCCTGCTTCACTTAAAGCAGAGGAAGTATTTCGTGCTGTTCACACCGCGTGCTGTGGTGTGTTCACGTATGACCAGATTGTCACTTTCACTTGATTATAAGACTTAGTTATCAATGGAAAGGGCTGAAGACTGGAATCATATGAATGTGTCCACATACTTTTGGCCGTATTATTATTATTTTTTGCTGTTGTGTGTATCACGTTAAAGAACGAAGAAGTATAAACTTTAATTAAACCGCAGTATGTAATGAATTGTGTAATATTGACAGTAATGGCGGTAGTAATTGCAGGTGTTTCAGGATTCTGGGAGTTACAGGAAATATACAGTATTTTTTTTTCCTTCTGCTTTTTGTTACATTTGATTTTATATATGAAAATGTTCTGTCTGTGCAGGAATGAGGTCCTCCTGGTTTTTAACATAAATATGTATTTTTTGCTCCAACCCCTGTTGCAGGTGATTGACATCTCAATGATTCTTGCAGAGGCAATCAGACGAACCCACAACGGAGAATCAGTGTCCTACCTGTTCAGCCATGTACCTTTATAACACCTACACACACACACTTCCTGTCATCTCACACACACACACACACACATACTCCATACACTCTGAGTGCTGCAGTATTTGGCTCTCAAATAAAATGAATATATTAGCAGACATTTTATATTTACTTTATCAACATCTTACAAACTGCCCTTGCCATAGTCGTGCGCTCCCATCACCGTGCGTCGCACCAGTATTCCATCACTGAGTGTTTGCTGTATGTTATCTGTTCTGTTTGCTGAGTATTAAGTGATGTTACTCTATAATCACTCTGTAATTCACTTCATTTATTTATGGGCGGTTCAAAGTGTACCAAAACCAGATTGTTTTTAGACATTCTTTCATAGTAAACCTTGCTACGTAGCTTTACAGAAGGCTTGCAAACACCCAATTCAACTGTTTTGCACCACACGCCCTGCCACCCTTCCATCAAAATCTCAATAGAACTTAAACTACAGCAATTACATTCAAATTTAGATTTTTCAAAATCAATAAACCATGCGTAAAATTAAGGCTAAAATTCAGTTGATTTCATTCACGGTGCTATTAGGTTGAATTGAATTTTTTTACTAGAATTCTGCAAAGCTTGTCCCACTTAGAGACAGAAGCTATAGTCAATAGCATTTCTTTGTGGGGACTGGACAGTTCTTCCAGCTCACAGTAGTATTCCCATGATACATTACTTAATGTCGCATCTGAGAGCCACATTAGCTGGATATGAGTGTTCCATGGTGCATGCTGTTGTTTTACTGGGTAAATTGGCCGGCAACACTATGCATCAGTCTGTTACGCTGACTGCAGCTGTGTAAAGATGAACTGGTGGCGTGGAAGTGAATCAGCCACATTTGTTAAGAGCATCACTGCGGCAGCTGGATTTCTTTGTCATACAGAGAAATATTGATTTTTTAAAATTTTTTTTCTCTCGGTTTCCTCCTAGTTTGGAGGTCTGATTATTGGAGCGGTACATTGCTTAAATAAGCCACTGGAAATTCAGGGAGTTCTAAAAGTCTAGTACTAAGAAGAGCAGAGGATTTGGTTCTATTTTTATATTTGAATACAGTCGTTAAGATGTTGCCGAATGTTTTGTTTTGTGTTTACAGTCCTGCAGTTTTGAAGGACAGGTCAGGTCTGAAGTGCCCTTGAGCGCTCACTAATTTGTCTTTCTCTCTCTCACACAAACACACACACAGTTCAAACGTGGAAAAAAAGGGCCTCTTGAAACAGTCCGCCATGTGTATAGATGTGTGTCTACATTTTGTGTATATATGTGTGTTGTTACTTTTGCTTTTGGTTGTGAAGGACGTTCTGTTTTTGTTTCGGGTGGGAAGAAGTCTTCGTTTGATGGGTCAAAGCCTGTTGCCTTAAACTATCAAAATAAGAATGGACAGAGGGTTATTTTGCTGCTCCACCAATCAGCATCCAGAGTGTATTGCATCTCAATGATAAATAAATCATCTCAGATTTATAACTCCACATTTGTATATCGTGAGTGATGTGTCCTTTTTGTTTTAAAACAGATTGTGTGATTTGTGACCACTATCCAACATGGTACAAATATATACATTTTATTTACAAACCCACACCCGCATCTTTTTGTGTGTTTCTATGGAATGATGGTAAAATAGTGGTAAAGTAGGGACTAATATGCATCTACACAGTCTACATATACTGTACTGCGAATGCTGAACAGTTCTCACTTTAGAACAGAGCTTTAAATCACTGTTTAAGTCCCTCTGAAATTTTGAAAATGCTTGGAATTCCTGTTTTTTAAATGTGGCATGGTGTGTGGTAAAGATAATTGGTGTCTATACACTTCTATTACTTGTTAGCTTCTTATCGTTCATGCTCCTGTACTAAAACTGGAGAAGTTGTAAACACCTAACATGTCTTTGCTGCGAAGCTACATGTTTGGTGTGGGTGGGATTTCTAAATGTGATTTTTAACTGAACCACAGCTTTAAGGGCTGAACCATATTTATAAAGTTAAGGTGCAGCCTGCATCTTCAGTTTAGCACTACAGACATAATTTGAATAATAAACATAAAAAAATAATACTGATACTTTAATCTTAAACTTTAAACGAATGAGATGAAATACTGTGAAGAAGTCAGCTGTAAGTAAGAGGGTGGATTAATTAGATTTAGGCAACATGACGAGCATAACCACTAGATGGCGCCAAATTGTAATATAACGCTGGACGACTTCTTTAAACCCAGTGACCTTGCATAACTAAATACCTGTTTTAGGCTTGCATTTTACTTTTTAATTTAATGAACGTTTACAATATGTTTTTTTTTTTTTACCTTGGACTGGCAGGGTATTCTACTACAAAAACGGTGTAAACGGTGAAACTGCTACAAAAGAGTTCGGCTGTTTTTTTTTTTAAATAGTGTTTAATTCAGGAATTTTCTTTACTCTGGAAATAGATATTATTTTAAAAAGTAAAGATCTTACCTTTATGTTTCTTAATTTATCTACTTTCTGACTACTGTGTGCTGGTTGGTCGGCGATGCGAACTGAGCAACTCATTGGCTGTTACTGTTTGGCGACGTCTTGAATGATGTCAAAAGATTTTAACAGTGTTAAAAAGTCGTGAAACTAAATCATCAGCTTCAGTTTCAGGACTTTCTAATAGTTACTAGTATTGATTCATTACGTCAGTAACCACAACAGCCAATGAGTTACTCAGCTCGCGTCGCCAACCAATCAGCACTCAGTAGCCAGAAATATTGCTCAACCTGTTTAATGTATAAAAACAGAAACACGCTGGTCTTCGTTAATTAATTAGTTAATTATTATTAGTCCTAGTATTTTATTCTCAATGAGATACGGTGAGCGACAGTATACACAGGAGCTCAGGAGAACGAGATTGAACCCAGAAGAGTGAATGAAGACCTGAAGGGTAAGGAGTGCTCCATGATGCCACTTTTCTCAGAAACACGTAGGTCAAGCAGAAAATACAAGTGCATCATTCCCGGAAGAAAACTGCTTATGCTCACAACGACAAGAACAATTTTAATCTAAAGTTCAGATTAGTCTGCATATAGTCTGATGGGAATGTGTGTGACGGGGAGGAGTTATGGAGTCTGATTGGGTGGGTGTGACAGGGGGAGGGGTTATAGAGTCTGATGACTCCATTACTGTGGAGTGGATTATCAGTTTTTTAGTGATGGGCTGAACGTCTGTCAGACACCGTTTCCAAGGATTCGAGTTCCCCAGCTGCAACTGAGCCACTTTTCTGATTAGCTTATTGAGTCTCTTGGTGAGACGAGTGTCTAAGATTGGGGTTTCGAGGAGGGAGCTTTGTTTAAGGTCAGAGTTAAAAACTGGCACCTTCAGCCTGGAGATACAGAGCTGACAAGTGCTCACCACTCAGCCCAGAGAGAGACACATCCTTACTGTCCAACCACTACTGACCTGCTCAGCAGTCGGCCCAGACAGAGACACATCCTTACTGACCAACCACTACTGACCTGCTC
>JBBPDH010000080.1:12753033-12767559 GCA_037974565.1 Clupeocharax schoutedeni
TCGTCTCGTCTCGTTCTCGTGAACCCAGTCTCGTGTCTCGTCTCGTCTCGTGGGAAAAGCGTCTCGTCACACCCCTATAACATAGATATTAACTACTGAAGGCCACCTCTACTTATACTAAAAGAAAATGATTCTGTGGTAGGCAGGCAGAGTATTCAAAGCATATTTTGGACCATAAAATAAATTAGAATGACATCCGTTGAGATTTAGAACACATAATGCCACCTAATAATTCATTGTAACTCAGGAGAACAGTGATCATGGTAAAATGAGCTCACTTGTGTGGCAGCACAGGCCATCCCTCAGTGGCAGAAACTAAAGACTTTGAAGGTTTCATTAGTTTTTGTGCATCTAGTCTGCGCAGCAGCCTTGGAGTGTGTGGGCCCCAGTAGATGCCATTTATTAGACAAGTTGTGTAAGGTGCTACCTTTAAACATAAAAAGAAATAACATGCCTTTAGTTTCTCTTCATCTGAAAGGATGCAGCTCCCATTTTATGGTTAAAAAAAAAACACACACAACTGCTTTAATTCTGAGTAATTCTAACTTGTTGATGAGCTCTGTTCAGCTCCAGTATGTTAAGAGTGTCTGTAAGCTGGTCTTAGAAGAGAATAAAACAGGGAGGGAGTACTCTAGCAACAAGTGGCTGAATGTTCAGTATAGACACAGATTAAATAAATGCATATGAGGAATAAGGAATGTAACTGTGGCTCTGAGATGTCCCTACACTTGAAATTAGACACAGAACAGTCAAGATCTGCTGTGGTTGTGATTGCCTTTTTAGAAAAGAAATAGTCTTACAGGCTAAACAAAATGTCCAAACAGCACAGAAACATTAAGACTGATATATATATATGTACATCGTTTCAGTGTTTACACTCGTTATAAAGTTTGTGTGTAGCCAAAACATGTTTGATGACTGTACTCACACTGGATCTGAAGTGTGAGGTGTAGCATTCAGGATGGTGCTCATACTCAAAAGGATCATATATACCATCACTCTTTCGAACTAGATGGTGGTGTCTGCTGATCACTGTGCCATACACTTTGGTGAGGTCTGCAATTAGATTAGCAGTAAGTCATGTACCAGACAAATAGCAACATAAAATATCTGGAAAGCATGTAATATAATTGTCATATAATAACAAATACAAATGTGCAACAGGAGTATAGACTGGATATACCCGCATGTCACTCACACAGTAGACAAAAAAAAACAAAAAAACACTACAAGCTCAAATTACAGGGAGTACAAACGAAGGACAGCAGTACCTCCTGACTCAGAGACTTCTTTCAGTTCATGTGGCTCCACATATTCGCATGGAAGCTCATTGAAAATGTCCTGTGCACCCTACAGAATTCAATAAACAAACAGGAGATTAATACTTACCAGCGCTGGGCAAGTTCATTTAAAAATGTAATTAAACTACTGATTACTCCTTTAAAAGTAATAAAATGATAATAATGTGATTACCTTATTTCAAAAGTAATTAGTTACATTACTATTTAGATTACTCATTATTTCCACACCCTCTAAAGAAACTTGTAAGTCGGCTCAAACACACTTTATTCGTAAGTGTTACAAACCTACGACAACAAAATGTTCTTGCCTTTAACCGAGACAAATTTAAAGTAATGACTATATTTCCCGCTACTGAACGCGTACTTCTCTTTCCATGCTCACTTTGTTTTAGTTTGAGCTGGTAGGTGTCCCATAGATGACGTCACGCATGCGACTGTCAGACATCTGCCGGCCGCTGACAGGTTACTGTGAATTATTATTTCTGTTTTTACAGTATAGATGTTAAAGCACTTGATTCTATTGGTAACGCAGAGGTAGCGTAAAGTTTCTTGAAATTGCACTCTATCAATTTAAAAATAATGCGTTAAATTATTACGTTACTAAAAAAAAAGGATCAAATTCCAGTTACATGTTACTAAGTAACGCATTACTGTCCCACACTGTTAATAACTGACCATTCCGTGCTCCAATTTTGTCGAACACTCTTTCTTTAAATTGTGATTTAACACAATTCAATCAAAAGAACAGGGCTATAGAGCATTTTTACATTTACCTTAGATACATTGCCAGTGCCAGTGAACACAAACGTGAGTGGACCAATGGACTTGGGCATGAGGCCTAGTGATATCTCATACCCACAATCCCGCACTGCTTGGATGGCTTGGCTGCTGTTCCTGTAGTTGTGTGCCATTCCAATATGCTGTTACATCATGACCAAAAAAGAAGAAAAAAAAGAAAAGAGAGCGAGAGACATGATAAGCACTCTATTTTTATTCTCTGTGCCCTTGGAAAAAAGCTGCTGCTCTGGGAACAACTATCACATAACCGTTACGGAGAGGGAAACCACAAAAATAAAAAGCAGCTTTTGTACCAGCGAAAGTAATTGTAACATCCTGTCACGTTTGTGGCGCAAAAATGTTTGGCTTGCTAAGTGCAAATTACCTGAAAGATGAAAGAAATTCATACCATAAAAGGAGTGTGATGTCCAAGGGCGAGGAAACGCAGACCCAGCCCATGTAAGATATTAATCATTCCTGGAAAAAATGAGGGGAAAAAATAGATGAAAAGGTCAGGCATTTCCTCACAGCAACTTTGTTCATAATAATGTGAAACTTTAATGTGAAACATTTTCTCTTTTATCAGACCAGCAGTTTCGAGGCAGTATTGTACAAACCACATTACAGAACCATAAATGATCTGCAGAAACTTGCCAAACTACATTCATGGACTGTGAAAAAGGTAAACACCCAGATCTCCGGTCACATATTCTCAGTGTCTTCTAAAGTTTTTAAATACTGTGTCAGGAACATCACCAAAGAATGCACATTTCGTTCACCTGCAACACCAGCCCACTGTCCAAATGCAACAATTCTGAAACCATTTTCGTCCACCATTTTTTCATAGTCAATGAGTCGCACATTCTTAAAAAAGAAAAAAAAACTGAATTAATAACCAGAACTGAAAACATACCAAACAATCAAATGTGGATAAACCTAATAGTGGGAGATTACCTTTTTGAGAACATCATCCAGAAGGCCCATGTTTGCCTCTTGCGCTTTGATGGTGTGGGAGAAGAAAGCATATGTTTTATGCGGGAGGACTTTTTCTTCTGGAGGTCTCTTTACACCGACGATCAGAGATGCCTCTGAGATGTCCTCTTGTAAGACCGCTCCTGCTTTCTCATAATACTGAAAAAAGGTATCAGCATGACTCTATATGCTGGATTTCAACTACTCAAAACAAACAGTTCCTAAGAGGGAGAATCCTGGTCATTAAATTGTCATACACAGGAAACAGCACCGACTCTAACTGATAATGAATGCATTACCATGTTCATTGTGACTGTGTATTATTGGGGACCTTTTTTACTCACTCTGTCATGGATGGCTCTTCTGTTGGAGGGCTGCACCAGGACTTTATGTCCCGCTGCAGTGATTTCCTTCACATGTCGAGGAGCAAGGGGTGCTCGCCTCTCCCATACATTGACATCCTCGCGGCGGATTGCCATCACACTTTTGTGATGGTGTGATCGCCGCAGACTGCACATACAGCCTCTTGGGCCGTGGTTTCGCACGAGTCGGAACATGGTTTACACAGGCTTAGGGAAAGAGAGGGAACTTCAAACATTGTAACTGATGAAAATGAGAGACAATGAAAAGGTACACAATCAACCCTATCAAGCATTCACAAAATAAAACCATATGTGAGATCAGTGTGCAAGGGAGAAGACTGCATATGATCACATTCAAGTATTTTGGTAAACACATCTTTCATGCCCAGTGTCAAGACTAAAGCAAACTTCTTGTCTAGACAGTCCAACATTTTCTTACATCCTTACTACTTAACAAAAACGTCTTAATGCTTTGTTGTCTTAAAATGACAGCATAGAGTGGTGTCCAATCATTAAATGTGACATTTCCAAGTGTGCTCTTTAGATATTTGGACCACATTCTGAGTTCCAGTGCCTCCTGTCTGGGAGCCGAGAGTTATTAGCATTAGCATGTCAGACGAGATCATGCGAGATCTGCAGCGAGGTGAGGTTAGCATGAGCAACAAGTGTCTTAGAGACGAAGTTTGGTTGTATGATCTCTTACCTTTGGTGTTCAGACTGAGGAAAGCGGGCTAAATCGTGGCCTCCACGCCTCTGGTAATTTCATCAACGGTACGGAGTGACAGTTGGGCAAAGCCGCACGGTGAGTGAAGCGTAAGGAGGTTGTCAACAACAACAACAACAACAACAACAACAACAACAACAACAACAACAACAACAACAGCAGCAGCAAGCTGTGGCCTACGAGAGGCAAAACCGAGTGGAAACAGCGCTGGACACGCTTCTGTCAGGAAAGAGAGACCTTGAGTGCCTGAACGCAAAACAGATCTGCCTGGCGATCCGAGCTGTCCTAATGCGGAGTGTAACTCGAGACGAGCCCTCCAGCTCACCAATCACACTCCAGCCTCCAGGATCTGCCTTCCGCGCCGCGGCGCGCGCTTATGACTTCAGCGAGAAGAGCCGCGTGTTCTCCACACACACACACACACACACACACACACACACACACACCAGTCCCTGTCTTTCAGACGAACCATGATGCACAGGTATCGGTGGTAAATGAGAGGTACATGTATGATCCTGAAACTATTTAAACATTAGAATCAGAATTCGCTTAATGTAATAACTACATACGCGGAACATGTTTCTTCGTACTTACTTCTAGATGTCCTCTGATCGAGACACAGGAACCAGGGGACACATTTTCATAAACGGTTTAAGTGTAAAGTGACCATTTGCCATACGTGAACACACCACAGTGTGAACAGTGTGAAATTCTCCTCTGCATTTAACCCACTCAGCACGTGAAGAAGGGGGCAGCAGCCGGGGTGCAGTCTGTGCTACCCTGCTCAAGGGTACCTCAGTGGCGCCACTAGTAGTCATGGGATTCGATCCCAGGGGCAACTCTAACCACTAGGCTACCAGCTGAAGAATCAAAATCAGAAATGAATGTAATAAATACGCACACCGAACATGTTTCTCTTTTCTAAACTCCAACTTCAGTCCTCTGAACCAGACACAGGAATTGGGGGTAAATTCTCATAGAGAAAGAGAGAGAGAGAGATGGGATAATGTCACCTATTCACAAGGCGGACGAGCTCACCTGACTCTTAACACAGATGGTTGTGCTGCATAATAATTACGCTCCTTTTCGCAGCCTCTAATTCTGAGTGATATTAATATTTGGCGAGTAATATTCACACTAATTGGTTCCTCCTTATCGTCTCCACAGGCACTAATAAACAGAGCAGAATGCAGGGGCACGATCCAGTGGGCAGACCTGGCGTGTGTGTGTGTGTGTGTGTGTGTGTGTGTGTGTCAGTCGTTAGATCAGATCAGAGCGGATCCCTCGAACACCGTGGTGGGTGACATCACGGCCGGGAGCTGTTCAGTGTTGTGGTGCTGATCGTGTGTAAAAGTTTAGGGTTTTTCTGGTCCTCACAGGTAGGAGCTGACCGAGAACCCCTGACCGTTTGTATACGACCATCTTCTCGAGATAATATAAAATAACGTCGTGCGCGTTTATTATTATTTTTAACCCATTCGTGCCCACTATTTGAAGGCCACGTTGAGATGCTTCACAGCTCATCCTGAATCATCTGAAGCCATTATTATAGGTACTGTGCTAAAGTCACCTATGCAAATTGTTTAAAGACATTTTTCTCAGCGTGTGGTAATCTTTCTTTCTGACTTTTTGTTGAAGCAAAGTTAACATTAGGATAAATGCAAACAAACAAGATGGTTCGTTTGTTTATAACAGAACAAGTAGTTGATATTTTGACAGCTGGTGAGGAGAGGGTTTCTCTTCGGTGCCTCCAGCCGAAATTCCATCAGCAGCTCCTGATTTAATGAAGGACAGATTGTTTCTGATGGAAACTACAAGTAAAACGGGATCTCCCCAAAAGAACATATTAATATACTAAACACAAAATCAGTATTTACTGTATGTTATTTGAATGTATTATCTGTAGTTTTATTTTTGTAATATTAATGTGAAACTCACGACTCGCCTAACCGATTTTTAAATATTATTTTTTGCACAGTACTGAACCTCGGCAGCCGTATTTGATTAGTCTTTAATTAGATAATTAGGTTTTATCTTTGTCACCATTACATTTGGACTATCTGTTTTCGTTGTAAATGAAATAAAGTAGGGCAGTACTTCCCTGTGAAAAGAGACTAGCTTCAACGGAATAAAGCATGTGCTGAAACACAGCCCTCGCGCCACGTGGTTGTGAGATATTTCTCCAGATTCTGAATAATTGGAGCAGATTTCAGACTCGGGGTGGTTAACGAGGTGAAGTGTTAGAGCAGAATTCCACAGGAGTGGCGCCGTTTTTGCTGAGGGTCTATATCTTTGCGCCAGCAGTGCTCTGAAGAGCGGCGCGCTAATAGCCGTAATTTGCGCCACGAAAACGGGAGTCATTATCACAGCCGTAATCAGAGTGATGATGTTACTGACAGTAATCAGTTTATTTTAAATGAGCTGTACTCAAACAGTGATACAGTCACAGTAATGAATCGCTGATATTGCATAGACCTTAAAGCACTTTATTTATTTATTTTTAGGGGCACCGTTTCCCTACTGCACATACCTTTTCTCTGCTAAAACATCTCACATTTCACAGATCCGTGATAAAAATAGAGAGGGGAATGGTGTGCACTCATAGAACTGAGCAGCGGTGGTCTCGCCCCCACCCCTCTTCCACCAGCCCGTTCATCCGCACTGACTGTTTATCTCCGTTCCCTAATTATGGTTCATTTTCTCATTAGGCACAAGTCCCATTACTCCTCCGACACAGGGGTCCGAAACGCCTTCATACAGCAGCAGCAGCAGCACAAAAAAGGCAAATTACATGCTCTAAACACGCAGCTGGGAACGCTAGAACACAAACGGCTTTTTATTATTATTACCATCATAATTATTATTACTATCTATGTTTTTTTCTTTAAATCGTATTTCCCCTCATTATAGTGCTTTATAATCTATCGCTTTAATGAGAGATCTGATGTCAGTGGCAATTATTTACAACAAACCCTTGCATAATTCACGCTGATTTAACGACAGTAAACAAACCAAAAAAAAAGAAACAAAAATAACCCTGCAAATAGCATGACTGGTAAGAAATATGGACTATAAATAAGAAACACTTTGTACAAAATTCAGAAATATACACAACAGTTATTTTATCCACACATCGATCTCCACTCTCTTTTAAGTTAATGACAGCATTGCAATTTCAAATAAATAAATAAGTCTCTAATAAAATGTACAGCAAAGTAAGAGTAAATGCCCTGAGAGTGAAAAGATGACCGTTTTCACAGAAAATAATTATATTGAAAATAATTATATTAATAATAATAATAATAATAATAATAATAATAATAATAATAATAATAATAAAGAAAAAGGCCGTGGTAGGTCGTATCGTTTGGTCGCGGTGAATCAGGCCTGCATGCTGGATGAGGATGATGGAGCTCGCGTTTTAAAAAAAATAAAGATTCCCAAACAGTTCTTGTCTCGTGCGTGAGGCTCTTTAAGCGGCAGAACTTTTGAATTGCGTGGAGCGTTTTTTCGCATTCAAGGAGCTTCTTCACACTCGCACATCTAGTTTATTTTAGGTACGATCCGTGGAAGGTTCTAAGGAGAACTCAGAGCTGGTTGTTGTGGTGCATCACTCGGGGGAACATTCTCGGTCCCTCTGTTTTTTAAGAGATAGGAGCTCAAGGAGGTGTAGAAGTTGTAGAAGATGTGGGAGGTGGAGGAGATGCAGATCCGTGCCGGGGGCGCGCGTGTCACTGCTGGTGGGCTGTCGGGGTGGGCGGTGAGGGGGGTCCTGGAGAAACGTCGTGCAGTTTCCGGATGTGTTTCTTTAGGTCAAAGTTTCTGCAGAAACCCTTCCCGCAGGTGGGGCAGGTGAAGGGCTTCTTGTCGTTGTGTGTGTGCATGTGGAAGGTGAGGTTGTAGACCTGGTGGAAGGCCTTGTTGCAGATATTGCACTTGAACTGTTTCTCCCCACTGTGGGTCAGTTTGTGATTTTTGTAGTTGCCTGAAGACAGGAGAGGATTGTGATTAACAACAAACTCACGATAAACAACAAACACAAGGGAAAATAAAGAACGAACGCCGGGAGTTCCAAAAACCCAAACAAACCCATTCACACACACGCACACACGCGCGCGCGATGTGTTTGTACCTTTTTGGTGAAACCCTTTCCCGCAGAATTCACACACGAATGGTTTGTATCCCGCGTGGATGCGCGCGTGTGTGTTGAGAGTGGAGCTCCGGTTAAACGCTTTCCCACACTGAGTGCATTTATGAGGCTTTTCCTGCAAACGCACATACACAAAACAATACAAACCATGGTTAACGAAATGCAATGTAACAAAGAAGTCAATCAAAAGGATTAATAATGACAGCAATAATGATAAACAAGACAACAACAATAATCTAACACATTAATCTATGGTCTATATTAATAACGTACCACAATAATAATAATAATAATAATAATAATAATAATAATAATAATAATAATAATAATAATAATAATAATAATAATAATAATATAATAATAATAATAATAATGCGACTATAATAATAATAATGATAATAATAATGAAACTAATGTTAATAATAACAAATTCATTTCGTCTACGTTAATAATTACCACGTGTTAGGTTTCATGTAATAATACATTTTCTTTTATGGTAATAAACTTTTATGGTAATTTTCCATTACATTTTCTTTTGTTAATAATATTTTATTATTTATTATTATCAAAAATTGTATTGTTATTGTTGTTCATACTTAATATTGCTGCTGCTGCCACTACTACTACTACTACTACTACTACTACTACTACTACTACTAATAATAATAATAATAATAATAATAATAATAATAATAATAATAATGGTAACCGTGTGGTCTCGCGCAGGGCCTAGAAGGGATTAAAGTTCACCTGCACGAACGGGACCTGTGGCGCAAATTCCATGACGTCACCACGGAAATGATCATTACCAAAGCGGGACGGTGAGAGATCTCCCACACACGCGCGCGCACGTGAACACACACTCACACACACACACACACACACACACACACACACAGGTTTAGAGTTAGAATTGTACAATAGCGGTGAATGGAAGCAGACTATTTCATATTCTATTAAATAATTATGAAAGTGCGGCCTTATGCCTGAGACATTGTTTTACTGGAGTCCAGAGAAGATTTTGGTCTAAAACTAAAACTATTCATGGTGGAGGGATACATGCAGGGGGACTTTGGCCAAAATAGTCCACCAAGAAACGGATTAAGTCTAGATTTTACTATCATCAACACTCAGAAGACACATAGAGCTTCACAGGTGGGGGTTCCTCAGTCTATATTCTTGTGTGTTGTTACTCGCCTGTAGGCTTCCCAGACACCTCCTTCTGTTGCTGGATATCTGCTGTGATAAGAGCCTTGATTTGAAGGGATGCAAGGCTATGGGACTAATTATATATTATATTTTATATTTTATCATATATGCTTTTATAAATGGTGAACAACATATTTTGTTATGCTGTCCATTTTATTTAGAAAAGCAGTAATCCATGCATTTTATTGTGGGAGGGGGTGTTGTGGGTTTGGAGGGTTTTATGATTTTATCTTGGGAGAGTTGTTAGCTTCCACCAGGGGGACTGCAGAAAGAGGCTAAGCTGTGCCCTAGAAGGGATCTCCTTATTAGGCAAGAACTGGGCAATATATTTTTAAATTCTGCTCATTTGGCACAAACAGACAAGCCTGCTCTAGGGCCGGAGTGTAACAGCAGAAACGTCTCCAGCTCTTTCGCCCTCTTTTCTGTTCACTTCACAAGGTACATTCAAAAGCCTCTGAAGGAATTCATCCTGTTCTTCATACTGAGGACCACCCAGTGTTTATACACATGTCTCAAGCCCCTCATGAGGGGTCATACATTCTTAACAATAAAGGTTCCTATTGTCTCAATAAAAGACCTTTATGTCACACAAGGTTCTTCACAGAACCAAAAGCTGTTATTCTACATCTTTGCTCAAAGTAACTCTTTTAGGAACCTTTATTTTGAAGAACGTGGAGCAGGAACACAGTAATGTGTGCAGAGATGGGATTTTACTGAATAAACGGTTGAACTCTGTGATTCTCCAGGATGAGTTAGACTTGCTAAAGCCGCAGGGTCTTTCTGTAAACCTGCAGTATTGACGGATGGATCTTTATCTCTTTCTCTAAACTCGTTCAACAGGCGAATGTTTCCGAGCTACAAGGTAAAAGTAACAGGACTGAACCCCAAAGCCAAATACATCCTGCTGATGGACATAGTTGCCGCTGATGAGCACCGGTACAAGTTTGCAGATAACAAGTGGTAAGAATAGTTCACACTTTTCTGCATGTTGACAATTCCTGGTTTTGAGATTCTTGGCTTGGAACCTACAGCAGTCTGTAACTGGCATGAAGAGGGATTCTCAGACTTTTTGTCTGACGGGGGAAAAGTGCATATTTATGTTAAAAGATGGGTGGGTTCAAATGTATTTTTTAAACACGTGTTATAAGATTATACTCTATTGTATTACTAAAATGCTTGGAATGCATTTTAAAAGGAAAATTGAAAAATATAATTTAGTCCTATATGTATGAAAACCTACCGAAATGTGTGTGTGTGTCTGTGTGTATGTGTGTGTAAATAGCAATCAATAGTAAAGTAGTAGAGGGGAACCAACACAGAAGA
The DNA here is from genome assembly GCA_037974565.1 of Clupeocharax schoutedeni. Classification (NCBI taxonomy): domain Eukaryota; kingdom Metazoa; phylum Chordata; class Actinopteri; order Characiformes; family Alestidae; genus Clupeocharax; species Clupeocharax schoutedeni. The sequence continues at coordinate 12,763,852 of JBBPDH010000080.1, forward strand.
AATAAATTACTATTAATGATTAAAAAGTAACTAAAAAGTAGATTGCTTTCCTCACTCAGATTTAGCCATTTTTAAAGTCAACTTGAAAAGACTAGCAATCATGTAAACATGTCCTGTGAACCAATAGGAATGATCCAAAATGACATGGAAATATGTATAGTTTTACTTACATACTTTGAAGTTATGGACATTTCAGCCTTTGATGTTTTTTACAACAACACATAAAGGTATACTAAGAAATATATTAATGGAAAGTGAAAGTGTTTCAAATGCATGGAATGCATACATTGTCATGATGATGCTGTTGTTGGGATATCATCGCTTATTAGAGCATTCGCACTGCGCTGGCTAAAACTTGCTAAAAGCATTGTTAGTCTAAATAATGAGGTCACATGTTTAAAATGGAGAAATGTTCTCCTCATAATAATATTCCCACAAGCAGGAAGTATTGGGAAATGTTATATTTGTTGACTAAGATGCAGAAATATCATATTTTGAGAATTTGCACAGAGGTAGAGAAGTTCTCCTGTGTGAATGTTACTGGTTCCTTCTTTGTGCTCAGGTCTGTGTGTGGTAAAGCTGAGCCCGCCATTCCAGGCCGTCTTTACGTTCACCCGGACTCCCCTGCGCCCGGAGCCCACTGGGCCAGACAGCTCGTCTCCTTCCAGAAACTCAAGCTTACCAACAACCACCTTGATCCCTTCGGCCATGTGAGTGATGAGGATGATGATGTCAACTATGATGAGGGTACTGATGGTTAGAATGGAGGTGATGATTATAAAACAGGAAAGCAATGAACAAGTAGATCAAGTCAAGTAGATTTTATTGTCATTTCTACCATATACACAGTACATAGTAAGAATGAAACAACGTTCCTCCAAAACCATGGTGCAACACAGGACAGAACAAGAGCAACAATACCTCTAAACAAGACAAGGACAAGACAATGTTAGTGCAGAAGACAATGGCTACATTAAGGATACGTACAGTATTTGACCAGTACTGTAGTTTATCAGCAGAGATGTGCAAGACTGCAAAAGTGCAGGAGAATGCAAGACATCAATAAATAAATATGTACAACTTAAAATGGAATTTTTTTTTTTAACAAAAAATTAAAAAAAAAAATGCAAACAATGTAAAATGGAAACAAAGTAGATAGACTGCTCTTTCAACATTGTATTACATGAAATAGTTAAAACAAATGTCACTGACTGGTTTTGATGAGCAATATAGAATTAAACTATATAAGAGTAATTTAATGGATTCTAAAGCTTTACGAGTTCCATCAAATTAAACGCCCCCTGGTCTTTAACACAGCAGCACAGATTCGCTGCATCATTTCCAGCAGTAGTTTGGAAAGAGCTTGTGTCCAGACCCTCCCAGCCTGTTTTCAAGCAGCAAACAGTTCCGTCACTTTTGTTGGATGCTCATTTGGAACTTGTGGTTCCAGCAGGTCGTCCCTGCAGCTCAATGGGAGAAAGTTCTGGAGACTGTGGAGGCCATGACATCATTCTCAACTTTTTTTGGGCTGAATATAATTTTAGCACAATTTTGAAGAATGATTGGGAGAAGAAGTAAATGTTGTCACTTGCTACATAAACCAGGAGGAATTGTGTGATATTGAAGAACTGAGCAATATTTTTATCAGGGAATCTCAGACCCTTCTCTTCAAAACAAATAGACTGAGCTTATGTGATGAAATAATGCCTTATAACCTGTCAGCTACAAGTATTTCTAATATTTTCTTGAAAAAAATATACATATATATTAAAAAATATATCTATATTGCAGATCATATTGAACTCCATGCACAAGTACCAGCCACGGCTGCATATAGTAAAGGCCGACGAGAAGAACAGCTTTGGCTCCAGCAATACAGCCTTCTGCACTCATTCCTTCCCTGAAACGGCTTTTATCGCTGTTACTTCGTACCAGAACCACACGGTGAGTGCCGGCCCAGCCATGGAAAAACGGATGGATGGAAGGCCATTTGTTGGAGCGTTGTTTAGTTAGATGGATGAATAAATAAACATGTGAGCGTTGACCTCTTTCACCTGTTTTTCAGATCACCCAGCTGAAGATTGAGAACAATCCATTCGCTAAGGGTTTCCGCGGTAATGAAGACATCGATGTGCATCGGATGTCCCGCACGCAGAGGTGGGCAAAATTAGACACATGAAATGTAAAAAAAAAAATCACACTCATACATTCCCTATTGAAGGTTTCCTTACTCCATGTCATTTGTCTGCGGGTGCCTAAAGTTTTGCATGAGACTTCGCATACAGAACTGTTTAAGTCTCAGTTAAATGTAGGATTGATTAGATGAAGCAGATATTAGATGATATGAATACTGGGCTTCCTCCAGCAGAGCATGCTCACACATTCAGTGGATTGGTGTTTTTTTTGTATTTTGTTTTATTTGTTTATAGAAGTAAACACTCGGGCCGGTTTCCCAGACAGGGATTAAGCCTAGTCCAAGATTATGTAGTGCTGGGGAATTTTCCATTAAAAAAGGAAAGGGTAGTCCAAGTCTAGGTTTAATCCCTGTATGGGAAACCGGCCCTTAATGTCGAGATGAACAGCTTTATATATTATTTTCTGTTGACTTTTCAACAGCAATGTATACATGTGATACATTCACATACCATTGGCTGAATGGCATGATGCTGTAGTTGGGCTCCTGGATGCCGATGAGTGGTGCACCTTTGAGACGTTGTTTGATTTCTCGAGTTCTTTAAGCCTGGCCAGACAGAGACTAGACTGTCCTTTTGATTCGAAGCACTGGGGGAAGGTGGAACCAAAGTCAAGACTGCGTGTTGCTTGTTGACCTTATTGGATGTGACACACATGAGGGAGGATATTTATAGCATGGAGAGCGAGCAGAGCAGCGAGTAAAACACTGCTTTACAAACAGGGGTCACCGCCAGGGTAGTGTGTGTGTGTGAGTGTGTTAGAGACAGAGACCCAGAGAAAGGATTAGATTTGCACATGTCACAATTTGCACAGTATAAAAGATTAAATACATTCCTGCTTGACAGTTTCTGACTCCGCTACTGAAACGAACAAATAAACAAACAAATAAACTGTTTGTAAATGAGAGAGACAATGTGTGTATATCCAAGACAAGCATGAGAGCTTGTATTTGCGTGTATGTGTGTGTGGGAGAGAGAGAGAGAGCGAGAGAGAGAGAAAAGGAGGATAGAGTCAAAAGTGCATAGAGATGGTCTCTGGCTGGCCCCTGTTTTTGTCCCTTCTCTGTGAAATTGAATTAGGGCAGATTAGCGGCAATGGCTAACTGCAGCGCCCCGATACTGAACATCCGGACCCCTTTCGCTGACCTCTGAATTCCGTCAGCCCCCTAAATCTTACACAGAACACCTTCGTTTCTATATTTCTACAAACCATAGAAGGAATTACTACTTGTACCTTGGTCTTATTTTTCATTGGTGTTTCTTTCTGTGTGATAATAACTTTCTAACGTGTGAGGATGAAGCTCTGTTATGAAAGGCAAGGCAACAAGATAATGAAGTAGTTAAAGTAAAACTGAGGCCACGAGATAATAATATATGGAAATGTGGTTGTTTTCTCGTGGCCTCAAGTTAGTGAGGTGAGTGAACAAGAAAGTGAAGTTGTTGCGGCGGGTAAAGCATGGTTAGGTCATAACCGCGACCAGAAATGTCGTTAGGCCTTGGTTTCAGGGGCCACAGA
>JBBPDH010000080.1:12767659-12782855 GCA_037974565.1 Clupeocharax schoutedeni
AAATAAACCTACCATTAAAATGATTCTGTTCTGAGACTTTTCATTTCTTTCTCATTGGACAAACTTACAAAATCAGCGAGGGGTCAAATACTTATTTCCTCCACTGCTGACAATGTTTCTCCTCGCCCTGGACTTTCTTTACCAGCTCGGTCGTGGTCCAGGGGAGGGGGCGGTGGTGGTGCGCTTATGGAATGGAACGGTTGTCACACTCATAGGAATGCTGATTTAAAAATAAACTGCAGTGGCCTCTTATTTTTTTCCAGAGCTGTAAATGTAAGTTGGCTAGTAAATAGCTACATCCACAGACACTGTTATTTTATATATTTACTATATGTCCATATTTGATCACTTCAACTGCAGTCATTTCCACTGCACTGTTCTCCCTCAGCACAGTTATACAGTCTTGGGTCATTAGTAATGAATTTTAATGCTACCATTTCTTTCTCTGCTCAAGCAGTGTTTCCTGGAAAGGGAACTGGGACAAAACACTTTAGACTGAAACTAAAACTCCATGTGAAAATCACATGTACAGTTTTACCTCTACTTCTACTTTTGGTTTTGCTATCTATCAAACCCAAGGCGATTCAAGCCAAGTGTTTGTCACTTACCTCATACACTCAACCCTGTAAAAGGCCAGGCGATGGCAGCAGGTCTGGAGTTCCCTTGCTTTAGCCTTTATGACCTGAGTCCCCTGGATGGAGGATGAAATAATCTGGTGATTTGAAAGGGTTTGGAGGAAAGACTGTGCTACATTTTTTTGCGCTCAAGTCTTGGCTTTTGTCCAGGAAACAAAAAGTGTGTAGATATGTCCCTCCTGCTATAATGGCTCCGGTGCCCAGAATAATGACCTGCAATGGGAAGTATATTCTCACTAATAAAAATGAAACATTCTCATGAACACAAACAGGAAATCTTTCAAGAAATTTGCTAAGTAGATTTATAGTCACACCACCACCCCCTCCAAAAATAGTTAAGCTGCAAGTTCAGCTAATGTAGCTAACAAGCTAGAAAAGCTTATGCCATACCTGTTAGCAGAGTGCTAACTGCTAATCTCCTCCATAAACTGTGTGAAGCCATTTAGTAAACTCTAATAAACTTGCTGAAATAGTTTTGGACCTTGTACGATGGTTCTCTATAAACATGGACTAGAGAACAACATGGACTAGAGTAGGAAGACTCCTACTGGGGTTTAAAGCAACGTTTTCATTTGTTCCTTTTATATTAGAAATAATATTACTAAATTTTAGGGCTGGGCACATTCATTATTTTATCGCATGTTAATTTCTTTTTTCTCAGCTGGTTCTCGCTGGGGTGAGGCATCCCATTACTTTTGTTTGTATTTATATGGACAAAAGTATTGGGACGCCTGAACATAACACCAAAATGGTCTTTAATGACACTGCATTCAGATACATAGACCTTCATATGGAGCATCTGCTATAATGGTTCCACCCCCAATTCTCTGGATTCTGGGGGTAACATGTTTTTCTATAACAAACTAGATTAAACTTGAATTCCCGGCCGTGGCCTTAGCTTTGGTTTTCTATTCGATTTGATCACTTTAATTAATATTAAGTAATCAAATTTACAAGAAATATTTGAACTGTAACTGGGTGACTGTGTTAAAGGGAACACTGCTGTTAAAAAGCTCCTCATTAGTTTGAATTGTTTGTAAATTGTTATTCATGTAGCAGTACTTAAAAAACAAAAGCCTGCAATATACTACTTTTAATTAATTATTTAATTTTGCGTAATATGAAACCATTAATCGAGGTTTAAAATTTAATTATTGACCAGCATTACTAATTGTTTAACAAAAATAACCATATTACTACCTCTACTACTACTACTACTACTACTTCTACTACTACTAATAATAATAATGTTTTTACAGTAGCTATAATAAATTCTTTCAAACTGTTGTCTTATGATTAACAGGTATGATTAACAAGTTGTCTCTGATTTGTCTGTTTACGGTGCACAGGTACAATCAGTATGTGTTCACCTACAGGCTTTTCCAGATAGAAGGTAACTTGTGGAAAACAGAGGTAAGCATGTGTGTTTGTGTGTGTGGTTGTGTGTGTTTGTGTTTGTGTGTGTGTGTGGGGGGGTAGGGGTATTCACAGAATACAAAAAATGCACCGGATGCAGGATGAGGGGGATAACCCAGTGTGAAGTACTCTAGAGCGACACACGCCGTCATCTTAAAACTCTCCCCACTTCCACTTCACTAGAAACCAGCCTTGTGCTTCCATTCACTGGACATTTTATTAGAAGCACAAATCCTTCTCATTAGAAGAACTGTGCACTTGGAGGGGACATCCAGTAAAGGTCAGAGAGGGGAACTGTATTCTGCACCCGAACACTGGTCAGGTTTCAGAACCTGTGAAAGTAAACAAGACTGTTCTCTGATTTTAATCATAAGACCGTCAACTTGTTTTTTGTTTTGTTTTTTTTTGTTTAACCACAAGTGCACTTCAAATACTAGAACCACATCCACAAAGCAGCTGTTGCAAAATTCTTTGAGGGTGTCTTCACTCCAGTAAAGCCCATTTTGTGTTTTAAGCAATTAAAGATTCTAAGAATTTGCTGTAAATCATAATACTCAAAAGGGACTAGAATTCTGAACTGTAATTTTACAAAATGAAATAAAACATCCTGGTTTTAGTAACAGGGTCTGAAAAATAGGTTGTTAATAACACAGGTCAACAGGTCAAAATCACCAGAGATTAGTTTCTGTGGGTTTTGTAGTGTTTTTCATGCTGATTTCAAATCTTTGTTTAGTTTTTCCCACAGTTACAGTTTTTATGCTAGTTCTATATTGGATGATAGTTGGTATAATGATCATATAATAATCATATGCTGAGCGTTTTGAAGAAAGAATGGTAGCTGACACTGATCATTATAATATCTATGCCACAGTTTGGCCTGTCTGACTTCACACTGAAAATACAGTTACTTGATTACTCATCATTCAAAAAGTTGATGTGACAGAAAAAAACTGAAAGCCGAACTGAAATCAGCAGAAAAAGTGTGTTGTGGTTTCTGATGATGGCCAATTTTTGTTGATCTATATAATTGCGATATTTATTACCTTTTACCTTTCACATAATTGGCACTGAGAAAAATCTTGTTTGAAAATGAGTAAATGGCTACGTTAAGCTAAACTAACCTGCCAGTGGTGTGAAAGCACCAGTTACAGAGAAGTATTTAATGAAATAGCTGAAATAATAAAAACCAAAAGATCTAGATATCTAGTGTTCGCTGCAAGGAAACAAATCTGAATCTGAAATCTGAAACAACTTCCTTTCAGCTCAATGTGACAAACCTGCTTATTGCTTACAAATGTAGCCTTTTTGGCCCATGTCAAGACGCTGTAAAGAGGGCTTTTACGCCATTAGTAGGAGTGTTTTGGGGAAATATATCATTAAATTGCTTATTAATTTGCTAGAAATTAATTTTTTTGCAGCATTTTATATAGCCTAGAGCACTGGCAAAAATCCCCATCTAATTCAAGAACACTGGAAACATTTTCAATTTCTAAGACATCAACAAAAGACCTGACCTTTCTAGACCACATGTAAAAAACCCAGACATTTTATATTTTAATAATATATCCAGACTTGTTTCTCTGCTCTGGTGCAGCTGATTCTAGTCATGATTAGCAGCATCGTTAGTTAAGCATTGGCTTGATTATTAGTTGCGTTTAATCAGGCATACTAGGGTAGAGAACACATGACCTTGTACATTTCACCCACATTTCTCACTCTCACCCCACAACCCACCCCCCACACCCACACAGACAGCTCCTGGAATGAAGGAACGTCTCTTTCGGAAGCCCAGAAACCTCATCAAGGCTTTTCAGCAGCCAGATCAGGGCATCGCCGGGCCCCTCCTTTATCCGGTTAACACCAAGCATCGCCTGGACCACCCAGACCACCACCCACTCCAGCAGCAGCATATCAGAATACCTGAGGCCAGGCCTCGAAAACTTAAAAACTGCTAAAAGCTCTGGCATCACTTCTCATAACTTCACATTCTTATATTTGAAAGACTCTGAAAGTTATGGAAATTCTGCACTTTCTGTAAAGTTTTTTTTTATGTGTGTAAAGATACGACTAAAATAAAAATAATGTTTATGTGCGGCTCAGACGTGACTAATTTGTAGTCAGAGGCCGCTAAAGTTCCTATATGATCTTGCAGTGCGGTTTTAAAGTCTCATAAGATATAAACAGAAAGCATTTCCTTCTTCTCGAAACCATCAGCTTCCTCTCGGTGCACCTCAGTCAGTGTTACCAGGTTCCATTTCTCTTTCACAGTCCTCCAGGTTAAACCAGCCACCAAATTAAGCTCTACAACTTTAGCAAAAGAACTATTGTCCTAGAACAAAAATGTAAAAAAAAAAATGTAAAAAAATCAGCAAAATAACAAATAACAACTTTAATTCTTGTTCAATTTTTTTTTTTTTTTAAATTACTTTAAATTGTAGAACACTGGTAAAAGAACCATGACTCAATTCTAGAACACTGGCAAAAGACCTGGCCTTAAATTCTAGAACACATGCAAAAGAATAATCTTCATAACCAGAAGTACTAGAACATAACCAGAAGAACTGACCTCAAATTCCAGAACCCTACCAAAAATAAATAAATAAATTTCTGTAACACCAGTAAAAAATCTGAGCTTAAATTCTAGAACTCTGGCAAAAGAACAATCTTCATATTCTTGAGCATCAGCAAAAATCTGACCAGGTGGTTCAAGTTTTTCCTCTCTATTCTTGGTGGCATGGTTTTGAAGCTCCCTCCAGAACGTCATGTACTAACAGAGACCAGGTGGGAGTCCTCTTGAGTGACAGATCATTAATTAAGAAGTAAGGGGTTATTTTTTCTCATGGACTCTAAAGAGTGTGCTAAAGGAGGATAACACCAACAGTCTGACATGTACAATTTACATCTTTATTTATCAAAAATCTTGATGCCCAAAAGTACCTTGTCTTTAATATGAAGTTTCTACAGCTCTTAAATAAAGCCCACGTTCTCATGGGCACTCGTTCTCCAGCTTCTGGAACTAAAGCAGGGGCTTCTGATCCTAGTCCTGCCAACCCCACACTACACACACTTTTGTTTTTGGTCTCATGTCATCTAACACAGTGGTCCCCAACCCCGGGGCCGCGGACCGGTACCACATGACCCATGGCCCAGTGCAGGGCTGCACAGAAAAAAAAAATGCGGATGTTCTGTTATCGGCTCGTTGTTATGAAAATGCTGTTAATAAAGCTGTGAGTACACACTGGATTTACCTTTATTATTATATTTTAAAGATACCCCATTATTATATATTTAAAATATCCCCATTTTATGCGTATCATTTATTTGTATAAATACGTATACGTATATTTATCTGCCACTCCTTAAAGGCCGGGCCGTGAACATAGTTTCTCATATTAAACCGGTCCGTGACCAAATAAAGGTTGGGGACAACTGATCTAACACCCTCGATTCCATTTATGAGCTAATCCTTGTGGGCTGGTAGCATCATGGGGTCACCAGGACTGGGATTGGGAAGCCCTGGAATAACCGAGGGGGCTCTCCAGTCACTTAGAGTCACAGTCAGAACCACAACATTGAACATCAAGTGAAAAAAAGAGAACTATTTAAATGCTGATCTTCAAGTGATGTTCTCAGTTTGGTTTATGAATTGTCTGCAGGAGGTTTGTTAGTGGAGTCTGAAGTCCTGATCGTGACTTTAAGGTTCTGATCACAGAGCTGGGAAAGAAGAACATCACAAATGCATTCAGGTCACTCCTTCAACTGTGTTCTGGTCACCCTTCACACAAACTTATATCTAGAACATTAAACTTTAAAAAAAAATTATTGGAAAGTGAAAACATCAAGTCAAAATATCTAATTTTCTCATCAGGAGACTGCCAGTAGGGGAGGGAATTGCCAAAGAGGCGATTATATGATACTGTTATAATTGGGCTGCAGTACAATATTATTGCAATATTGTTCTTCAGCCTGAAAACACGGCGCGGCATGTCTCTATTGTGTCTTTCCAATTTCTCCATGAGAAAAACATGGTCTTGCGCCACCTTCTGGACTTCAGAAGCAATGCAATCAGAGTGGACACATCCAAAATAAAAGTCTATTAAATACATTAAAAATATATATAAAATACAGGGGGTCCTCAACACCGATCCGTTCCTTCAACAGTGGTGTAAGGCGAATTCCAATGTAAGTCGAAAGTCACTTAACGATCCCAACACAGTTGTAAAATCATAAAAACACAACTAATCCACAGAAAAAGGAAAAGGAAAACGTCCTCATTCATACGCCGCGTGCAACCAACCTAGTTCAGTCATGTAGGTCAATGTAAGCCAAGTGGGAGTGAGCATTGTAAACTCAAAACGTTCTTAAGTCGAGACTGTTGTATCACGGTACAATACTGTAGTGTACTTATACTGCAGAACTTTATTAGTATTTCCAGATGTAAGTTTATCTCATTTAATTTTTCAGTGATTTTCTTGTTCATTTAAGCTCCTGTTGAAGTCTATAAACATGTAAAAATGTCTAAAAATAAGTCTATTCTGATGACAGTCTCAAAGTTAGAAATATTAGATATACAGATCACATTTAAGATTGAGATTGTTTTCAGTGATACTGTTTCACCAAATCAAAGCTGAAAGGATGTTGGAACATGAAGATCAGGGTAGGTAGCAGTAAGTATATTGGGTTGAGAGCTTTTCAAACGATGGAGGGACATACATTTGAATGAAATTATAAAAAACAATAACAGATCGCTTGCAGAAAACCAGTGAGGATACCTCTTAATTACATACTTGTCACTGTCTCTGACTATGGAGATTAATGTAGATATATGCTGGACACCATTAAACTGCATATTTTGTTGCTTTTCTAAACAGAGAATAAACAAAAAAATGTGTTTTTTAAAATATTTTTAAAATATGAGGAAAAAATAGAAATCTTTCGCACCGGCCAATTTTTACCTTATTATAATGTCCGTCTGGACGTGTAACTAATTTACTATTAAAACCTGTCATTTGATTGGGGTCCCAAAATATTTGCAAACTATATTTGGCATATATTATTTTATTAAACTGAAAGTATACAATTCTAATAGTGTACTCGATAAAAATGACCAATTATTTTAATGTTTTAATGATTTTCATAATGTTATCTGGAATTCAAAATATCAGTGTGCAATATTTTGTGCAAAGAAAAGCAGCCAAACTCTCATTTGCATTTTTAATCTGAACTATTTTTGGTGGAGATGAAAACGAGCATTTCTGGATGAACTCTCATTTGCTGTTCTATTGATAGTGCTCATTAATGGACAAAGTCCCTGATGATTAAATTTGTAAATTAGGGCTGCCACAACTGAAATTAAATAAATTAAAATTTAAAAATGTATGGCCTGAAATGTATGTTCTCTGAGAATCAGCTTAGACAGGGAGTAGAATACAGAGGGTGGTGGAGAACCCCTGACTGTTCAGATAGTCTTTGAAAAACTGAAACCTTGATTGATGCAAAAAGGTTGAAATGACCCCTTGCTGGAGTTAAAAGATGTTTCCCTAAAACCTTTATTACATCTCCTTCCCCATTAATAAAAAACAAAAATGGGCCTTCTGATATTTTGCACATTGACCTTAGTGATCACTTTGCAACTTGATTGTCAAACAGGGGTTTCCTCGTGATTGGCAGTCTAAACATTTTCCACAAACATTTTTCTCTCACTTTTGTGAGCATCACTGAAAGGGAGGAAACCCACCAACAGGATCTTTTTCTGTTACAAACTGTGTACAATTACTTGATTAATTGCCAAAATTATGACAAGATTGCTAATATAATAGTGACAGCCCAAAAATAATTGAAATATTTATACAAAAATATTATTATTGAATGTAATAATATGTTTAGGCCCTCTGATTACAGAGTTGGCAGCCTCAAATATATCCAACGCACTTAAAACCCCCCTCCACCCCACCCCCTCTAAAGAAAAGCGAAAACAAAACCCAATATTTGAGCCAGGGTGATATACCAGTACTGTGCAAAAGTCTTAGGCACCTGAGAAAATTATACTTAAAAGCTGTTTGCTAATGGGCAGTAGTGTTAAGTTCGTGTTAAAACACTAATTTTACAATAAATACAAATAACATTAATAGAGTAAACCATAGTTTTATGTTTGGCAAAGTGTTTGCTTTGCATTTCCAGACCTCCTTCCTCATGGAAGCCCAGTATTATATATATCTTTCATCAGAGACCTGGGTCGGCTCTGTTTACTGGATTAGATTAAATTAGGTGTGTTGCTTACGGAGCTTTATAAACCCACACAGTGACTGGAGGCATCGCGCAGAAATCTGGGACCAAACCCGTGTTCTTCTAACCAGCTCACAAAATAGCAACTACTTTTTAGAAAAAAATTAATCTTGAAACTTTTTACGGCTTTCTTGTTTATTTGCATTTATTCTAATGTTCTCTTGTGTTTCTGCTGGCAGAAACAAAACCAATGCTGATATAATTGGTTTCAAACAATTGGCACAGGTGCCTAAGACTTTTGCACAGTACTGTACCAAAACACAAATCAATGGCTGACCTGAAGATGTTCCCGAAGAACCAAAGAAGGTTAAAAATAAACTCTTTCTAAAGCAAAGCTGCTAAATCATTCCATCCATTCTGTTCATTAGAGGGAAGGAACACATGCACACAGCTGAACCTCATCCGACTGTAGGGTGCAGACCCTAACACCTAAAACCAGAGTCAAAAATAAACCATACTCATTCCAGTCCCAGGAATCGGATCCAGAAACAGATGCACATTAAATTTCTTTGTATCATGGAGGCCCCTCCCACCTGTTTTTCTGGACTGTTGGTACTTTTGAGTCATAAAACAACTTTTAAAAACATACAGTTTTAACATAATACTGAAACATACACTGTGTGTGTGTTTTACAACTCCATTGTTTTCCATTAGAGCGGAAAGGCACAAGTTCCACATAGATAACATCTCAGATCTCTACATATCAAAAAGTACATTGTACACAATTTTATCAAAAACACGGTTGTTTTCTTGTTTACTAAGCTATTTAACAGCTTGTGTGAATTAGCTTTATGAATGCCCCTCTGATCCGCAGGTACCGAGACGAGTCAGGCTGTCCGGGTCCCCTGAGTGGGATCCCTCTTCCCGTTTAGTTGAATCCAGGTGAATCTGATACCTGAAGTCAGTTGGTTCTAGAGCTTAAGCAGTACATGGAGTTATCAAGCACTTGCTAAAGAACTATATACATCTCCCTGTGTCTCCTAGCATCACAGTCACTAGCAGTAGTTTGCAGGCAGCGACGGCCACTCAGTCAGCAGCAGATGTGGGAACTAAAGGATTCTGGAAGGCCAATTGATCGGAGGATTCCGGAAGCCTGTTTAACAATGTTTGAAAGGATGATTCAGGAAGTCAATCTAAAGAAGTGATTCTGGGAGGACATCTGAACGGATGACTTTGGAAGGCCATTACAACCGGCAATTCCAGAAACGCGTCTGTACCAGTGATTCCGGAGGGAGTTTGAACGATTGATTCTGGAAGGCCATTTGAACCAGCGATTACTGAAGGCAGTTTGAACCAATGATCCGGGAAGGTCATCTGAACCAAGGCCATATGAGCAAAGAAATTCCAGTGGGGTAATGATTCAATTCCAAAGGGTCAGTTAAAGATTTCACTTTAAATCCAGAAGGCTGTGTTTATTCTGGAAGGCAATCAAAACCAGAACTCTGAACTCTGTGTAGATAGATGATTCTGAAAGGCCATTTTAATAGATGGTTACCGGAAGGCGATGTGAACAAATGATTCCAGAAGGGGATTTAAACCACTGATTCCAGAAGTCCATCTTAACAAGCGAATATGAAGTCATTTAAAGCAACGATTCCAGAAGGGCATTTGAACAAAAGATTCTGGAAAGCCATCTTAACTAGTGATTCCAGAAGGGCATTTAAACCACTGATTCCAGAAGGCAATTTGTGAGGAATTTCTTGAAATCTTTTGTCTATTCTTGGGTTTGGGGTATCACTTTGACATTTCTGCCCAATTATGTTAAATTGCACATTTTACAATTATGTCCAGTCATCTAGAACTTCTTCTGGAACAGCAACACTGATGACTGGCTGAATACCGATAAGTAATGATAAGACTGCCGTATATTCACAAAAGGAATGCTTGAGTCATCTGGTCACATAAGAAAAAAGCTAGAAGTCTTCCAAACAGAAGGCCCTAAGAACGCGTAAGAACGTCTAAGCCACAGAAGTATTCCAATGAAAACATTAACACAGAAACGTAATTTTAAAAAATAACAAATGCAAAACTGGCAAATAGTGCACATTCTTTAAAAAAAACTGAAATAATACAATACCATCATCTGTCACATTTCGAAGACATGTCTTTCTTGATTTGTCTTGTCGATGTTATAGAAAAAAGCTGAGAAACCACAGTGCAGAGGTTACCAACTCTAGACCTGGAGGCTGAGTCCAGCACAGTTTGGTGATTTCCCTGCTCAAACACTCTTGTTAACTCGTGAGCCAACTGACGTGTAGGGCTAATGCTAACAGGGACTTCTTGGTTAAACTAGTGGCCCTTTTTTATTGACTAATATTTGCTGTCTGAACAGCAGTGGGTGAAAGCATTGGGTCATAACGTCTTTGGTTACACCTGTCTTTTTTGCTGTCATCACTCAAAAAGTCCCGATTTCTTGAAGCAACTGAAGTTGCATCACCCCCTATGCTTCCTGCAGTGTATTACAGTTTGTCACAATAGCTGTGTGAATCATATGAACATTATAGAGCATCGTAGAATGCTGATATCATCAACTTTGTTGACTATTCATTATGGCCCTACTGTTGAGTTGAATCAAGTGCATTAGAACATGAAATTGCTAAACTGTGTGGGAATTAGGCCCTCCAGGCCTGGAACTGGGTATCACTTCTATAGCGCTGGGTATGTGTGTGTGTGTGTGCGCGTGTGTGTGTGTGTGTGTGTGTGTGCGTGTGCGTGTGTGCGTGTGCGGTGCCACCGTTACCTATGACCAGCATCGTTCTGTCTGATCAGCTGTATGTTATATGGACTGTCCGCTAGGTCAGGGTGCTGTTCCACTGGCAAAACGTAAAATCCTTCATATCCCGAAACATGCCCCTCTGACAGAAGCTCCTCCCTCTCCTTATTGGTCCACACCCTTGCTCCGCCCTCTCCATCTCTGACCCGCCTTTGTTCCAGCAGCCATGCCCCCTTTACTGCCCTGATCCGTGCCCCCTCCAGCACTCGTGTTCTTTCCTCATCAGGTGTTGCCCCATAGCGGATGTTAAAGCACAGCGCCCCTTGCTGGAGGACCAAGTCTGCAAATCGCCTAGTTTCCCCAGCAACCGTAGCACTCATCTGCGAGACAGAAACATTGACACCATTCTCAAGGACCCTGGCACCTCCTCCGGCACTTCCACTTCCACCCCATACCACTCCCAAGTCTGCCTCCAGCGGGCCATCTTTGGTGAAATAATGCGTGTCTCGGCTGTCAGTGGTGAAGCGCAAGCCCCGCAGGTAGATGGCGCCATTCATCACTGCGGCAACACGTCGGCTGTCCTCACTGGCCACCCCTATGATCTCGGCACTAATTGTTCCATCAGCATGAACGGCAAACTTCACACCCTTGCCAAAGATAGAGGAGAGGGCGGAGAATCTTGGGCTCCGCCCCCGACGGCCTCCTGGCCTGCCATTGGCCGGTGTCATGGGGAGGCCATCCAGAGATATGAAGTTCTGGAGGAGATTCTGAAGCTCACACTGGATACCGAGAACGACCTAGAAGGAAAGAGGGGGAGAGGGAGAGAGAGATTTTTGATTGGGCATAATACATCATGTGCAGGTTTGTTGTGTGATCAACTTCTGAGTGAAAAATGTTTATTTATTATTGCCTCAAAATCTTCAAAAACTGATATTTTACACATCACTTAACTGCACAGACCATACGTATACTAATAAATTATAAAACTACTATTCTTTTTGTTTTTCTGTGCCCCAGCTTACCTTGCTAGGGTCCCAGGTGTGTGTACGGCTCTGAATGTTCATCATCTCATATGTTTGCTCTGTGTTCTCTACTGGCAGCTTGGGGAACCCTGGAACCACGTTGTGCAGCTGGAACCCGAACAGCTGCAGCCAGCTGCTGATATCTGTGCAGAGAAGAACAGCTTTGTCTCAGAGTGTGGCTCGTGACTCAGTTTATAGAAAATATTTATACAAAATTCTACTTATTTATGTCAGATAAACATTTTAAAATGCCACAGGATTGTCTTTTTAGTCCAGGCTTCTGCTTAATATGGGTCTAAGAAACCATGTCTGTCCATGGTTCTGAGCCACTTATCCTGAAACTGGGTGATGGAGATGTTGGCGCCTATCCCAGTACTTATAGAATGAAAGGTGGAGGAACATGTCTCCAGGGCAGACGCACATAGACTCTCACACACGGGCAATTTAGCCTCTCCAAACTCTCCATGTGTTTGGACTGTGGAGGGGAAACAGGACCTTCCAGCAGAAACCCACACAGGGAGAACAGACAAAAAGAAAAGACCCTCGGTCACCTGGCCAGGAATCAAACCCAGCAGCATCTCGTTGTGAGGTAACATCACTAGGAAACAGGTCTATAGCTTTCTAATTAATTAATTAAGTATAATAAATGTAAACATTTGCTTTAGCAACGCTATTGCACAGAACACCGTTTGTGAGACTAATGCTAAGTGTGTGTTTGTGTCTCAGTTCAACTTTTCTGATGGGCTGCTTCCTTCGATTTACTACCTCTCTCCCTAAGAACCAAAAATAATATTTTCTAAGAGACGTTTTTGTGTATACATATAAGGGCTTTTATGTTAATTCCTTTATGTTCCTCTTTCCTCCTTTTCTCAGAATACACTGAAAGAGGTTCAACTATCTCAGCGGGTTGCATGGCACAGAATCCTAAAAAAACCAAAAAGATAAAATTAAACAGATGATGAGCTCTCTGATGAGTAGGAAGCTGGGTGTAAGGTTATTAAGCTGTGCTAGCCAGCCATTCAGCTAACAGCAAGCCTCTCTTCTGCTTTTTATTATGGTCTCCCATGCATTTCCACTGCTTTGAACCCCTAGCAGCAGCTTGTGGGCTGAACTGAGATGAGGCCACTCATTCCTCACCTGTTGTGAACTTGGTGACGTCTTGCAGGCCACCGAGGGGGTAGTTGTTCTTGAAAGCATACAGGTTGAATGGCTTGGGTTCTGCGCTGACCTCCGCCCACAGGTCATGATTGGGCGTGGTCCATCTCCCTGCAACCACATCATAGTCACGGCGGCCGAGGTGCACCAGCCGGGTCAGGGTGTCATAGAGTCCACCCTGGAAGCCAAACAGGAGCTGAAAAGATGGGTTGGAGTCTCTGTAGACATCTCCATATGGTGTGTAACGAAGCTGCTTGACCACCTGGCCTCGGCTGCTGAAGATGGCTAGCGGGGTTCCTGCCATGTCACAGGCTATGTAAAACTCCTGTCCGCTACTCATCTCCATGGCAATCAGATGACCTTGCAGGTCGTAGTAGAGGGAAGTGATTTCAGAGGCTGTGTGGTTGTACAAGTGGGTGACCCTGGTGGGTTCATTCAAATCGGCATAGAAAAACTGCACAAGTTCTCCGTCGCTAGTTCGGCTAGAAACACGTCTTCCAAGGCCGTCATAGCGATACCAGACTCGCTTCCCAGTGTCCCGGTCCACTGCTCCAGCCAGGAGGCCATTAGATGTGTAATCGAAGACCAAACTTCCCCGGACACGCAGGAATCCATCATCATCCATCCGGTACTGGATCTCACCTAGCCGTGTGATTCTGTCCCGCAAGTCGTACCGTAGTGGCGTTAGCCTAGCGCTGTTGCCATGGCTCAGAAGGTTGATGTTGCCATTGAGATCATAGCTGTAGCGCCACTGTGGCCGGTCGTCAACAGCAACTGACTGAAGCTGTCCATCAGCGTCATACTCATACGAGCGGCGCGTGATGTTCCCGTCAACGCCGATGCGGATATCACAGTTTGTAACGCGGCCCAGGCTATCATACTGCAGTGTCATCCAGAAGGCGATGGCCTTGAGGATCTCATACTGCACCTCCACCACCTGGCCGTTGGGGTTGAAGATCTTTGTGTGTTTCATGGCATGCGTGGTGATGACTTGATTGAGGTCATAGCTGATGACGCTGAACTTGCCAAACTGCTCGGTCCGGCCCGACACATCTACATAGCGGTAAAGATCGATGGGGAGCGGCGTCTCATTGATCATGGCCTGCATGCTGGTAATGCGGAAATTATTGTAGCTGTAGTCAAAGCGGGCGTTGACTAAGCCCTCCTCACTGAAGCGGTAGATCTGTCTGCCCACCAGTGGACCTGAGAAGCAAATAGAGAGAAAAATAAAAAAAATAAAATAATAAATAAGATGTATGGAGGCATGGGCAAGTGTGGGGTAAAAAAGAGGGGCTACAGTCTCCC
Organism: Clupeocharax schoutedeni; assembly: GCA_037974565.1. NCBI lineage: Eukaryota > Metazoa > Chordata > Actinopteri > Characiformes > Alestidae > Clupeocharax > Clupeocharax schoutedeni. Next base: position 12,782,191 of record JBBPDH010000080.1, read on the forward strand.
ACCAATAAATAATTTGTTAAAATATGTTTAACTAATAGCGATTTACCACCCCCTGTAGTTGAAGATGGCTAATAGGTGTTGCAAGAATGTTTTTCCTCGGCTCTTATATTTGCAGAGCACTTGGAAGACTTAAGAACAACTAAATATTAGGTTTTATTTTGGGGGCAAAGTAAGTTGCCATAAGCTTAGTAGAGCAGGGGTAAAGTTAGTCTGTGCTTATGTTGAAAACTGTTGAAATCAGTTTATAGTCAAAGTATGTGTTATAAACACAGAGACAGACAGACAGACAGACAGACAGATATATTTAAATATCTCATGAAGGGATTAGACTGGAACATCAGGTGGCTCCCAAAGCTATTTTAGGTCCTGCAACCTCTTTACTGTGGACTCCAAAAGAAGGTCCAATACAGTTCATCAAAATTACATTTTTGATCATTCTTTAATATCACTCTGCAGCTATTTGCTGGCTACTCCAAAGTTTCCTTGTTACATCCTGCTGTGTTTCTGGCACCCACTTTGGAGTGGATATTGAACATTTTGGCAGTGTTTTTAACATCATGTACTTCAAGCATATGTGGAGAGTGTTTATGTGTGTGTGTGTGTGTGTGTGTGTGTGTGTGTGTGTGTGTGTGTGTGTTTGTGTGTGTATGTGTGTGTGTGTGTGT
>JBBPDH010000080.1:12852658-12868223 GCA_037974565.1 Clupeocharax schoutedeni
TCTCGTAGGGGGAGGGGGATATGGGTTTATACACACACACAAAACATACACACACACACACACACACACACACACACACACACACACACACACACACACACACACTTCAAACTACAGCCTACACTTTTACACTGTTCACACATACAAGCTCACAGAAATACGCAGATGCACGAGACCACACACACACACACACACACACACACACCTAAGAAATTCCTGTACATTTTGCTCTCCTATAAATAAAGGTGTGAGAATGCGTTCTTTGAGTGATGCTGTAGAAGAACCATTTTTGACTCCCTAAAGAACCATTCAGTGGAACCATTTTTGTGTATGAGATGTGAGTGTGTGGTATGTTTTAAAAAAAGTTTTACGATCCACCACAACATATGAAGGATCTTTTGAACCTGTGAACAGTGCAAACCAGTTTGATACATGTTAACAATTAATTTTGTAATTAGTTGCAGAATCAATTGCACAGTTCCTTTCATAATGAATTCCATTTACATTTGATTTATATTCTGTGTGGAAAGATTCAAGTCCTCAGAACAAAAACAGTAGAATTTTTGTTTCCTCAAAACACAATAATTTTATGGCAGATTCTAAACATAATGTAAACGTTTAATTCAGCAGATTCTAATAATAAAGTCAGCATCATCATAATGAAAATAATAATGATTTTTATAGAACGCATTTTTCCTATATGTAGGAAGGGAATAAAACATTTAAAAATAAGTAAAAAAAAATAAGTTTTTTTACTACATTTCCTCTTTATAATATTTTATAAAGAGGAAATGTAGTAAAAATTAACCAAAAGTAATAACATTGACAACAAATGTGCCATGTGAGTGTGAGTGTCAGGGCCAGGGTGGAGGTCAAAGCCTGCTCTGTTTAAAGCTTAAGGTTTATTTAAAGGAGATGTCTTCTCTCTACAGAAGTGCTGTAATTCTGCAGTAATTCTATAGCAATTCTAGAACTCTAAGGAGTGAGTGGACACTGTTCAGGTACTTTTTAAGAGCTGAGAATGTCTTGTTCACACACTGATTTCACTGCCTGTGTCCACTTTGTTATGGGATAACTGAGCTCGGCCAATCAGGACACAATGTGTTTCAGACCATCCTGTTCAGCCAATTACGCAAGAGCAGATGGGGTCATTCCCAGCATGCTTTGTGCTGCATGCGAGGAGAAACGCAGCCTTATTATTTTCACTGTCTGTGCGTGGTGTGTGAGGAAGATGGTCTGTGCATGTGTGTGTGGGTGTTCACAAGGTGTGTTTGAACTTTTTTGTCCCCGTGATTTTTTATCTCTCTTTGACACCCACGTGCACAGAGAGAGAGAGAGAGAGAGAGTATGAGGGAAACAGAGAGGGAAAAAGATAGCAACAGAGATCTTTTTCATCACTGTCACATCACTATCTCAATCTCTGTCTTTCTTTCCTTTCACTCTGTCTCTCATTCTCCCTCTGTCTTTCTATCTCTTTCCCTCTCTGTCTGTGTCCCCATATTTTAGATGAAAGCAGTACTCAGTTCCCTAGTCAATTCTCAAACACTCTTGACCCACAGCTGATTCTTCAACACAGCTGGTTCACACAGATTCAACACAGATACAGAGCAGAGTCTAGGCTCCAGAATGAATTCTGGGTTCTAGAGTGAAGTGGATAACACATTGAGTTCCAGAGCGAGTTCTGGAACACATTAAGGTCCGGAGAGAAAAAAAACATTTTTTAATGGTTAACCAGAGATTGCTAGAATGCATTTATACCCAGAGATGTTTATAGAACACACAGTTCCAGGCAGGACTGTTCCAGGGATCAAATCTTTGAACAGAATTAGGGCTGGGCGATTTGGCCTAAAATCAAAATCTCGATTATTTTTGCCCCCATAGTTTACTTGACAAGTTGCTCAGTTGTCTCAGTGTTTAAGCTCTCCATGCTCGACATGTCGGCAGAATAACGTAACATAACATAACGGAGCGGGGTGACGTGACTTCGACATGCTGCAGTGTTTTTAAAGGGAAAGTAATCGAAATAATCGACCTGGAGAAATTTGATTGAATATAGGTTCTGAATGTTGATTTCGATTACTTTTCGATTAATCGCCCAGCCCTAAACTGAATGTAATTTAGAGCCAGCTCGGTTAATGAGGTTTTAACGGATAATGCTCTGATCTTCACCCTTCTCTCGCCCCTTCAGGACTACATTTTGTCTCTGATCTCGCCTGTCCAGCGGCACCGCGAGCGCCTGACCCTGTGGCTGCAGCGCCGCCTGCACTCACTCTGTGCTGCTATCGAGTATGAGAGCTGCGCGGTGCTGCAGGTGAGGGACCATGCACTGGAGCTGCAGGGTGGCCCCGCCCAGGTGACGGCTGCATGCGCGATGCTGCAGCGCATCAAGATGGAGCACCGTGGATGGTGCCGTGACCCGCAACCCGCCCCCTCACCCACTGGACATGGCTCACCCGAGGAGCAAGAGGAGGAGGAGGAGGATGGAGAGGAGGAGGGTAGCAGCTCTGAGAGTGAAGGCGAGGTGAGGTCACGGAGCGGGAGTTCGGGAGGTGGAGCAGGGGGTGGAGCCACAGAGTCTGCCGGAGGAAGAAGACGGGAACCACTTATGGCTACGAAACCCCATCGTCAACTTTGTCGTTCGCCGTGTTTGGACCGCCCCAGTTTTAGCCAGAGCAGTACGCTACAGGAGCTGCGTGCCGAAGACACACGTTCAGACTCCACCCAGAGAACGCCCCCTACCTCCATAGGCCACATCCCCTTGCAACAAATAAGCAGCGAAAACAGAGACTACCAAACCAAAATGGAGTTTGCTCTGAAACTAGGCTACTCCGGAGAGCAAGTGGAGTCTGTCTTGAGTAAATTAGGTCCCAATGCTCTAATCAACGATGTCCTGGCCGAACTCGTCCGGCTCGGAAACAAAGGCGAGTTGGAAGCACAGGCACCGGTCAGTTTGGCCAGTTTTGCGCCCCGAGGCCCCGGGGTCAAAGAGGCGGTGAGTCCAGAGGCCTCACTTGAAGAGGAGACAACAGACACATATGATAACCTCAGACCCATCGTTATAGACGGATCCAACGTTGCCATGAGGTACGCTAAATTTAGCATGCTAAAGGGGTATGAAACTAACCACATTGATTTTAAGTTCATAACTCAGAGTTCAGAGTTTCAGGTCAGATGTTAAATCTTTAAAGCCAAGTAATACGCAACTTTACACCTTTAAAGATGAATGGATGTAGCTACAAGTTAAACAATATAAGCCAAGCCAAGTAGGCAGTATGACAAAAATATCATAATACTTTCAGGAGACAGTGTTATAATATGCATGTTTTCTGACAAAAAGGAGCCAGTACTGCTCTTGTTTTCATGAAACTTGGTAAGTGTTGTCGATGCACAGATGGTTCTGTTATAGAATAGCATGTCATAACACAGCCTGACCATAAATATCTTCATATGGCCCAGCTTTAAACCCAAGCTCTTCAGGGGCCGAACCAGAGAAAATACTAAATTGTGTGTGGCCTGGAGTTTCTGGGTCTGGGATTGAAAACAACTGTCGTAAATACTAGAGATGGGTCGTAATTTTCGGAAATTCAAACATTCAGTAAATTATAAACAACCAGACAGGTTATGCCACTGTTGTCTTCAACATATATATGGATAGTTTTTCCTTATTTGTAGCGATGCCTCATATAAGTAATGTGGCACTGTGTCTAGAAGGTGGTGGTAATGTGCCTGAAAACTGTTTGCCAACTGCCATTAAACAACATAAGAGGAAGAACTCTACTTCTAGGCGCCTGTAAAACGTGTTTTGTAGGGTGAATAAGTTTTACTCTCTCTCTTTGTGTATGTTCACTCAAGTGGGGTCTTTAAAGTAAGGACAAAAGTCAGTACCAAATAGTTAACAAATAGTATATTTACTTGACATGTCCATCTCTAATAACCACAAGACTGGGGAAATATTCTGTAGAAGTGGAGTCTGTAATTAAATCAGTGCTTGGGAATGCTCTTTTTGAATGTGATAAAAACAAGTGGAAGCTCATTCTTACAATTACAGTGTTTGTTTACAGACATACAAAGTACTTCTGTGTTGGTGCAGAGCTAACATTCAGAATTTTAGAATGATGACCAATAATGGAAATATAATCTTTTATAAACGATTAATCTAATTCACATGATTCTCATTGGGCCCAGTTGTGGTCAGCTCAGCCAAGATGTGTTTGTCCAGATGTAGCTTTTTAGTTTAGAATTGAATGATGTTCCTAACAAATATTAGAAGTCAATAACTGCCCAAATCTTTTCTGTAAAAACAGACTCAAAACTTCTCTGGACCCACACAAAAAACAGCCAGTGCTTCATTACCGTGGATCAGACTTGTGAACATGGTTTAGGACACTATATGACTTACTGTGAGCTGTAAAAAACATTGCAGATACCACCAGATCAGATTCCTCTGTATTTATGTTCTTTTTGTTCTGCAGAAAATATTTGATCCATATATATATTAACCCGTGATAGTGCCTTTAGTTTGATGCCTTAGTGGTAAACAGATGCACGCATGTACTGGAAAAGTCATTTTGTAGCTGAGAACCAGCTGTTAGTGAGGGTTTTGGAAGGCCATGGTGCACCTGTGAATACATTCGGTGAGATAGAGGTGCAACACTGCCCCCAGCAGGTGGGATGGGAGCCAGCAGGGGGGGTAAATTAGACACGATAATAAACTGTTTTATTGTAAACAAGAGGAACAGTTTTAGAGAACTGAGGAAAGTGAGGAAGCATTCTATTATGTAATATCTCACTTATTGAGTCGCCAGCTTTTCCTCTATTTCAGTGTTTCTCGGTTGTAATCCTGGGAGAGCGCTCCTCTCCTCTGCACTGCAGTTTTCCCTCCTGCAAAACACATCACACCTAAGTCAGCTCATCAAGGGCCTAATAACTGTCTAACATGGTGTGCCAAGTGTGTTAAAGTCAGAAAATATTAAACTGCACTGCAGGGGTCTTTTTTTTACACTATTTGAAAACACAGCCAAAAAAACTTGGAATAAAGGCTAAAGGAACCCAAAACGGTTGTAATGTTATGAAGCAGTCTGTAGGACAGTGTTACATCCCTCAGCTTTCACAGAAGCTCTGATTTCGTGTGTTTTCTCACTACATTAATCAATATGCAGTGCACAAATACATCCTACAATCCTTAGAATCCCTGTGGTGTCCCTCTCGCTGCCGTCCTAGGGACTAATACATACAGTTTGTCCTTCCAACTAAATAGAAAAGAAAATAGCGATTCTACCTCAATTCAGAGATTTTACTCTCTCAGTCAGGAAAAAAGGAGCCAAACTGATGTAATAAATCAACATAACTTTCCTGCTAACTTGTTGCCCTCTGTATTCGTATAATGCCTGTCTGTTCGTCTTTCTAGCTACTGCTACTATATTAGCTGCTGGATGTCCGTCTGCGTTGACCAGCTGGTAGAGAAAAAAAAATCATGAATCCTAATGATGTATAAACCTTTCCCAGGTTATACATCATCAGAAGGGAGATTCCCCAGTCCTTAAATCACATAGTCACACTGTAGATGTTACTGGACATGTTTATTTCATGAAAAACACATTTTACTCACTATATGGGAACTTTGCCGTATAAAAAATAAAATGTTTTAATATCATTGTTTTTGTGATGTCACACCTGTAAACATTTACACATGTCTGTCTATCCATTTATTTTTAAATGAGGCACAATGTGGGGCAGCCTATACTGATATATCAGTGACAGGGAAATATATAAGGCACATAGAAAGTAACAGCCCGTTTAAATGTAAGGCAAAGAGAGAGAGAGAGAGAGAGAGTGGAAATGGTGTAGAAATTGATGTATTTTAGTATGTAAGATATCATTTGAATTATGGGCCCTTGTATGTGTTTTAAAACATTGTAAAGATGTGTTTTCTACTTTTGTGAAGTTGTCATTTCTGAGGGTGGTCAGTTTGAATCTGAAAGGTTGTATTTAGGGTCCTTCCACTCAGCTCACCAGTAAATGGCAAAGTCCTTAAACGTGCGTGATTAGGGGACTCTCCATATTTACTTGTGCAGGCCTTTATCCCTGTAGTGCATTGTATTTTCCTCTATTTCAGATGATGTTATTCCTAACATGGTCAAGAGTTGGTCTATGTACGAATGTTTGTGGTCAACAAAGGCCACAGTCAGTTAATGTGTAAATAAGTTGGCAGAAAAACATCCTGATCAGGGTTACTGTGAAGTGAATTGATGCGTCGGCATGTGTGTAGCAGCATGCGGGGGCGTGTGTGTGAGTAACTTGGTATCTGTGATGCTTTGTAGCCATGGAAACAAAGAGGTTTTCTCGTGCCTGGGCATCCAGCTGGCGGTTGATTGGTTCCTGGAGAAAGGACACAAAGACATCACCGTGTTTGTACCGGCATGGAGGAAAGAGCAGTCCAGACCAGACGCTCCTATAACAGGTGTGTGTTTTTTAAATGGTAATGAAATAAAGAAAGAAACTTCCATAGAAACTTGTAGCTATATGTGAGTGTTTGAGGGTATGTGAGGATGTTCATGATGGAGGCAGGGATTTCTTAAAGGGGAATTCCACCCATTTAGTTACTTTTTTGCAGTAGTTTGGTGTAAAAGTCTTTACAGTAGAGAAACTCAGCAACTCACTAAAGTGGTAAATGAATGAAAACAACTACAGCTGAATGATTTACCCCAGTGAACATACCTGTGTCTGGGATGCTGATGGTAGGAAAATAGAAAATCTGAACTAAATCAGGACTAAGCTGAACTAAATCAGGCTATTTCACCTCACAACACTCTGCATATATTCCTACACCATGACTGGGTTTACTTTTAGGATGAAAAGCTTCTCAAACATTTAGAGGCAGACGTCTGGTTCCATTCACTGTCACTGTGAACAATTTTGACTCCATGAGTTTCTCCAGGATGGAGCATTTCAAACCAAGCCTACTCTCAACCACTCTGTTTATGTTTCAATAGGTAAATAATTCAGGAATTTCAAACATCTTTTTTAATTCTAGAGAAAAACTGAGGATTTACCTATTTTGTTTTACCTTTGCAAGTAAGTCATTTTGAACATGAATGAGAGTGGGGGGGGAATTATGGGATGACATCTCTGTTTATAGATCAGGAGATCCTGAGGAAGCTGGAAAAAGAGAAGATCCTGGTCTTCACCCCATCTCGTCGTGTTCAGGGCCGACGTGTTGTTTGTTATGATGACCGTTTCATTGTCAAGCTGGCCTGTGATTCTGACGGCATCATCGTCTCCAATGATAACTACCGGGACCTGCAGAACGAGAAACCAGAGTGGAAGAAGTTCATTGAGGAACGGCTCCTGATGTACAGCTTTGTCAATGACAAGTATGCTCACACTGGCAGGCTTTCTGTCTGGTCTTATTTCTGCCTCCCCTACATGCTCTCATTCACACACTCCAGCTCATTATAAGTAATAAAGATTAAATGTTACAACGTTGGTTTAACTCATGGAAGGAAATCCATTCAGCGCATGACAAATTGCTTTTTGACCAATCGTAAAGTCAGTTAATCTGTTCTTATTGGGTTGTAGGTTTATGCCCCCTGACGACCCATTAGGGAGGCATGGTCCAAGCTTGGAGAACTTTTTGCGCAAACGACCTGTGGTACCAGAACACAAGAAGCAACCGTGTCCTTACGGTCAGTACAGCAAAAGTAGGAAATGACATTATATGTTACTCCATTCTTAAAATATACTACATATAAACTTTGAATTTGAATATCTGACAGCGCTGCACTTAGTATGGCTTGTTGTTGCTTTTATTCCCGTTTGATCTCAGGTAAGAAGTGCACATACGGTCATAAGTGTAAGTACTACCATCCAGAGAGAGCCGCTCAGCCAATGCGTTCAGTAGCAGACGAACTCCGAGCTTTCGCCAAATTATCTGCTGTTAAGACCATGAGTGAGGGTGCCCTGGCCAAGTGCGGCACATCTGGTGCCACAATGAAGGGGGACAGCTCAGAGGCCAAACGAGTGGCGCCAAAGCGACAGTCGGACCCAAGTATCCGCTCAGTGGCTTGTGAGCAGGAAGAGAGACTCTGTCCAGCTCGGAAAGCTGAAGCAAGTTCTGTCCCATCTTTAGTGACGGCACTGAGCGTTCCTACCATGCCACCCACAAAAAGTCATGCGGCTGGTGCCTTGAACACCCGGTCTGCCAGTAGCCCTGTGCCAGGGTCCCTTCACTTCACCCACAGTTCACTAGAGCATGCCAGCAGCATCCAGTACCCTCCTATTCTTGTCACAAATAGCCAGGGGGCATCTGTTGCATACAGTGAACCTTTCCCTAAATATGACTCTGTGGTCAGTGATCATGGTTACTACTCAATGCTCAGTGATTTCTCCACTATGAGCTTGGGCAGTATGCAGGACAGCTTCTGTAGCCTTGAGCAGCCAGATCCGGCAGGGGTGGGGGGAGGGTATCCTGGACGACCCTCTAGCATGTGTCCTGAACCAGGACGCAGTCATTCTTCAGACTCTTTCTCTTCCTATGGTGGAGAGATATATTCCATGGAAGGCAGTCTGGATGACAGCATGAAAGGGCCACCTGCACAAGCCCAGACACCTGCACAGACACGCTTGCAAGCATTTGCACATGGTTTCCACCACGAAGCTTTGACGAGGGTCCAAAGTTACGGCACAGATGAACCCAAACCGGGACCACGCAAACAGTCCTCGGCTCACCTAGTACCCCATGCACAGCATCCGGTTGTTGGAGCCCGATCCAGTTGTCCAGGCGACTACCCACCACTTTCCCAGAATGTGTTGCCTTCATCTGTTCCAGCACAGCAAGGTCGATCATTGGGAATGACCCGCATGGACAGCATCTCGGACTCCCGTCTATATGAGAGTAATCCCCTGAGGCAGCGTCGACCACCTTTGTGCCGGGAGCAACATGCGAGCTGGGATCCTTTGCCTTGCGGTAATGAACCTTATGGGTACGGTGGTTATGGGCTGACAGGTGGACTCATGCCGTGCTGCGAGCGCGTCATGGTCCGTAGTATGCCGGAAAAGATGGAGCAAATTTGGAGGTCTCCTTGGGATATTACACCATGCCCACCTCTGGGACCTCATGGACCGCTGGTGGAACCTCAAGAACGACACCCAATCCCAGAACAACAGTATCAGACTTACCGCAACCTTTGCAATATCTTTCCAGCATACGTAGTCCACTCAGTCATGGAGAAGAATCCTCACATGACTGACCCTCAGCAACTAGCGGCAGTCATTGTAACAAAACTGCGGTCCTGCCATTGAGTACTTGAGAGAGGGATGGAAGGATGCCAGATGGAAATGTGAAGAAGTTTGAGTGAGAAATGTCTGGAACATTTCAAATATTAATTTAAGCCCTGGTCTTTCTAAGAGTCTTTTTTTGGGATTATCACCATAAGATGCCACATCAGTGCAACATGTTCTGGGTCAAGCCATATTTGATGATGGAGACCTTGTACCCAGAATCGAAATAAGCCACTGGAGACAGAGAAGAATAATTTGTTTTTTTGGTTAAAGCAATTTATAGATTTATGTTCTTTCCATTAACTTTCCTGTTTCAGCATGATGAAAATGCACTTATTCCGAAGGAACATCTGGGTCAATATGTTTCAGCAATGTCAGAGTGATTGTGAGGATCTGGGATCAGTTCCTGTTTGCCAATATATGATTCTTTTAATAGAATTACAGTAATGGGTGAAACGCAAGAGCGGATTAGCACTCTTAGACAAAGACCCTGCATGACACTTCCACAAGTCCCTGAGGGAATACAGGAAAGGATTGCGGGTCTACAACACGTAGACCCCAAAGTGGGATATCGATTCTCAAAAAAGGAATCAACTTGTAACCCTGATCAGAAACGATCTTACACAATATGGATACAAATATGTATTCACTTGCACCAGTGTAAATATTGTGACTTTTTTGCCTTTTGTGTGAACAGGTGAAATTTCAGAATGGAGAGTGAACTCACAAAGTACCTCAAAGCATGAACTTTGAACTTTTTTTAATTTTTATGGCCTTATATCAGTGACCTCACATGTTGATGTGATTGTTTAGGGGTGGTTGTGGAGGTCACAGTTGGGTGTGTTTAGTATTTATTAACGAGCACTAGCGGTATTTAGAGCAATTACATTTTAACAATGGTACATTTGGAAGGGCCAGTATTTTGAGTGGAACCAGACCACAGGCCTGCCGAGATAATGTGCCGTTACTCTCTTTATTGCAAAGCCATTTTATTTTAAAAAAAAAATTATTTGACGCTGCTTAACTAAGGCCAAAAAATAATCAACTATGTAGAGATCTATAGTTAATAACATATTATTGACGCTAGCTAGCAGCTAGCAAGTGTTACGGCCATGTTAGAGGTGTTTGTTTTGACGTGTAATTCTAGAAGCTAGTATTGTGCAGTAACTTTACCAATGCTGAAGGCATTTTTATGATGTTTACATGGTTTTAACGCTCCAGTCAGGTCGGTTTGGTGACAAACTTGTTTCTGAACCGTTTGCAGCATTTTCCGAGGCTGTTGTCATGCCAGACTTGTTGAATTCATGCTGCTCTGCTTGGAAAAGGTTTCAGAATGGCAAATATTCATCCAGAAGGTTATTTGGAATCGCGTAAGCCTTTTTTCATTAATTGAGTAGGGCAACATCTGCCAATTTCCATGTAAATTCAGCTTTTACGAAACACGCTGATTATAGCTTTATAGAGCTCAGAATCCGTGCATGAGACACTAGAGTGAGAACGACAAGCTTAATTGGCTCTTTAGTCAATTAAGGCTTGTAATGACGTAATTGTAACTTAATTATAACTTAATGAAATTTGTGCATAAAGTTGGGGTAGGGGAAAATGTGTCTCATCAGCAAAGTGCTTCTAAAGAGCATCTATTTTCTGATTTGTGCTGGGAGATGACACCCCTGCCCTCCACTGTACATTAGCATATCCTTGGAGAACCTCTGAGTGTTGCAGACCCAGAGATGTTCTCGTGTCTGGGTGGAAACTTTATCTCTTTTTTTTTTTGTTGGTTCTTTTGTTTTGTTTTTGTTTTCATGAGCGCAGGTGGGGCCCTGAGGGGTTCTGTTACCGCTCGTGGGAAGGTGTGACACACTGCCTACCTGTTTCTCCCTGTGCGATACACACACACACGGAACACCAGGCTGTCGTTGGGTTGTTTCTTGCATTTGACTGACAGGTGGCTTGCTGCCCTTCCTTCTTGCTCTGTGCCCCAACATCCCCCACCCCTTTCCAAACAAGATAGAAGCGGTTATTGAGCACATTTGTTGAACTGACCTCCTGGGCCCAGATGTAGATGATATCCAGTGCTTGTTGGATGTGTCTGAAGTTAGCTTTAGCGTTGCGATGGAGATACGAGGTTCTGATACACCATTTTTGAAAACGGACAGAAACAGAAAGTTAATTAAGGTACTAAGTGATGGTGTGTAATAACATTTGAAGTTGTGACTGTTCATTTTTAACTTTCTAAATGTTCTTTTATAAATTCAAAACAACTTTAATGTAGGCCAAATTAAACATCAGTTGTTGCTTTCTTATATAATAGGTTCAGAAAACTCCTTTATTCACGATTACTACAAAAATTACAAACACGTTTAGGGAGTGGCGGTGAGAGATATTTGCTTATTACCAGAATTGGGCAGAAACTGGTTACACTGGTAAACTGGTATGGAAATTGAGATTTGATTATCGTGACTTGTTTGAAGTTAAGTTATTAACACTTGCTTAGTTTTTAGCCTCATATCCCTACAACAACACAATAAAATGTCTGGACTGATCAACTAAATCTGGGTCAAAAGTAAAATTGCATAAATCATTTTTTTTGCCAGACTTGAGAAAATTGGATTTTCAGTTGTTTTATAGAATTTATTTGTGTCAGACACCCTCGGGACCCTCTGAGAGCAGGGGGGATCCCATTTGGATCCAGAGATGGTTTTTTCCTCTGTGTTGTGCTCCTAGCCTCAAGCTCCCTCAACTTGCAGCAAGCTACCACGCCTCAAATGTCTAGAAACGACCTTTGCTTGTTGATACAAATTGTATCTATTTCTTGATTGTAAAAAAAAAGATCTGTACAGTATCATCTATATACATATATATAAATATATAAATATATAGAGTTCTATAAAAAAAACTTAGTTTTATTTAAAGGATAAAGAGACATTAATGCCATAATGTTAGTGACACTATGTGTCACTAGTGTAGCCCATACAGAAGGCTCCTTTCCTGCCGGGCAGACATCTATAGACAGGGATTTCTCTTCCTCTCTCCCTCTCTTTCACTCACTCCTTCCTTCCTTCCTCGCCTCTCACACCTTTTTCTGCCTCGACGTGCGACGCGCTAAGTGAAGAAGTGCTGGATTGTGTGTGTGGCCATTATAAACATTTCGTCATTATGATTATTATAATTGGCAATATTGGAATCACAACCGATAATTACAGCTGATAACTTGGCGGCTCTTTTGTGGCTTTTTTGTTCTAAAATTAAAAGGAAAAGCCAGACATAGACGATGTTTGCCCACCGTCATAAGTGTCTGCAAAACATGTCGTTAATATTTACATTTTCTAATTTAGCTATACTTAAGAAAAATGAATTACTGATGCTTTAATCCATCTTATGCCTGTTTTTATTATTTAAAACGTGTAATGAGTAGCTACACTGTAAACTTTAATATTTAGATTTAACCAGAAACTGCAAAACATAAAACACCAAATTTTTTGAAAAGTAAACTCATGAAACAGTCTCAGTTTTCAGACTGATTTATACCATGAATTCATAAGTAGTACATTGGTTGCTATAAATATACGTATGTTTGCTAGAAATTCGTAGTAAAGCATAATAGCGTCATTTACAGTGTACTCGTGTCTTGATTGGCTAGACCACTAAAAAGTTCATTTATGGCTTGAGAAAACTGTATTTTGTATTAAATATTTAATTTTACTACAGTTTTTATATGCTAAAAATAAGAGTGAACACAGAAATGTCAGTTGTAGACTGTCTACGTCACTGACTGTAGAGTCGCATTGTGAGCAGATATCAGTTTGTTCTAGATACGTCACTGACTGTAGAGTCGCAGTGTGAGCAGATATCAGTTTGTTCTAGATACGTCACTGACTGTAGAGCTGTATATGATATGCAAATGTACATTTTTCCTCTGTTTGATATCATGATGGAAAGTAGAGGTTTATTTTGTCCAGAAAACCAGCACATACTTTATTGCCATGATTATAGTCTATCAGAACTGATCATATTTTAGAACCGTCGCATCTTTATGCCGACAGTATAGGCTCTCAGTTATCAGCTCTCGTTATCGGCTCGGAAATTCTGTATCGACGCATCCCTGAAGTGGAGTGGAGCGTGAATTCTCGGCGGAGATGGAAATTTACTCCAGCAGGAAGATTCTGCAGCATCCTGTAACTTCACCACTGCCCACGTCTTCATTGCTCTCTTTCTCTCTCTCTCTCTCTCTCTCTCTCTCTGACGTATTGATCGGAGGTGACATACACACTCACACACAAACTGTGTGCTCCTGTCCAAATATATAAATAAATATATATTTTTTCCCTGTGTAAATACTGAAAAACAAAAATTGAACCACTTAGATTTGCACAGTATTAGTGCTTTTTACACACACAAACACACACACACACACACACACACACGCAGATGACGTACCAGCTAACCCGAGCAGGACCACTCGCAGACACACACCCTGCTCTTCACGTACAGATACACACACACTTGCACACACATATGGGTTGCCATGACAACTGCAGTTAGCTTGGGTTACTCTGTGTTATGAATAATATCAATTAACTATTATGGAAATGATCAACTTTTGTGTATTCTAGTGTGAATTAATGGTGAACTCAGCCTTTATTCCCTGTTTATTTATTTATTTTTGGTTTACATTTGAAAAAAAATGTAAACACACCTTCCGAGATGAAGGCAAAGTTCTAAAAAGCAAAAAAGGTCATCGGTGGGTTATTTGGATGAGACAAATTTCAAAACTATGAACATGCATACAAAATCTGGACCAAGATTGCTGCATTGAATACGGAGGTGACACACACAAACACACACACACACACGCATACATACATACGTACGAACATACAAACACACTTTTTACTTGCCTTTAAACCTTCTGTGTGTGTGAATCAACACAAATCCACATGAAGAATAAGACAAACACACATGCAGCAGAGCTTTAGCCTAGTACTGAATCTGGATTATATCTACAGGTGTGAACGCAGTTTCTCTGCGCTTTGAATGATGCTGAGACAATGAACATTATTATACAACTGAATTTTAATCTAGAAGTTTATGAATATGTGGCAATCCAAAAAAATGGGCAACTACATCAATCTTTTTCAAATCCCCCATAATTCATTTTGCCTAATGATGCCCTGCATGTGTCCCTCCACCGAGAATGCCTTTACTTTTAGGATCAAAATCTTCTCAAAACTCAACGCCTCAGACATCAGCACATTCATAACCATTTCACTTTCTATGAGGATCTTTTAGAGACAGATGTCTATTTCCATTCACCACCACTATAACAGTTGCCGAGTTTTATAGAATGTGTTTCACTTCAAAGTCACTCTGAATCACACTGTTTACATCTTAGATACTTAAGTATGGAGGGATTTTGGAAAATTGATGGAGTTCTCCTTGTTTTGGCCAATTCTTTTGGATTCATGTGTCAGTGACTGAACTAAATAAACTAAATAAAATAGAAAATACCAGCTAACACACACACACACACACACACACACACAGAGTCTCAGGAATTACCAGATTTATATTGAACCTGAATCTTCAGACGATATCCTCGATGTTTGCTACAATGAAATGATTACTGCGCTTTTCAGAAAGTCCGACTTGTGAATTAGTGCAAACAAACTCTCAATGTCCTCAAAATCACGTAGAGCTGTTTTCTTTTCCTTTCTTGTATTGTGGTTTTTACCATTTTCTTTTTATATTAATTTGTATTCCTTTTTGCACTGTTCCCGGTGGGCCGAGTGATTTGAACACTTTGAAGTCTCGTGTTGTAACAATGACATACGGCAGAATGTTTTATTCTCCACTAAGCAAAACGTTTGCTTTGCTTTTTGAAACTTGTTTTAAAATGACGAAACCCCAAAAAAAGAATGAACTTTGTAACTCTTTGGGTCTGTAGACTCAAACAAAATGTAAGTCTCAATGACAAAAACGTGTTTGTTTTCTTCAATAAAGCCAAACCCTATTGGTAAATTGTAGTTTTCTTCTTTTGTTTTTACTTTGCCTTGTTTGTTCCCAAATATTTATATCTCCCCAGATTTAAGGCTGAACTAATCAAATTTGGTTATAGGGCCCATATCATGGATTTTATTGTTCATTTTTCTCAAGAGCATGATGCATCATGCAACCAGCAACAGTCCATATTATATATAAACCATTTACATTCACATTTACATTACATTTATGGCATTTAGCTGACGCTCTTATCCAGAGTGACGTACATCAGTGCTTAAGAATTCCA
>JBBPDH010000080.1:12906011-12916351 GCA_037974565.1 Clupeocharax schoutedeni
GAATACAAATTCTCATTGGGAAGCTGACTGTGTCTGCATTCTGTGATAGACAAGTCACAGCGCCCCTCCCCTACACAAACACAGATTTATCGTTTAGGGTTTCTTCAGCTTCAGGTTTGTTTTTTACTTTGGTTTGTAGTACTTACGTATTAACCAGTAGAGTTTTGGTAAACGTGTCTTTGCCTGTCGGAGAAGTTTTTTTCCTTTTTTAAACCGTCAGCTGGCTCTAACAAGCCGGTTTAAGCCCCGCCCATTTCAAGACAACCCGACCCACTTCCAGGTTAAATCCCACCCACTTTCTGGTTAGGCCCCGCCCATTCAAGTACAGATACGGATACAGATAATTCATATGGTTAACAGATACAGATACAGATAATGCTGTACTCGCTCATCTCTAGTTAAAATGTACAAACATTTTAGGGAAATTATTATTCACTGCTCTGATGTGTGGTGTGTACATATTTGCAGTGGTGATAGTTCTACAACAATTTCAATGTAAAAATTTTTACTGACATTTTCAGCAGAGGACTATGCAACTAGCATCCCAAGACTAGCCCAGCATTCCATGACAATGCAATCAGCATCCTGGAGTTATCCAATCAGGTCCCCAGGACTTCCCAATAAATATCTCAAGACTATCCAGTCATCAGTGACACAATTGATTCTCCACTTATCTTTGGTTCAGCACCTTTAAGTGTTTAGCTCTTCACTAAGTCCAACCTAACCCATAGTGCATATGAAGGTCCAAGTCCAAAGAAGGTTGAGTCCAAGTCAAGACCAAGTCCACAAAGATTTGATTCTACATCAAGAACTAATCCAAAGAGTTTCAAGACCATGTTAAGACCATATCCAAAGAGGCTTGAGTCAAAGTCAAAACCGAGTCCAGAGAAGTTTGTATCTAAGTCCAAACCGAGTCCAAGTCAAGGCCGAGTTTAAAGTGGTTTGAGTCCAACTGGAACATGTGTTGAGACCAGAGGTTAAGTCCTAGTCCAAGACATATTTGAGACAGCAGAAAAATGTTTGAGACTGGACTCGAGGACTGCAGCATCTAATACAGGTTTGGAAGCTTAATGCACTGAATAAACCATTTAGAAGTGCCTTATGTGGGCTTCCCTGAACAAAGAACAAGACATAAAAAAATCAATATGGGTTTCTTATACTGTTTCAGCTTCCAATACCTGTAGCTTCCATTACTAATGCCTCAAAGCTTTTTCCAAAGACTACAGACATGCTTTGACTGGGGGAAAACTCTGTAAAGCAGACATTTTATTACACCAGCTTAAGCTTCTACTCACCAGCGATCTGCACTCGGAGGAGGGAGAGGATTTTCAGGAGGAAGATGGGTATCCAGCACATGGCATTGGTGAAGACAATGAAGAAAAAGCGCTTGGCAATGGAGACTTCATGATCAAAAACCATCTGCCTGGCGGACTTAGCTGTTTTCTGCACAGAGTAGAACATGCTGGAGTAGGAGAAGACGATCAACACGAAGGCAAAAAGGTTCAGACCTGAAGGGAAAACAAAACATCATCAATGAAACCAACCATCCCTAAAGGAGAAGTTCAGTAAATTTACTAGATTGCCGTTAATATATTCGACAAGCCAAGATGTCCTCAAATGAAGTCTTATTTGTTTTCTATAAAACTACACTAAAATACAGACCAAATTCAGGCTACAGGACAGCCACTGCTATGCTTATGCTCAGCTGAACAGGCCTGTTTCTGTCCTGGGTGTCAGCCTGGAGACCCTGGTGGAGGTGTCTGAGACGAGCATGCTGAAGAAGCTTCTCTGCAACATGGACAACCCCTCTCACCCCATGAATGCCTTGATGGGCCATAGGAGCACACATAGCTAAAGTCTCATTGCCTTTGTGTCTCAGCCTCAGACGTCACGCCCACGGAACGTTGGCTAAACGTCTGATGCATATGGTACACTTAACTGGAAACACTTCAGGAATCTCGAAGTTGTCATCTGATTGGTTGAATTTGATCAGATTTCCAGGGGACGCGAGTGTCACGTTTATTTCCGGTCCGCCGGGAAACAAAGCGCAGACGTGTGATCGTGTGATCTACTGATTTACTCTGTGTTTTGATCAGATGCGGTAATGCAGATGCCATTGTTGTTATACATGCACAAACAGATCAATGACTTACTGCTGGTTTTCTTCTCCTTCTTTGATTTTCTATGCCGACTGACTTGTTGCGCCAGTCTGTTGTTGTGGGGACATTTCCACGCCCCGAAACGTGATGCTGAACAAATTGAACTGTGACTGGTTGTTTGACATGTCAGTCAAATGGCCTTATGGGCGGGCCTTGGCCAAAGAAAGCTGCTATGAATTCCAGACCTTCAGCCGTCAGTCTAAAGGTCTGGCAACGCGAGACTACATTGCCTCCAAATGCAGAACTGAACATTGCAGGAAATTTTTTCTAGCTGTGGGTAAAGTGTGTCTTCCTCATTCCGCTACAAAATCTGTGCAATACAACTCAACTGCTTCATATAATATAATATTATGGCGAACGGTGAAATAAGGCGACACCAGAGCCAGTTCCATCATCTTCTTTTCCTTTTATTTCTCCACGCAGCAAACACACAACACCAACTACTCCCAACTCCAACAACGGCTAAGCACCGCCCCTCTCCTTATATACACCTCCCAACAAAAACCTGCCAGTTGCCAAGGTGATGAGCAGCTGTTGCTCATCACCTGCCCCCCCACACAGCACGTACACCATGAACCCACCCATGAACCCCCTAACACACACACACACATACATCCCCCTTAACCCTGTAGCTGCCGGGTTGCCACACAGCCTCTCGCCAAGTCATGAGCCGTCCCCGGCCACGACCAAACCCTGCACACAGTCCTTAAGCGAACTGGCAGCGGAACCCTCCATCGGGGGTCCTCGAGCCCCCCTGAGACCCACAGACACCTGCAGCGTGAGTCTCCCAGCCCAACTCACTCACCCCTCCATGTCCAACCTCCCCACATTCCTGTTCTTGTGCTGGCTCACCCACAAAGTGCACGGCTGTCCACTCTTGGCCCCTGCCCCTTTTTCCGGGAGGGGCAGCAAACCCAAACCGCGCACTCCTGCCCCCGGATGCACTCCTCATTGGCTCCCGCCGACTCGCACTGCCACCGCTCCGACCCGCGGCAGCCCCCAGACAGCCCAACGGCCTCCCCAGCTCCCTCTCCGGACTCGCGCTGCAGCTCCGCTGCTCTGCTCACAGCCTGGGTCTCGGCCGCTGCACTGCACCGGTCCCCTGCTCGTCGCTCTCGACCCTTGCAGTGCCGCGCGAGGTGGCCCGGCTGTCCGCAGCGGTAGCAAAGCCGCACTCGTTGGCTCCCACAATACCGCACTCGCTGCCGCTCACAGTGACACGTGATGTGGCCCGGCTCTGCGCAGCGATAACAAAGCCGCACTCGCTGCCTCTCGCCAAGCTCCGCTCCGTCTCTCTGCAACTGCCCTCTCACGGCCTGGCTGCTCTCTGCCGCTGGTCCTACCGCACGGTGTACGCCGTTCACCGCGTCGTCTGGGTCTTCGCCCCACCGCCTCAGCGTGGAGCGCTCCAGTGCCGCCACACACAGCTGCCTCGCACCGATGTCCACCAGGGCCCCCAGCTTCACCAGCGCATCCATGCCCAGGATACACTCCTCCACCACGTCCGCCAGCCACACCTGCTCCACTTCGACCCCTTGGACGGTGAGTGTCAGCAGCCGCCTCTCTTTCATCACGGCTTTGTCGCCAGAGCCGGTTCCATCATCATCTTTTCCTTTTATTTCTCCACACAGCAAACACAAAACACCAACTACTCCCAACTCCAACAACGGCTAAGCACCGCCCCTCCCCTTATATACACCTCCCAACAAAAACCCGGGGGCTGCCAAGGTGATGAGCAGCTGTTCCTCATCACCTGCCCCCCCACATAGCACGTACACCATGAACCCACCCATGAACCCCCTAACACACACACACACACATACATCCACCTTAACCCTGTAGCTGCCGGGTCGCCACAATATGTCGAATGTTGTTGAACGTTAGTCTCCTCATCATCTGCTACTATTTCATTTGATTGCATATATCATCATTTTTATGGCTCAAACACTAAGTCTCTTTCCATAAACCATGTGCACACTGATCTTCTGGTTCAGCACACTAAATCACACTAGTTTTTTTTTTTTTAAACATTCTCTCTTGTTTGTTTGTATTTCTTGTTGTACTGAGCATTCTCATGACAGAAGAATTTCCCTCAGGATAAATACAGGTCATCTAATCTTACCTTAAACCTATTTTAGTCCACATTTGTAGATAAAAGCGAATCATCCAGTGTCAGAACCCACATAAGCAAGTCTATTAGACCCATAAGTTGGTGGATATATAAGCTTTCGTTACTTAGCCCCAGAGCTCCAGTGCTAAAACTAAAGAAGAAAACTAAGGCCACCAAACAGGTCTTGGCTGGCTGACTGCATTTGAGGTGAAGGATTTACATGTTTTCTGAACTACTCTTTTGAACAAAAACCCAATCTTCAGTCCTCGATGTCCGGTACCTTTGTTCTTGTCCCTGATGAGGGTGCTGATTCATTTCTCTCTGCAGGGCTGCAATAAAGTGGAGCTGTAATTGGCAGCTTGCTTGTTTGATAATAGACTCAGCTCTCTGTGACCGAGCAATGAAAAGCTTCCTGATACTCTCCAGGGCTTCAGGACAAAAACAACATTGTGGCATTTTCCATCGAATTAGAAACCTTTTTTTTCTCTAGTCGATTCTGAGGATGTGCTGGTCTTCACACGCGTTCATGCGTACCTACACTTTAATATTTAGTCAGCACACACACATTCCTCAGGGCTTTTATTAAATACATATTCTGAATATGATTTTACACCTATGTGATGTTATACCTATGTTCTAGCCTTGGGGATCTTTAGACATTCTAAAGGCATTGTGTGTGTGTATGTGTGTGTGTGTATCTTCATAACATACTATTATATAGGTTTTTCTGACACTCTTGGGGAAAGCGGAAGGGATGAAGCTCAATTGAACACCTTTGAAATGAGATGAAATGATGAAGCTTCACTCAGTCTCCAAAAAACGGCTGAACACATTTCAGAATAATGGAAATGCTTGAGCTCCAGTGAACTCCTTTATGGCTACAGCGCTCCATTTAAACACCCCTGAATACCTCTAGGATGTGTTGGATTTTTATGACTGTACTGGGTTGAGGTAGAGTCAGGAAGCTACTTTGAAAGCCTTTCATACGAGTCCACTGAAGACTTCTGGGATGAGTGAGACTAATAAAGTTCTACTGAACACGTTGGAGTGATGAAGCTCCTCTGAAGACCTTGAGATGAATGTGGTGATGAAGCTCCACTAGAAACCTTCAGGATAAGTTGGAGTAGTTTTTGATCCACATTCCAGACCTAACTGGCTCACATCAGTGATGACCTCAATAAAGCTTATGAGGCTGAATGTAATAATATTTCAGCTGGAAGAGTTTTTACAGCAGAGGCTGATATTTAAAGGAGAGAGAGATTTGATAGTAGCCTAACGGGTAAAATGTAAGGGAACATTTTGCAGAAGCTCTTATCCCCCACTTTCGACCATTGTGTCCTTGAGCGAGACACTTAATCCTCAGTTGCTTCAGGGGGACTGTCCCTGTAACTAATGACTATAAGTTGCTCTAGATAAGAGTGTCCGCGAACTGACCCCTTTACCCTTTACAAAGCAGGATCTTGAATTTTGCTAGACTGTCAGACTGTAAGAATTTTTTCTGACCTATCCCTGCATTTGATAGATTTGGCTTTTGTCTTAAGTTATCCTTTGGCTTAAGTTAACTGAGCATTTCTCGTGTGTGAAACCTCCCAGTGAACACACTTTCACTATTTCCCTCTCTCTCTTACCCAGGAATATCCCTGTAGAGTAGCATCGTGCTCCGGGTTTTTCTGCCTGGTCTGAATGCAGAGGGAAGCACACCCCATTTCGGCCGTAGAAATTTCCGAAAGTCTGCTTGTCGCAAAAGGGTATGAAGGCCAGGATGAAGCCCAAGGCCCAGATGGAGGTCAGGGAGCAGAGGGTACGCTTCCGACCAGCCCGGTAGTGTTGGAATGGGAAGACGATGCACAGGTATTTCTCCAGCGTCATATACGTCAACATCATCACCGAAACCTCAGTGGAGAGCATCGCCAGAGAGCCAATCAGCTGGCAGGAGAGGCTTTCCATCCAGATCTGGGCGTGCCGGTTGTACTCCCCGCAGTATTTGATGTCGAAGGCGCCGATGAAGAACAGATACACGCCCATCAAGCAGTCTGCGCCTGTCGGAGAAACGAAATTCAAGGTACACGCACATATTTGCATATTAAACACTTAATATATAGTAAAATACCCTCAAGATTCTTTGATAACAAATACATTTCACCATTGGAGTACCATTTTTAGCCAGAAAGTGTCCTAACATAATTATAATGTCGATCACCAGACAAGTGTTAAATATTTAACAAGCTATTAAGTCACAGCTGTTGGGATGAAATAAGTGCATTTCAAGTTAAAGGACAGTCTAGAATTTGAATTTCTCATCACCACAGAACCAGTCAACATGAGTCATACATACACTGTTACAGATTCTTTCCAGCTCTAAGAGGAAACATTTTCATTCAAAGTTGTTCACTCAACAGCTTTCTAATGGTTGCAATACTCTACCGTGTATGAAATGAATAGGTATGTGGTCATAATCTGTGATGTACAAAAACCTTTGACTGATAATGTGTGGACCAATCAGAGAGAAGCAATACATGTACGTCTGTCTGGTACTTTGCAAACCAAACATTAAACCAGGAGTATTCAGCCAAACAGTGACAACATAAGGACTCAGCCTTTTGCGCCAGATTCAGGCCCGGGGCATTTTGCCTGCACGTTTAGTCTAAAACTTGTACACAAGCCTAAATGTGCTGTTTTTGGGCTGGTGCATGTGGTGTGCATGTCTTGGCTGTCTGAAAATGTTTCATTTTCAAATTTATCAAATAGTGTTGCAGCTCTAACCACAATTTTTCCTTCTCATATCACGGGTCAGATATTTATTCCTACACAACAAAAGCATATATTGAGACTGTTCACACGCTTCCACAGAATGCATATGACTGTAAAAATGAATGTACAGCGGATACTGTTTGCATCAACAGCTGCCTTGATTAAACAATGGAGGCATGATTGTGCAGGATGTGTTGCTGTGGCCTTTTGAAATTAATTAGCTACTAATTGTCCAGATCCACTTAATCATTAGTTAAATATAAAAGCCCACCTACTTTAGATTCCCCCCATCACCTTTCGGCTTACTGACCTGAGGCTGCCCTTGGATCTGCCTTGTCTGCCTATAACTGTGGCATATAGAGTTCAGTGTACATACACTCACACACAGATTCTTATCTATTGGGCATATTAGGGGACTTTCCAGGGTATTAGGGGACTGTATTGCTATAACTGCATCTAATCCAACTAGTGCTGCCGCGATTATTCGACATATTCAACGTAATTGAATATGAAAATTAGTCGACGACCATTTTTTTGGTCAAATATTCAGCTATTTATTTTTTGGCTCAAACAACTCATCCAGAGCGCTTTTGCTTGGCTGAGTTCACGTAATTCCCTTTTCACACCGCTAGTAAGTGCTGTGCTCACCCTGCAGGCTACGCGATCTCGTCCCCATGTTTGGAGGAGGTGTAATGCTAATCCCAAAACTGAGTAAATTGGCTTACCAGACGAGGATTAGCTAGCGCTAATGCTAACGTTCAGATTTTGAGACTTTGGCAGAAACAGAATGAACAGATAAATGGGTTACTGTGGTAAGAGTATGATCCCAATTATTTGCCTGTTTCTGCCAAAGTATCTTTTACTTTGGTAGAAACAGACAAACAGACAAATAATATATATATATTCATTTAGATGATCTGATTTGTGTATATACAGTATATGCAGTAGAGATGATTATTCTGCCATTTTTCCAGTGTGGAGTGGAATGTCAACATGTTCTTCCTCGCAAACTCAGGTTTCAGCTTTGAGTGACACACACACACACAATGGAAACAAATCAGACCATTGGGCACACACGCACACACACAGATACACATAACCTGTCTCACAAGAGATGTATTGAATGTGGCAGATCAATTTTAATGAACCATCTTACCATTGATTTGTGAAGCAAATAAATCTGACAGGACACATGCACACACATGCACTGGCCGTGTGTGTGTGTGTGTGTGTGTGTGTGTTTACAACAAACATTTTTATGCATAAACATTTCTGTGCTTTGTCTTTGCTCTCCCTCCCCTGTGTATGAATACACATATATATCCAGTACATGCGTGAGCCACACTAGCCCGTGTCCCCTGACAGGACACCATGCAGCGACAAGAACAGCCTCCTCAGATCATAGGTAAATAAAATACAAACCAGTATGTGAGAAAATAATGAGCTGAACTAAACAAAGACCACGAGCCATTGTTTAAATCTTACACATGTTGCTATTCTCCTGCTGTGCTGCCGGTACAGGGAGAGTTAGTCTTCACCTGTTCCAGCCTAAAGCTCTTTATTTACACACAAACACCTCATAGAGAATGCGAAACACACTTCTGTTTAAATGGTCAGTTTTCCACATTTCTCGCAAGTGTGGACTCAAGAGAGTGGAGCTGCAGCTGCTCCTCAACACCTGTCCAAAGTTGAAAAACTCAAGTCTGACACATATTTGTCAAATGATTCAAAACTAACGTGATGCTTGGTCCTGTCATATTTGCCCGATCCACTATGACAGTTATACCAGCTATTCATACGCTATTGTTCATCATATAAAACAATCAGCAAGAAATATATCTGTTTACATTATTATTTCAATTTAAAAAGATAAAAAATATTTTTCATAAATCATCATAACATGACCATTACTATATCTTTCAATGTAACCAAAGACTCATCAGTTCACCCAATCAGATCGTTGGGCTGGCCCTGTCAAATTAGTTTTAAATGGGGTGGAAACACTGGAAAGAAATCATAGATGAGAAGAATCTTCTGGACTGTACTCACAGCACAGGGATTTGATGGCCATGGTGTGGTGCTGGTTCTCAGAGGAAATGCAGGAACGCAGACAGATCACAAAGACATTACCGAAGCAGATGATGAATGCCACGACCCACACAAACACCCGCAGGATTATGTTGGCCAGCAGGTTTTCGAAGGAGGAGATTCCATCAGTGTTGGGCTTGCAGCTCCGCACGTTCGGGGAGTAGCCGCAGTACTCGAAGCGCTTAAAATATCTGAACACAGATGAAGAAAACACATGAAGAACTGTAGCACACAAGGACATTCTGGTGGTGATGATGATGATGATGATGATGATGATGATGGTAACAATGATAATGATGATAGTCATGATGGTGATGATGATAATGGATATGATGGTGATGATAATGGGCATTATGATGATGGTAACAAAGATAATGATAGTCATGATGGTGATGATGATGATAATGGTAACGATTATGATAATGATGATAGTCATGATGGTGATGATGATAATGGATATGATGGTGATGATAATGGGCATTATGATGATGGTAACAAAGATAATGATAGTCATGATGGTGATGATGATGATAATGGTAACGATTATGATCATGATGATAGTCATGATGGTGATGATGATGATGATGGTAACGATTATGATAATGATGATAGTCATGATGGTGATGATGATGATGATAATGGATATGATGGTGATGATAATGGGCATTATGATGATGGTAACAAAGATAATTATAGTCATGATGGTGATGATGATAATGGATATGATGCTGATGATGATGGGTATTATGATGATGGTAACAAAGATAACGATAGTCATGATGATGATGATGATGGTGATAATGATAGTCAGAATGGTGATGATGATGATAATGGTTATGACTGTGATGATGGGCATTATGATGATGGTAACGATGATGATGATAGTCATGATGGTGATGATGGTTACAATGATGATGATAATGGTGATAGTCATGATGATGATGATAGTCATGATGGTGGTGATGATGATAATGGTTATTATGGTGATGATGATGGGCATTATGATGATGCTAATGATGATAATGATGATAGTCATGATGGTGATGATGATGGTGATAATGATAGTCATAATGGTGATGATGATGATAATGGTTATGACGGTGATGATGGGCATTATGATGATGGTAACGATGATGATGATAGTCATGATGGTGATGATGATGGTTACAATGATGATGATAATGGTGATAGTCATGATGATGATGATAGTCATGATGGTGGTGATGATGATA
>JBBPDH010000080.1:12950028-12961830 GCA_037974565.1 Clupeocharax schoutedeni
CACACACACACACACACAAACACACACACACACACACACACACACACACACACACACACACACACACACACAAAAGCTTCACAGTCACAAACACAATAGCACTAGTGTGCAGTTTGTAGTAAACATTTTATAGCTTCACCAAAAAACCATCTCCATCTACCACCTACTCAGATAAAAATAACTCTCACACACACACACACACACACACACACACTATCACACACACACACACACACGCACACACACACACACACACACACACACACTTTGGGTGTAAGAAGAGAGAAAGAGACTGCAGCAGTAAGCAAACTGAATATTTACTGCAAATTTGAGGAGAGACATGTGTACAGAGTATAAAAGGGGATGAGAGGAGGAGATAAAAGCACAGCAAGGGAGGAAGAAAGGGGGGGGTAAAAGAAAAAAAGCAAAAAATAATATTCATACTGGGAGAAAAAAATAAACAAAAAGAGGGAGAAAATGGAAAGAAAAGAAAGAGAAAGGAAAGACTGAGACAGAGAGGATGAAAGAGAAAAGAAGAAAAGTGACAATGAGAGAGAGGTAGAGAGAAGGAAAAGATACAGAGATTATAGAGAGAGTATAGAGAAAAAACAGTCAGAGAGGAAAAAGAGAGAGTAACAGAAATATCTCACACTTGTGTCTTTAGAATCCCATGATTTTGTGAGATTTAACAGAAATGAAAAACTTAACAAAAGCAGGATTTTGTTTGTTTATATAAAGCAGGTAAATATTTACACGTTTACACAGAGACTGTAACAATCGTTTTGCTGGTTATGAGAAAAGTTGTTGTTTTGTAGAAATTTGGCACAAACATCGTTGTCGTTCCACTGCGGATGAGCGTTTGGGGGGTGTTAGCGCTCAGCTAACTACTGGCGCAACTGGATGACATCACTACTGGTGTAGGCTACACACCTGTCACAGAAATGTGATTGGCACCGGCAGTTACCGCTCAGTCCCCATAAATATATAATAACCTTCATTCAAACACGCACACTCTCCCACACACACACACACTGCTATAGGAGCCCTATAATATTCACACATTCATATTTCATTAGAAACAATAGAGCGATTTGTCCCCATAGAGCAAAAGCTTGCGAATAGCAAACTACTAAAAACGCATTAAACATACAGAAATAACGGCAATAATCTGAACACGTGACGTAACGAAACAAAACGTACAAAATCAATCAGACGCAGAAACACTGAGTATTTAAAACCGATTAGGATTTCAAAGACAGAGAGAAAAATTTAATTATTCCGTTCCACCTTGAATGGTGCGTCAGTTATATTGTGGCATTTACATTTAAAGCATTTAGCAGATGTTTTTTTTCCCAAAGTGACTTCTATTCCCTAACTACTGGGGAGAGTCTCCCTGGAGCTACTTGGGGTTCTGCTGAAGGTAGGATTCAAAACCATGGCCTCTTGGTCCAGACGCAAGCATCCTACCCACTAGGCCACCACCACCACCACCCTCCCACCCAACCGGTGCAGCAGTTGCACCTCAAACAGCACCGGAATGTAACTGCTCAACCATTTAAGGTGGTACGGAAAAACTGGAATAAGAAGCCGACAGTAGGAGGCCAACCTGAGCCTCACTGACAGGATGGAGACATTTCGAAAGACAAGAATGAGTAAAGATACAGCACGCAAACTCTTCCGTGCACCGAAGTCCCTCGGCGAGATTTTACTTGAATCTGATTTATCTAAACTGATGTTGTAATAAAAAGCCCTCAAGCCGAAGATGAATCGCACAAAAAAGACTCACCAATACAAATAAAAATTTCTTTTCTGCCCCTAGCAACATCCTTTGATAACGCAATTAGTAACAATAACGTCCAAATCTCGAAGCGGACTGTACAGAGAGTTAATATACCTAATACCGAGACTGTACAGACATAGTTATTACTCTTATTACACGTGTTATTACTGCCTTATTACAACATGTGACTGCTGATCCCCAGAGCTGAAGCCCAGTTTTTTTCCCTCTGATTGTCTTTAAACTGGAGGTGAGTTTTAAAGTCAGGACACTCCCTACAGTCCAGCAGAAGTGTACAGTATCATCACTCACTTCTGTTCTCCACAGTCCAGACTTCAAACGTTTTTGACGGTCCAGTGTCTGTTAACGCTCCATAAACAGAAGGAAAGGAAAGCATGTAGTTGGAGGAACATAAAATCTCTGATCCTTGAGAGTAAAATGATCCACTCGAGGCAGGGAGAACCAATATAGGGTCCAAAAAAAACATGGGTAGCGTTAATACTGGCTGGGTTTTCATTTGTGACTCGAGATGAGAAGGGTTTTAGTGGTCTATGGTGCAGTAACAGAGATGTGATATTGCAGAGTTGAGCCCAGAGTACTTTGATCCATCCATCTACAAAACATGAACACAAACATGCTCAAAGAAAAAACATCCTACACCAAATGCCACCATCCATCACTAATTACCATTATAACAGCATTAAACACCATCATTCTTAGTCCTTACCAAACACCAACATTCTTTTTTACTGCTGCTCTTGCTCATTTTCCACCCAGCACCGTCAGTCTTACCTAAATACCAGTATTCTGTACCCTAACAATATCAACATTGCAGACCCAGGCACCATCATTTTTTAATCAAAGACCATCATTCTCTACCCAAACACCATCATGCTCCACCAAACACTAACATTCTCCAACAACTGCCAACATTCTACACCAAACACCTTCATTTTCCATCGAACAACACCATTCTCTACGCAAATGTAAACACTCTTTCAAACACCCTTGTTCTTAACCATTAATCTTCTCCTAGCAACACCATTCTCCAAGCAAATGCCAGTATTCTCTACCAGACAAAAACCAACATCATCCACCAAAAACCACAGCTTTGCAACAAATACCATCATCCACCAGTAAACACCAACATTCTTTCCCAAACACCATCATTCACCCACAAACATTGCCATTGTTTTTGGAGAAGGAATGGTGGGTTCTCTGGGTTGTAGAAAAGATCAGAATTCTACAGACCACTTAACAAGATTCTCGGCCCAAACATGAGGCTGACAATCGCTGGTTCATCACTGTGGTGGTGGTGAGTTTGTTCTAGGTCAGTAGTAGCTAAGCCTTAGCCAGAACATTGTCACTGGACTTGAATGCTGCCCAATGTTGGAGAACATTTACTACATGATTTATAGTCCTAAACAGCCTATCAGGCCTGTCGCAATTATTACACATTCATATAATCCGAATAATTTTCCAGTTCTATTAATTTAATATTATGTATTGGGTTAAGCAAATGTATGCAAATAAAAGTTATGATTGTTAATTTAAAATTTGCAAATAACACCTTTAGATGCCAGGGGTAAGTAACATTGTTTATTCGATGCTAAAAAGGTCTTAGGAGGATATGTGGTAAGTAATACTTTGCTATTTGTTAATAACACCTTTAAAGGGTCAAAGTGAGTAACATTTTTTATTTCATATTAAATGACACCTTTAGAGGACAATGGTAAGTACCACTTGTTTATTCCATGTTTGGTAGTAACACCTTTAAAGGGTGAAAGGGAGTAAAATGTGTTTATTTGATATTAAATGACACATTTAGAGGGCAATAGTACCACTTGTTTATTCCGCGTTTGGTAATAATACCTTTAGAGGGCGATTGAGAGTAACATTTGTTTATTTGATGTTTGTTAATAACTCCTTTAGAAGGTGACAGTTTAATAATGCCTTAGAAGGGCAGCAGTGAGTAACATTTGTTTACACAATGTTTATAATGCCTTCAGAGGGCTGCGGGGAGTAATGTTTGTTAATTTGATGTTTGTTAATAACACCTTTAGGGCGGTGGTGATAAATATTTCGACATGCTGCAATGAACAAATAAAAGACAATTGTTACAATGATGTTGGTCAACAGCATTGTCACACTCGAGTTTCAGAACAACTGGTGCTGCTCCTGTCTCAGTCCTTGCATTTTTGGCACACTTAGAATCTGTCATGATATTTTTTCACTCTAGTGCTATTTCCTCTTTTTGTGGACCGCATTTTATGTTGCCCTGTAGTATTATATTATTTGCTCTTGTAGTCCTAACTTGCCTGCTCTTATGTAGTCTTGTGGTGTTTCTGTTTCTGTTCGTATGTTGCACCAAGGTCCTGGAGGAACATTGTTTTGTTTCACTGACTTTATGTTGCAATTGATCAGTAGCTAAATTTCCATGTTGACAGGCCTCTTTTTTGTCGTGATTTTTATACAGGCAATAGCATGTTTGGCTCATTAAAGGGGGAATTAATTTTCTATATAATTAGTACTAGCATTTCTATACTAATGGAAATACTGATATCAGTGGTTCATTTTTTAACAGTGAGATAAACAAGACTAATTCAAATCAGCTCAAAACTGCCATAAAAATTCACAGTCCCTATTTGTAACATAAGGATACATCAGATCAATCAGTTTATATATCTGAGTATGTTTGACCACAGAATGACTTAGTATGCCACCCTTGGTTGAGTTAATAAGTTGGGGTGTGTGTGTGTGTGTGCATGTGTGAGCGTAAGGTGTGTGTAGAGGTGTGGAGTGATGCCGGAGGTCTTCAGGTTCTGCTAGTGTGGAAGTGCACCGTGTTTAATCAGGTCTGTGACTGTAAAGGCTGCCTGTGTTTACGGGTGTTTGGACACTTGTGTATGTTGTGTTATACTCTGGTCGTCGAGTGTGAATGCGGAAGGCCGGTGTTGTTGTATCCATGCGTGAAAGTGTTGTAAGGGTGCATGCTGGGATAGCCCATCAGTGAGCTGGGCGACATGGTGATTGTGTTGGGTGTCATAGTGACGCTGTTGGGTGTCATGGTGGCGCTGTTGGGCGTCATGGTGGCGGCGGAGTTTGGGGTCATGAGAGGGATGTCGTCAGGTGAGCGCCGCAGGGTCAGGGCGTAATCCCTCGGGGATGAAGCCGGGGTCAGGCGCAGAGGGTCACACAGCGACCCCTCCTCCTTCTCGCAGGCTGAAGTGGGCGTGTAGTTGAGGTCGTTGGGTGGGGCCTGGCGCTGGGTGCCAACCTGAGGGGGCGTGTCCTGCCGGCTGCGCTTGTCTTTGCGGTAGTAGAGTGCGGCAAAGGCCAGGACATTGAGGAATAGGAGTGAAGCTCCGACGGCAATGGTAACACTGAGCTCGGTGGAGTAATCCCGAGGATTAGCGATGACCAATGGGCCGCTGCGCGCCGTGGACTGAGGTGGAGGGCGCTTGCCAGGTGTGCGGGACTTGCTGCCCCCTCCTGGCCGAGCTGTGGCGCTGCGGGAGCTGTGAGTGGTCTGCGCTGGAGGAACACGGGTGGTAGTGGAGGTGTAGTGGAACATGTCATGCAGGTTGTACAGGTGAGGCACCAGGTGTTTCCAGAAGGCCACCTTGGTTGCACGGTAGTGGTCGCGGACACGAGGCTTCAGGCCGATGTGCAGGTAGAGCTGGTCATGGGGACTGTACTTGGACCAGGAAACCTCCTCAAAACGATTGGCCTTCGTGTGGATAAACTTGGTGTCTTGAGGAACGGGCTTGTTTGGGTCTCTGAGGGCAGAGAGAGTAAAGTGATTAAACTTTAAAGCCGAGGAACTTCATGGTGTTTATCCATTAAGGGTTAGGAATGAAGGTACTGTGTGCTAGTGCCGATATCTGATATTCCTCGTGCATAATACATTTAATGCATAAATATTTATGAAATGCAGTGGTGAGTTCTCGTCAGCTATAATGCTATTTACTATTTTCTTTTCTCTTTCATTTTAGTGCTAAGCTTATTACATTTGGGATCATTATACATTAAACACAGATGGTCCAGAAGGTCCAGAGTGGCATTTTTCTTGAATGTGCTTCAGCTTGAACTTAACAGTAGTAAAATGAGCTTGGTTTGTGCCATTTACTAGATAAATTAATAAAACGTCAACTTTAAGTTGCCACAGAGACAGCATTTCTCACACACTGGCCTTGAAAAGAAAGCATGAGGTATATTGAGAACTGAATGTGTTGGCTAATGCTACTGAAGTTGCAGTGAGGAGGAAACAAAAGGTCTTCTCAAAACCATCCACTTTATAATGGAAAACAAACTGTATAATTGAGAATTTAGACATCTGGTTAAATTGACAAAGGGGAGAGGGTGTCCTCCTTTCAGACAGCTGCCTTCACGAGAAAGGTCGGCCAGAAACACGTTGTGATTTTATAAGTTCACTTATAGGGGATGGTGCTGAACTGAAAACATTCAGTTTTTTACTTAGTACTGGAGATCTATAGTTAAACCTAATGAACCGTCACTATGAATGAATTAGAAATTTCCTGCAAGCCCTGTCTGGAATCCTGTTTGTAAAGTCTGCAAGTGCGTGAAGAGGCATTTTTCTCATTCTGCACTAGAGGGCGCAGTTTCACATTACAGTCAGCATTGAATTCCTGCATTTGTCCTCCCTCTCTACCTCTCTATTCTCTATCAAGCTTTATCTCCTTTCTCACCCCTTTTCTTTTCTCTTTCTCGCCCTTCTCTATCCCTCTGTTCATCTACTCTCGCTGCTCTTATCTATCACTTTTTCTCTCTCACTCTCTGTCTCTCTCTCTCTCAGTCTATCTTCTCTCTATACTCCTTTCTCTCATTTTCTCTTTTCTCTTTCTCCTTTTCTTTAACTCTTGGTTCACACTCTCTCTCTCTCTCTCTCACTGTGACCTACTTCAGGATCATTTTGTGGCCGAGTACACACCTGCTCTACACCTTCAACAAGAGTGTGTGCATTTATAAAGTCATGTCAAAATATGTTTGGAACCACAAAGCCTCGGAAATACAGACTTAACCAAATCAACCGAATATAAATGAGGAAACACATTTCATGTTTCATTTGCTGCTTTTTATTATTGTGTATCTCTGTGTTATTCGCTCAGCTTTCTTTACCCAGTCTTGTATCATTGTTTTTTGTGTTTGATAATTATTATTGTAAAGCTAAGAATTAGCTTGTCTTGGGCTATTGTTTGTTGTGTTGCCTATTATTTATTGTTTGTTTAAGGTTCTGGATTGTCAAATTTTGGTTTATTTTCTGTAGCGTTGTTTATTGTTTATAGTTGTATAATATGGGATTATCAAATCTTGGTGTATTGTTAGCTTTTTCATTTTTTACTAATATTATATATATTATCTGTTAATTGTTTATTAATATATAGCTCTGGAGTACTCATTCTTATTGTTTGTTGTTTATTATAAATATAGCTCTGGATTACCCAGTCTTGGCGAAGTTGGTCCAGTAGGTCATGACGACAGCACTGAGCATGATGTCGTTGCGTGAGAAGTTGCAGGGGAAGAGCTCAGTGGGTCCTATGAGTGGAACCCCGAACACGTAAGGGATTTCGTCTCCGTGGGCGGAGTCGGCCCAGGCAGGCTTCATGGGGCTCTGGCAGTGGTGGTAGAATGCGTAGAAGAACGTTGGGGAGCCGTAGCGGGCGTGCAGGTCTGCCGTCACCATCGCTGGCTCCACCCACTGGTGGTCTGTAAACATGGCCACCAGTGTTTTGCGCCGTGTCTCGGGGTTGTCTCGGTCAGCCCAGTCCGTGTACATGAACTTTATTGTCTCCCTCAGTGTGTCCTTACCCTCCGGGTAACCATAGAGACCATCCACAAAGTCAGACACAGCGAAATCAAAATCCGACCCAGAGACCCCGCCCTCCTCTGGCTCCACCACGCCCTCCACAAAGCGAAGCCCCTCCCCCTGGTTGACACCCAGCATGATGTCATAGTTGAGGAACTCGCCCTGCTCCATCAGCACTTCTGGATCATCTGGGATGAGGTCGCCGTCGATGACCGGCCCAAAGGCGATGTGGAAGCGTGCAGGCTGGATATCCTGCTCAACCAGCTCCCTGTAGCTACGCTTCTGCATACACAGCACCAGGTCCTACACACACACACACACACACACACACAAATACAGAAATGACACTCTCTTTATAACTTTTCAGCCTTTTGTGAGTTAAACAGTCCATATTTATACATTTTCTTGTGTTTATCAGAAAAAGTCCTAATTAACTGATACACTTTCTGTTATTGTACCTTCAAGACTTATATATGTAACGCATGAGTAATTGGGGTTACGCTGCTGGGGGCTGAACAGGAGGATGATTTGTGACCGATAATGTATGTTCAGAATTAAATAACTACTCCTCTACCGCATCAAAAGAACTTTTGTTTAGAATTCCTTGCTTTCTTTTCTAAAGTTAAACTGTGCAAAGCCTTGTTGAGTCATGAGTCAGTTATTGGTGAGTCCAAACTGAGCCGCATCTCAGTTAAAGTCCAAATGAAACATTAATTAAAGGCTCTTCCAACTTGTTAGTCTTAAGAAATCAGGGAAGGGCAGGAATTATTTATGAGTCAGTTAAGGCTCAGTCCGAGTCAGAGGTCAGTCACTTAAATCGTGAGTAAATTAAGTCAGAGGCAGGAATCAGTCATGACTGAGTGCGAGTCATGTGTCCGTTGAGTTAAGTCTTAGTTGTACTAGTGAAACTGTGCAGATAGAGGAGCAGTTATTAACAGGAGTGTGATGGGAGTGAAGAGCTGAAATGAGGACGAGGAGAGATTTTTTTAGAGAGGTGAAGACCTACATGTGTGTCCAGCACGTTGCAGCCCACGCGCTCGGCCAGCAGACGGGTGTACTTCACTGGCTGGTAGTTAACTGACCAGCTGGACAGAGCAGATCCACTCTGGATTATCGCCCGGTGGAACAGACCTGGGTGGGTTGAAATACTTATACTTAAAACACGGCTGCTGGCTCCTTGACCCTGAGCTGAGGAGCGGCTGCACTTCTTCAGATAAAACACACTCAGTATCAATCTTCTACAAGACTCCACACAACACTCGCACACTTTTTACAAGCCTGATGTGATTTAGTAAAACACAAACCGTGCTTGTACATACATTAGGCACAGAGCATTACGGTGTGTGTATGTGTGTGTGTGTGAGTATGGTTTGACTCTGTCTTTTTGAAAATTGACTGTAATTCAGTTAAACTGTGAGTGAACACAGAGGAGTGTAATTAGCATACAGATCTGATAAGGTGGGGGGGCAGTGGGGGGTAGGTGGTATTATCACTATATCAACTGTAACACACACACACAGGAGAGAACTGGGTCAGCGAACACAACCAGGAGACACACACACGCACATACACACTATATATGCCCCAC
This sequence comes from Clupeocharax schoutedeni, assembly GCA_037974565.1. Classification (NCBI taxonomy): domain Eukaryota; kingdom Metazoa; phylum Chordata; class Actinopteri; order Characiformes; family Alestidae; genus Clupeocharax; species Clupeocharax schoutedeni. The sequence goes on from JBBPDH010000080.1 coordinate 12,959,221, forward strand.
ACATACATCATACATACACCTATAGGCATAGACCTAGTCCTTAGAGAAACACACACACATACACAAGTGAGAAAGCTAAAGGAATAGAGTGAAAGATAAAGGGCAGAAGAAGAAAGAATAGAGAAGAGAAGAGAAGAGAAGAGAAGAGAAGAGAAGAGAATTGGAAAGGAGAGTATAAAAGAGAAGAGCAGAGATGAGAAGAGCAGAGATGAGAAGAGAGCAGAAACGAACAGAAAAGAAGAGGAGCTGAGAAGAGATAAAGAGATGAGAAGAGAAGAAAAAAAAGGCAGTGTGTTGCCATGGGGGAAATATTATGATAATACAGCTAAGCAGAAACTCTTCACTGTGATCAGTAACAAGAGACAGGCAAGTGGTGCGTGATCATTTTCTGTCTATAACACACACACACACCTTCTGGGAAAAACACACTCCTCCAGCTGGGACAAAGAAGTAGGTTACCATGGTTGCAGCTAAGATTACCGTGGTAACGAAATAGTGCTAGATTTGACCATGGTCAGAGATGTCATGTTTCTCTCCACGGTGATGTTCCACAGCAATATTCTGTGATATGAGAAGTGTGGAGCTTGAGAATTCAATGCTATTTGGCAATTTTGAGGCATGATGTTTGTAAAAATCCTGTAAAATGAGAATCATTCGGAGTTTAGGATGTGTGTGATATTTGGGAATTCTGAGTTTTCTTACCCTCTGAGTGGTGGGAGAGAGTAAGCAAGCTAACACATGAGGCTCCAATTCCCGAGCCGAACACGGTGACCCGTCCTGGATCTCCTCCGAAATACCCGATATTTTTACTGATCCAACGTAGAGCCTGGATCTGATCCAGCAGCCCATAATTTCCTTTAGCAGCCTGATCACCAGTACTCAAGAATCCTGAAAGTTATAGACGTAAACACACACACACACACACACACACACACATACATACAAACACATTTAGTAGAGCTCCAAGCAAATGAAAACAAAAGATTCTCTTTGGCTCTGTATGATGTAACCGATTCTTTGTAAGGCTCTTTAGAAAAAGGCATCTGTTTGCTTTGAAAACTTGAAATGGTGGGTCAGGAGACTTTACACTACAGAAGAGGAGTTCGACTGGGCTTTAGAAGAATTTACACCCCAGTGGAGGAGTTTGACTGGGCTGTGGGTAAGGAGATGTTACACCACAGGGGTGTTCGACTGGGCCATCTGTCAAGGTTTTGACTCTGGTGTGGGTTGAAAGATGTGAAAGCACAGTGAAGGACTTTGACCGGGACCTGGGTCATGATGTCAAAAGGGTTTTATCACAGTTATAAGAAAATATATTAGTCCCACGGGTGGAAAGTTTGATTAATAAATGATATATTGTGGTGCCTTTAATCTTGGTTACATTAAATTAACTAGTCCTCTGACCTATCTATCTTACTAGCAGAAAAGAAGCTCAGACTGCGAGTGTGTGAAGAAGCAGGAGAGGCTATTTCTGTATGAGGTGAAGAGGAACGTGGAATAGGCAGAAGCACCTGAATACATTTGCCCAGCAAACATGAAACCACACTTTCAGAGTAGAGGTAAAAATGGAAATCCTAACAAGGAACAGAGCGTGAGATAATGCAGCACGCGAAAACGGAAGAGGATTCAGCGTTAAAATTGGCCATACAGACCTGGAGCGTGTTCGTTTCACAGCACTAACAGGACTGCAGCTGGTTTCAGGGTGGGAGCAGCACTGCTGTGTGTTTATCCCTCTAAAACTGAATTGTTTTATCCATACTGTTACACAAGACCAGAGAGAAACACACTCTGGCTCAGCTGTGTCAGATCATTGTAGAGATTAGTGCAAAAAAGCATCAGTTCCAGGCCTTTAATGCACTCCTCTCCTTTCCACTCCTTCTTCTTAAAGCTTTAACATTCACACAGCATCACACACCTGTCTGAGGGCTATGGTCATTACTGTAAGTAATTTAAAAGTATTTCTCATGTTTAGTCCGTTAATGGTCAAAAGTGTTGATGGATCAAAATCTCTTCTAATATAAAAGTAAAAAAATAAAGAGAAAAGAGAAAAACAAACAGATTTTATTCAGTTTTGTAGCCGTGTGTGAACTGCGACCTTGTGTTTTTATCAGCCCAACATAAAAATAGGACCTGTGTGAGAGCGTGCTAAATGAAAAGAAACCGAGCCTCATTCGTTTGGGCTGTTTTGTTGCTGTTTTTCCTTCATACCAAACTTGCCAAACTCGTATTGACCTGTGATGTCCAAACCTCAGTGTGCACTGAACCATGATTTCTGTGTATTGTTTACTGAAGTTTTGCATGTGTTTACACTTGAATTTGTTTCAGAGCCCCTAAAGTGGATCAGGGTCTTCGGTTAAGATACATTCTACACTTCTTTGTACATTCTACGTTTATCTGTTTATTTTTTATTCTTTTAAAAAAAAAATTTATATTACTAATTTCAACACTGTTTTCAGTTGAAATTAGTAATGAGTGTGGCCACTCATGGTTCCAACACTATTGTGAAGTTTGTTGATGACACAGTGGTGTTGGACCTCATCTCCAACAACGATGAGGCAGCCTACATGGACGAAGTGAAGAACCTGGCATCGTGGTGCCAGGACAACCACC
>JBBPDH010000080.1:13041125-13051501 GCA_037974565.1 Clupeocharax schoutedeni
CAATAATCAATCACATTTAAATTTGTATATCTATTTCTGAATAAACAATAAACATCTGATTAACTAAAGTTATAACAGTGTGGGGAGCAGTGTGTGTAGTGTAGCAGTGTGTGGGGGTAGCAGTGTGTGTGTGTGGGGGAGCAGTGTGTGTGGGGGGGGCATTGTGTGTGGGTCAACTCTGGATTGTTAATACAGGGTGGTCAGTACTCGGTGGTCAGTACTGGATGGTCAGTTCTGGATGGTCAGTACTGCAGTCAGTACTGTAGCTGTTCTGGAGGATCATCAATGTCGTTTTAAGGTTTGAGAGAATTTCTGAAGCCTCTCCTGGATCTCCTGCAGGTTCTGGAAGGAAAGCCCATCTTCGCCGACTGCTTTGGGAACCTGGTTCCTCTGACCAAAAGTGGGCAGCACCACGTCTTCAGCTTCTACGCCTTCAAGGAGAACCGCCTGGCGCTCTTCATCAAGGTCAGACCCGGGGTTCCATTTTCATAACTAATGCACTATAAAAACGTATTGATCCACCCATTTATTGGTGGACTGATGGATTGATTGAGTGGGAGATTGATGGACTGATTGATTGATTGATTGATTGATTGATTGGGGAATTATTAATGGATAGATTAGTGGGTTTATTGATTCGGAGACTGATTGGTGTATTGGTGGATTGATCAGATCCGGGACACGGCACAGGAGCCCTGCGGTCGACTTTCTTTCACTAAGGAGCCGAGGACCTACCGCTCTCTTACCCACAATGCCATCTGCAACCTGAACATCACACTTCCTGTTTACTCAAAGGTAAGAGCGCAATTCTAAACGATCAATAAATTAAAACATTTGCGGCATACTTTGGGCTCTTTGTTTATATCAGATTTAGAAGAAGAATAATAATAGTTTTTGTACTTTCTGAAGGACTCAGACTCGGACCAGGACGCGGATGAGGAGGTAACTCTCTCTTTATTATTAAAACCCAATTTCCACCTGAATTCTATTCAATACTGTTCTGTTGGAATGTGTTTAACTGGGTTCTGTCTGAACTGTGTTTTTCCTTTCCAGAGTGACAAGACTCAAGAGAAATGTAAGCCTGGCCCTTTCTGTCCTAACTGTGTCATTAGGAAATGTAATAATGTGGAAATGGATACCGTGTTGCTGAGCTGTGGCTGAAAAGCTCTTACCCTCCATCCCTGAGTTCCATTCGCCCCCATTGTCTCCATCCTGTGGGTGCCAGATCATCCGCAGTAAAATCCTCTTTTTCCACTCGAGGGTCAGAGGAGACGCTAAAAGTGCTCTCAGCCTCTTCGTGTGAATTAGATCTGATTCCATTGATCCGTGTTGATCTTTGAAGGCGCTGAATGTTTGTTTCGTTTTCTTTCTATAAAAGGTGTGATTTTTTTTTTCAGCAATGAATTTTTGCCAGTAATGAAATCCCAGATTTCATTTGTCCTCCAGGCTTGCCTTGACACTTTTCTCCTGCTTTGCATGGAAGTAACTTGACTTACACATGTTATATTTGGGCTTTTCCTGCCCTGTGTGTGTTTCTTTTCATTTATGGCTTTATTTGTGGTATTTTTGAGTCACCTTTTGGTTTTTTTGTGGTTCTCCTGTGTTCCTTTGGTTCTTTTGTCTCATTCATTATGATCACCGCCCTCTTACTGGACCGGTTTTGTTCCCTCTGGGGGTTCCGCTGGTAGAACCTGCTCTAAAGATGCCTTAATGTTGATATTTTATGTGAAGATTGCCTGGTTTGTTCTTTGTCTTCATGTTGACAACAATCTTGAGATGCCACCACTGGTCTGTTCTGCTCCGGTTGCTTTTCATTTGTTGTATTTCTTTTTTGTGTTTAGCTTTCCGCCTCGATCAGTATCTCTGTCTCTCTCTTTCTTCTCCTTCTGTTCTGTGTATGAGTTCACACTCTTGATATAACATGTTTAAGCAAGTTATCTCGTGCCCATCCTCTCCCAGCTCTCTTTTGCTTTGCTTAGCTGCTCCCCTGCCGACCCAAACTCCCCGGATCCATCAGTTCCGATGTAGCAATTCTCTAATCAATCAGCTTTTGTCGCTCTTCTCAGCTGAAGATTGATTGTATTGCTCCTGCCCTGACCACTTTTTCAATGTCTTTTGTCCTCTTCATTTCCCTTTTGTTCTTTAAATCCGTTTTTGCCTTCAAAGATGAGGACGAAACTGAATCAACAGAACTTTCCATCTTTCACACACAAATGGTTCATGATCCAGCCACTCTCGCAAGTCCAGACCTTCTTTCAGATGTGTCTGATGTGAAGCAAGACCTTATCAAAATGTCCACCCTTCTGACCACCGACCCATCAGAAACATCACTGGTTTCATATGGAGATGACATGAGATCTGGTCTCAGTAGGGAGGAGAAGGCTGAGGAACCCTTTACAATAGTGGGACGAGTGAAAGAGGACCTGGAGAAGGTAGGAGAGATTTTGCGAGCTGGAGCAGAGAGGACAGAAGCTGTAGAAAACTCCGGAGAGAAATCAGAGGTGCTCCCTCATGACCGAGGGATCATGGAAAACAGAGAAGAGGAGATTGCTCATGTGCAAGAGCCTTTACTCAAGGAAGTCAGAGTCACAAGAGCCACCGATTCCAGTTCCCCACCCAAGAAAGATGCATCTGAAATGGTTTCACATCTCACCACTGACTTGGACAGCTATCTCCAGAAGATCCCAGTTGGCACACATCATGTTCATGAAGGGACCATCATTGAGGAGACATTTACGGAAGTTGTGTTGCAGAGAGAACGGAGGCGTAACCCTCCTAGAATCAAAAAACCAGCTCGGCGGAAGCTGCAAGAGCGAGAATTTGCGAGCGGCAGCTCAGAAGACGAACTTGAAAGAATGAGCTCTGAAGAATCGCTCGATGGAGATGTAGTTCTTGGAGACCCTGAGGTTGTGTCTGGACCGGTGCCAGTGTCTCCTAAAGTCATTGAGACTCCCATAGGCTCCATCAAGGACAGAATCACAGTGCTTCAAAAGAAAGTGGAAGAAGAAGGGAAGGAGGCGACTCCCTGGGTACAGGTTAGACAGGGAACTCAACAAGCAAATACTCTCCAAAAAGGAAGCCTGAGAGCACTGGAAGAATCAGGCATGGGTCATCCTAAATCACCAAAATCCCCACGATCACAGACAGAGAGGATAGAGGAGACCATGTCTGTCCGGGAGCTGATGAAAGCCTTCCAATCTGGACAGGACCCATCAAAGAACAAGCCGGAGCTTTTTGAACACAAATCTCTTACTAATGTAGCTTCTACTTCTCCAATCGCCATGTCTCAGGATTCTCAGGATACTCAACCCTACACTGCTCAAAAGACCATAGAGACTCAGCAATCAAAGGAAAACACTGATCCAGAGAGCAAGACAGATGAATCATCAAACATTGGTTTTGGCCAATTTAACAAGACTGTAATTAGTGATGAGACTGTCCGAGATCAATCAGTGATTGGTAATGAAATTGTCCGAGAACAATTGGTCATTACCTCAGAGGATCCTACAGCTAGTCAAATGTCTGCTCAAGCCACCGTGGAAGTTGCACATTTGACTATCGTAACCAGTGACAAAGAAGAACCAACAATAACTTTGGAAGTGTGGCAACATGAGGATGTATCATGTAGCCCTTACAGACTCACCTGTGAAGACTGGAGTATTAGCCCCAAACGAAGAGAGTCTGAGGAGCCACAGATTAGTCCTGACCGGAAACCTTCTGAAGACTTCAGTGCTGTCATTAAGGAGGAACTGGAGGATAATCCTGAGTATCAGATTTTCAGGCAAACAGCAAGCTCAGCAGATCTTGGGTATTCCACAGAATCCAGGATGGATAAACCAAACCCCGTGGTCAGATTTGCCACTGCGATGGTACACAGTGAACCACTCTCTCCAAGTGCATTCCATGAAGAAACGGGGGAAATGAGTGATCGTTGGAAGAGGGATCATGATGAGGAAGATGGTGATTTACCTGGACGTGGTTTACGAGGCAGGACACCTTTTTCTAGCATAGGAGAAAGTGACGAATATGAGGACCCCTTAGAAACACCACAGACAAGTCCCAAAGACCAGCTCTTCAGTGATAATGAGGACACATCGCTTTCAGGCAGAGAAGTGGAGAACGAAGGTCATTATGGAGATATAGGTACAAGGTCAGATGATGCATCCGTAGAAATCAAATATTCAGTCCAGACAGAGCAAGAGACCGAGGATAAAGATATGATGAAAGAGTTGTCATCTACAGAAATCAAAACACAAACCAAAACAGAGCTTGAGGAAACATATTCACAAAAGAGAGATCGAGAAGGTCTGCATAGGCACGAGGATACACTGAAAGAGTTGTCGCCTGCTGAGGTCCAAGAACAAGCCCAAACAGAGCTTGAGGGAATGCATGAGATGGAGGAGGACCTGGAAGGGTATGATGGCATTATGAAAGAGTCGTCACCAACAGGAATCAGAACACAAGCCCAAGCAGAGTTTGATCAAAAAGGTTATCAAAAGAGAGAGGAAGAAGGTCAGCATGAATATGAGGGCACACTAAATGAGTCACTTTTAGGAATCCAAAGACAAGCCCAGAAAGGACCTGAAGGGACACTTTCACAAGAGACAGAAGTAGAAAATGGGTGTGAGGGTTTGATGAAAGTGTCTTCACCTGCTGAAGTCCAAAGAGAGCTTGAGGGAACGTTTTTGGTGACAAAGGAAGAAGGTCTGCATGGGTTTGAGGGTACACTGGAAGAGTCGTCACCTACAGCAGTCCAGAAACATCCCCAGAAAGAGCTTAAGGGAGCACCTTTACAAGACACAGAGGAAGGTCAGTATGTGTTTTTGTTACCCAAAGAAATCGAAAGGCCATCCCAAACAGAGCTAGAGGGAACATCTTTACAAGAGATGGAAGCGGACACGTTTGGGTATGGATTGTCACTAACAGGAATCCAAATCCAAATTGGACCTGAGGTGACACAGTCACAAGAGACAAAGGGAGAAGCCTCACATGGATATGAAGATATGATGAAAGAGTTCTTACCTACAGAAGTCCTACAACAGCCCCAGACAGAACTTGGGGGAATATATGTACAAGGGACAGAGGAAAAAGGTCCGTATGAGATTGGATGTGCGCTGAAAAAGTCGTTGCCTACAGGAATCCAACGACAAGCCCAAGCAGAACTTGATCAAAGATGTTCACAAGAGCCAGATGACGATGACCAACATAGTTATGAGGGTACACCAAAAGAGTCGTCACCTGCTGAAGACGAAAGACAAGCCCAAATAAAAACGGGTATTTCTGAAATCACTAAAAGGGGCAGTTCAGTTCAGGATATGGATGAGTTTAAAATAACTCAGGCCTCTGAGGAAACTTTTGGTTCTGAAGAGATTCAGGAAACACAGCAAAGGGTTTCCAGCGAAATCCCATCAACGAGACCCGACAACCTAGAGACAATCCAGCCTGGGATAAAGAGGGACACTACAAGTCCCTATCAGAGTGACTCACTGGAGACCAGTCCTGTTCGAGGAGGGTTCTCCTCTCACAAGTCTCCGGACTCCATTGATCCAAGCCCAACCGGGGTGTTTCCCTGCCCAGACTCTTTAGAAACCAGTCCCACAGAACCGAGCCCTGGATCCCAAAGTCCCCAGCATTTGCATAAAGGCATCAAGCCAGTTTCTAACCTTGCAGAAAGCATCGAAAATGAAAAAAGGGATGAAAGGATCATCTTGAGAGAGACTCACCACTTTGATTCTCCAGACCCACGTTGCCTTTCAAAGCCACATTCACCTCCTTCAGACGGAGGAAGAAGAGAAGCTCTAGAGGACAGCAGTAAGGTGCCAAATCAGTACACACCTGAGGAAGAGACGTTCAAAATGGCTGTAAAAATCAAAATATTTGATGAAATAGAAAATAAGAAGGAAAATATCCATTCCACCAGCTTTGCACTGGTTGGAGAAGAAGAATCAATGATGGATAAAGCAGTTCATGATTCATCAGATAAACAAAGCATCCCAAAGAAATCTGATGGATCCTGCTTTCCTGAGACTGCAAAGCTGTGTGGCTTCTCTGTGCCTTCAAACACATTTTTGCCTCAGCCAGAAGATGATGATGAAGATGATCTGGATGTTGCTGCTGCAGTGAGGAAGCAGTTCACACCAGAGGAGGAGATGTTTAAAATGGCTGCTAAAATCAGAGTATTCGATGAAATTGAAATGGATGCAAAAATGAAAAAAGTCAAATTTGATTTCACATCCTTACATGATCAGACCGAGGAGCTGCAGTCAGGTGATGATGGTCCACTGGACCATATAGTAGAAGCTGCCAAAGGCAAGGAACAGGAGAGCCCAGATGAATCCAGTCTGGTGTCCTCTTTAGGTCTGGAGACTGATGACCCAGCGCAGACTAAACTACCTCAGGAGGTCACAAGACAATCCATATCTGATACTAAGGTCCCAGAGTTTCTGGAACATGGTGCTTTAGAAGATGAGACACAGGCGGATATGTTGCCTGTGCAAATTCACCTTGATGATCAAGATCACCATGAAGAGTTTTCTTCTGAGTGCCTTAATAAACCAGTAGATCAGGCTGGCTTTAAAGAACCTTTGGGTGAAACATTAGTGCACTGCAACGACAAAACTGATGGTGCAGCTGAAACCAAGCATTTAGATGAGAATACCTCAAGTGCATCAGATATAAACATTCTAGAAAAGAAAGAGTCTATTATTGTGTGTCCCATGACCGAAGCAGAAGAACCACAAGGACCTACCGATTATGTTCAAGGAGATCTTGTTTCCTGGAGTGCTGATCTGGAAGACGATGAGAGCTTTGAGTCACGAATTGAGGCGGAAGAGAAGAAAATCTTTGCCTTGGTTGCAGACATTCAATCTCTTGGGACACCACCAGTAATGACTTCCGGTCGGACCCCAATTGAGGATGGGACAGATGGGACACCAAACCCTTTCCTGTTCCAGGAAGGGAAGTTTTTTGAAATGACCAGGGGAGGAGCCATCGACATGAGCAAAAGAACCATGGAGGAAGAACAAGATGCATTTGTCTTTTTCCCACTCAGGGAAGATCCTTCTGAGGAGCCTTCTTGTGAACTAGTAGAGGAAAGAGGAGTAAGGTCTAATACCCAAGACTCCTCGCGTGTTGATTCGGTTATAGTGTCTTCACAGGACCTTCAATCCACTGAACAGTTTGAGATAACATACTGTCCCAGCAATGTTTGGGCTGAAGATATTTGTCAGCCCGAAGATTTAGATCCTCAGATGGACTTGGAGAGTAGTGGAGAAAAGGATCTTGACTCTGCAGATTCATCCATAGCAAATGTCGATACTGCCACCTCTACGATCACACGATCAGTTTACTCCGAGCAGGATCTGGAGTCTTCTGATTCATCTACTGAGGAGGAACAGCATTCAGTCATTGAGATTCCTACACCTACACAGGAAGACATCAAGCTCCCAACTGTAGCAGGGCCTAAAGACGAGGAAGTCCAGGCTCCATCTCTCTGTCCAACATCACCTGAAGCTCCTCCTGCAGAAACTGAGGACAGCAAGCTCAAATCAAAGATTCCAGTAAAAGCCGCCAGCTTTGACCAAATATTAGGAAAAGGTGACTCAACCGAGCAGAGCCCAAGGCCAAAGTCAGAGGCAGATATGAGCCTCTCTGATTGGGCCGCGGCCAGCTCAGACCGTTCCTCAGCTAAATCAAAGCCTCCAGCTTATAGACTGCCTGTGCCCATCGAGCAGATACTGTCTGGACCAGCTCAGCCGAGAGAGCCTCCTCACTTCCCTCAGGAATCAGAAGGTATGGGCGAGCAAGGGTCTGCAGGTCAGAAGGAACATACCCAAGGCTCACCTGACTCCGAAGGGGAAATCGGGTCACTGCCAGCAGGGAGACCTTCCTGCGTGGTAGAGGATGTGTTTGAGACCAGGCTGAACTGGGAGGACTGTGTGGAAACGCAGATGCAGCGAATCTCAGACAGCAGTAGCCCAGATCGAAGTAAAGGTACTTGGCTCTACATGGCTTGTGGCCCCTTGTCCCCTCCCTTAGAGATTCCTTAGTTCCATGCAAGGCCCGAAAAGTCATGTTTTGTTTCTGAATGTTGTCCTGTCTTGTCCTGTCTTGTGTGGTGTTGTCCTGTCCTGTCCTGTGCTGTTGTCTTGTGTTTGTTTATCCCATCTCGTGCGACATGAGTCGTGTGCTTGTTGTCTGTCTTTATGATGTATCTGTGTCTTTTGTTGCCCATATTAATGTTAATTGAAATCTCAAGATTGTCTTTCTTTCTACAACACCTAAACCAAACATTAGTTATTTCTTTTTACTACAAACATTTCCATCACTTTTGCATGTGTTGGTTTGTTGTTATTTTGAATGAACATTCCTAAGGGGCCATTCACATATCGCGACCTCTGCGTGCCCAAGTCCATTATTTCAAATGTAGACACGCGTCAGCCGCATGCACGGTGCGGCCAGTTTTTTCAGGCACGCCCTTTTTTCAGAATGCCGCAAGCGCACCGCAGGTCATGTGACGAGATTCAACCAATCAGCGTCCTCGCCTTTTCCGTTTCCACTGACGCCTCAGCAGAAACACGGAGGAGCTGCTCATCATTGTGGTCCAGGGATTTCCTGAACTTTATAATCTGTCAAGCTCCCAAACTTTTCCTAAAATATAACCCAAGCGCCTGAGTGCTTTTGGAAAGAAGGAGAAAGTGATGCGCCTAGCATTTTCCATGCCTTTTTAGGGGCGATATGTGAACGGCCCCAAAGAGAACTAAAAATTATTTTGATTTGTTCTAACTATTCAGATAATTTCAGAGTATTTGTGTCACATGATCACAGTTCTGTCTGATCTTGAAACAATGTTACATCACCAATGTTCACAGTGGACTGGCATGATGATGCGGATCGGAAGGAAGAGACGTTGGCTATTATTGCTGACCTCCTCGGTTTCAGCTGGACAGGTGAGTTCTGTTCTCCAGGGTGAGTCCTGGTCAGGGGTGGTTCTAGGCCAGAATGACCGGTGGGGCCGAGGTGGGGCCAGTGTGTTTTCAGGTGGCATATATAACGGCAAAACAGGTCAATATTTAATTTGATATATTTTATATTATATTAAGCATTTCATTTATTTTAATTCCAGTTCTTTTTCACAGCATGAAACCACACCATCTTTAAACCACACCATCATCATCTCACTGCAGTGAGGAGGAAAAGTATAAAATTAGTCAATTTGGGCTCCAGCTGTTCACTTTTACAACCAGAGTTCACACTTTGCACTGCTGGTCTTCAGTAAACTGTAAATGAGTGTAAGGAAGAGTGTGTTGGAATGTGAGGTTGTACCTTCACTCTATGCAGAGAACATTTACATTTATGGCATTTATCAGATGCTTTTATCCAAAGCGACTTCCATTCCTTACCTCCAGGGGTAGTCTCTCCCTGGAGCAACTTGGGGTTAAGGGTCTTGCTAAGGGTCTTGCTCAGTGGTATGTTGAAGGTAGGATTCGAACCCATGACCTTTTGGTCTGGAGGCAAGTATTCTACTCACTGAGCTACCTCCACCTCTCGCCTCCCGTCTTTGTTGGAACGCGCTGCCTCTGATAAAAATTGGCCTGTAGGGGACATTAAAGTAGGCTAGACACAGTAATATACAAGAATGTCTAGAAGCAAAATATGAAGAGATATGTCTGAGATTTCTGAGCCGTGTCTGTGCTGCTGTCGACAGAGCTGGCAAAGTTGCTGGAGTTCAGTGAAGATGAAATCCAGCAGGTCCGCTCAGAAAACCCGAACTCTCTTCAGGAGCAGAGCAGCTCCCTCCTACAGCGCTGGACCGAGCGCGAGGGGAAACACGCCACAGGTCAGTCCTGAGGGAGGGAACCAAGCCCGACCGATCTGAGTCCACTGAAAAGGTTCTGGTTCTCTGACTCAGGTTCTGGTTCTGTGTTCTCTACAGAGGACTGTCTGATCACGAAGCTGACCAAAATCAACCGCATGGACATTGTACACCTCATAGAGACACAGATGAGCAAGTCTGTCCAGGAGCAGACATCCAGGACATATGCAGAGATCGAGAGGACCCTGGACCACAGTGAAGGTGCCCCTTTAATCGCCAGGGCAACACAGTGACAGTCTGCTCTGATCATCCAGAATATTGATTTATAATAACATAGAATTTCAGAGTTGGAGAACTTTACTGATCGTGTAGGAACTTCATGTTCCGACTTAACAGATACACACAGAGACACACAAACACTAATAATCAATACAGGATCAGTACAGATCAACAACGTACAGTTCACTGCTGGAATACAGGCCGGAAGTAGATCAGTAATATTGATCAGGAGTAGATCAGTAATATTGATCAGGAGTAGATCAGTAATATTGATCAGGAGTAG
>JBBPDH010000080.1:13104870-13122999 GCA_037974565.1 Clupeocharax schoutedeni
AGAGAGCGAGAGAGAGAGAAAGAGGGAGATGGGGGAGTTTGTGTGTGTGTGAGAGAGAGAGAGGGAGAGAGAGAGAGAAGGAGAGGGGGGAGTGTGTGTGGGAGAGAGCGAGAGAGAGAGAAAGAGGGAGATGGGGGAGTGTGTGTGTGTGTGAGAGAGAGAGAGGGAGAGAGAGAGGGAGCGAAAGCAGTGCGCGTGAGTTGGTTTTAGTGTCCGCGAGGCGAGCAGAGAGGAGGTACGATGCAGAAATGTGGAAATTATAACAAACTGCAGAAAAACAGCATCGCGCGAGGGCCTCCAGAGCTGGACGAGGTACGAGAGATTGTTTTTATATGTTCTGAGATTTAAAAAAATTATCACAAATGAGATTTTTAAGATTTTTTCCAAACTTTTTGAAGCGCGAGACTCCTGTTTTGTATGGACGGTTGGTCTGCCTGAACCCTCTCCATGTGAACTGAAACGACTTAAATGTAACGGCTCGATTCCGACGGTTTACTTTTTTTTTATCTGTTGCATTGAGCGTTTGCTCGTTTTCTGCGTGAAATCTGGTCCGGGCTGGTTTTTGTCCAGGTTTTTGTTGGCTCGTGCGCAGGACCCCCATGCATATGGCCCGGGACTGCTAGAGGGGGGCATGGGGGGATGGGGGTAAAGTCTTTTGCTTCTGAAACTCTTTATGCATGAGTGTAAAGGAGGAAAAGAGAAGTTTTGAATGAGCTGCCGCTGGAGAAAGTTTTCCAGGTTTAAATCTGATATCTTGGTTTTGTGATAGAGCCTGATTCTCCCTGGCGTATAAATAGTCTAATTGCCCTGAGGAGGGGGGTAATGAAAAGGGGGACTAATGTAATTGCCACATGCCTGTGCATTTCAAATGCCCTGACCAGGAAAAACAGATGCAAGAATACTCCATTATGTTCTAAACTGAATCGAGTTAAATCAATTATTTGGGATTTTTAACATTGGATTCTAAATTTGCACGAATTTTGTAAAATGCAAACAAAGTCATTCTTCAATGGGTTTGACTGAGAATTTATTCGTCTGGGGGAAAATCACGAATTACTTACAGTGGTGGCGAATGGAACCGGACGTCTGCCTTTAAAATCTCCCTCACAATCAACTTATTATGCTGCCTGGTGCCTAAAACGTTGTTTAATCGTGTTTAAACAACGTGGATTCCACCTAAAACACATTTTAAACTCATTCATGGTGGAGGGATACATATCTGGTGTTTGGAGGTAAAATAGTTCCCCAAAACTATTCAGATTCAGTATTTTAACATCATCAACAACCATGTAAACACTCAGAGACACGGGAAACTTGGTAGTGAATAAGATGTGGTGGAGACGTCTGGTTCCATAAAAGAAATCAATACATTTGTTAACCATTTCACATCATATCCAGTCTTCACATCTCAATAATGCTATTAAAAGTGGAAAGAATTGCAATGTAATGTTCCTTCGCGCATGGCGTGCGGTCCACAGCTATGAATTAGTGTCAGTATGCACTGAATGTGAAGCTCTAATTGAATTCATGCCCCTCATCTATTTCTCTGTAATGACTTTGAACTCGTATCTCTGGAGGAACGTTGAGTTCCAAGCCAAACAAGGTCTAAAGATTAGGAATCTCAGCACAGCTTATACACACAACAGGCAGAGGGATGTGTATATTTGTGTATATCTAAGACAAATGGAGCCGTCCTCCCAGGGCTCGCTGCCGGTAATCACTCACACTGTGTTCCTTCACGGCGTCTGTTGAGTCTAGAGGGGCTGGAAAGACAGACGGGGAGGAAACCAGTGCCACTACTCCACTAGCTGCTACTCTCATCATATCTGCTCCGCTAGGCTGGTTCTGCCATTAACGTTCACTGGAAACGTTTATGAATGTCAGGCAGTCAGATTGTACACTGTGTGGCGTTTGCTAGTCCATCTGGTATTCATTCTTACAACTAGACACGTTTCCTGAACTTTTATAGCTGTACCTCTTGGTATTCAGGAACATCAAACTTATGGTTATGATGAAATAATAAAGAAACACAACGTAATACCATAGCAAATCTCACTCATCCCTCCTTATTTTCTGCAGGTGGTTTGGTGAAGAGTGCCCTGCGGCCATGCAGAACCAAGTGACTCCACTGCTGCTGGTGCAGCTGCTGCTCCTTTGCGGCTGCAGCAGTAACCAAGGGCTGGACGCGCCGTCGCTCCCGCGCTTCACTCATCCTTCTTACAATGCGACCATATACGAGAACTCTGCTGCTAAGACCTACGTGGAGAGCCCAGTCAAAATGGGCATCTACATCACAGACCCTTCTTGGGAAATCAAGTACAAAATCATGTCCGGTGACAACGAGAACTTTTTCAAAGCCGAGGAATATCAGTTGGGAGACTTTAGCTTTTTGCGAATAAGGACCAAAGGAGGCAACTCTGCCATTCTCAATCGGGAAGTTCGAGACCACTACGTGCTCACGGTCAAAGCTGTGGAAAAGAACTCGAACGCAGAGGCTCGGACGCGGGTCCGGGTTCAGGTACAGGACACCAACGACCTTCGGCCACTCTTTTCTCCGACCTCCTACAGCGTTTCCCTGCCTGAGAACACGGCGCTCCGCACCAGCATAGCCAAGGTCACAGCAACGGACGCCGACATCGGTACGAACGGAGAGTACTACTACAGCTTTAGAGAGTGGACCGACATGTTTGCGGTCCATCCCACAAGCGGTGTGGTCACTCTGACCGGAAAACTCGATTATGCAGAGACAAAGATGTACGAATTGGAGATATTAGCGGTAGACCGTGGGATGAAGCTGTACGGGAGCAGCGGCTTTAGTAGCATGGCTAAGCTAACGGTACGAGTGGAGCAGGCTAATGAGAATGCTCCTGTCATCACTGCTGTTACCCTTGCACCTTTGGATACCGACAAGGACCCGGCGTATGCCATAGTTACTGTTGAGGATGATGACCAGGGAGCTAATGGCGAGATTGCGTCTCTTAGTGTAGTAGCAGGAGACCCTTTACAGCAGTTCAAGGCTATGAGGACCAGTCCAGGAAGTAAGGAATACAAAATTAAAGCAGTGAAGGAAGTAGACTGGGAAAGCCAGCCTTATGGTTACAACCTCACTCTGCAGGCGAAGGACAAAGGCAGTCCACCCCAGTTTTCCTCGGCTAAAGTCATCCATATCACATCCCCACAGTTTAAAGTAGGACCACCCAAATTCGAGCAAGCTGTCTATAGGGTGAATGTAAGTGAATTCGCTCCGCTACACACTCCTGTTCTGATGGTTGCAGCTTTGCCAAAGTATCCCCAATTAAAGTACGCCTTTAAACAAAAATTAGATAAAAATCGTTTTGCCATCAATCCTGATACTGGCTTAATTACAACAGCTGGGCCCATCCATGCTGACCGCCTACCCCGATATGAGCTTGATGTTATTACTAGTGACAAAAAAGTAGCCACCAAAGTGATCATTGATGTGATTGATGTGAACAACAACGCCCCAGAGTTTGAGCAGTCATCTTATAAAGCCAGTGTTGATGAAAACATGCCTGTAGGTACTAGTGTGTTAACAGTTAAGGCCACTGATCTGGACAGTGGCGAGAACGGCTACGTTACATATAGCATAGCTAACGTAAACCCTCAGCCTTTTGTTATCGATTACTTCTCTGGAGTCATCAGCACCTCAGAGCAGCTAGATTATGAACTGATGCCGAGGATTTATATTTTACGTGTGCGAGCGTCGGACTGGGGCGAACCTTTTCGTCGTGAAGTGGAGACCCAGGTCACCATCACCCTCAGCAATCTGAATGATAACAAGCCTCTCTTTGAAAGCGTGGACTGCGAGGTGGCAATTCCCAGAGACCATGGCACTGGGGAACAGATCGCAACCGTGTCGGCCATCGACGCTGACGAGCTCCAGCTGGTGAGGTACGTGATAAAAGCTGGCAATGACCTGAACCTGTTTGAACTGAACCCTAACTCTGGCGTGCTGTCTCTGAAGCAGCCCCTTAGCGAGGGCGAGGCAGCAAAGTTGTCCTTCCACAGCTTGAAAATCACAGCCAGTGATGGAGAACATGAAACACAGCCCATGTTCTTGAACATCACCGTTATTACAGCACGTAAACCGGTTCAAGTTAAGTATGTTGACACCGGTGTGGCCACTATGCTGGCGGAAAAGCTGCTGCAAGGCAGCAAGATCCACAGCCAAGGAGAACCAGATGAGAACTTCTTAGACATTCATGCCGTCAACCGCTTTGTGCCCCAGTTTGCGGACTCCTTCCCCAGTGTGGTAGAGGTTAAGGAGGACCTGCCAGTCGGTGCTCGGATTGTGCATTTGAGTGCCTCAGACTCGGACAGCGGTTTCAATGGCAAACTTGTTTATGTCATATCAGGAGGTGACACAGAGAGTCGGTTTGTTGTTGATATGGATGATGGATGGCTGAAGGTGTACGCCCCACTTGACAGGGAAACAGCCGATCACTACACGCTTAACGTTACTGTGTATGATCTTGGACTACCTCAGAAGTCATCATCACGCCTGCTGGATGTGAAGGTTACAGATGCTAATGACAACAGTCCCCAGTTTCTGCAGGACTCATATGCCGTGGAAATAAGTGAGAACACAGCTGTAGGCACTGAGATCATTCAGGTTGAGGCTAAAGATAAAGATCTGGGAGACAACGGAGCTATCAGATACTCTATTTTAGCAGACACGGACCAATTTGCCATTAACGAGAAGACTGGAGTTGTTACGGTCAAAAAGCAATTGGATCGGGAGCTTCAGCCTGGCTTTGTGCTTAGGATTGCAGCTCGAGACCAAGCGGCTGTTGAACCTCAACTAGTGTCCACTGTGTCCCTTAAAATCACACTGGAAGATGTCAATGACAACCCCCCGAAATTTATTCCCCCCAATTATCAGGTGAAGGTCAGAGAAGACCTGCCTATTGGTACTGTAATTATGTGGTTGGAAGCTCATGACCCAGATGTTGGGCCGTCAGGTCAGGTACGATACAGCCTTGTGGACAATGGTGAGGGCAAGTTTGAAGTGGATAAACTGAGCGGCGCGGTGCGAATTGTTCAAAATCTGGATTATGAGAAAAAACAAGTTTACAATCTTGTAGCGAAGGCTAAGGACAAAGGCAAACCCATTTCTTTGTCCTCAACGTGTCACATCGAGGTGGAGGTGGTGGACGTTAACGAAAACCTGTATCGCCCATGGTTCCCATCATTCGTGGATAAGGGATTTATCAAAGAGGATGTGCCGGTTGGAACTTCGGTCATGAAAGTCACAGCTCAGGATGAGGACAAAGGCAGAGACGGGGAGATCCGCTACTCTATTCGGGATGGATCTGGTCTCGGCATCTTCTCCATTGATGAAGAGACCGGTGAGTAGTTTTTCCTTCACTTTATAAAGGTGTTTTGCTGTACTGCTGGGTTACGTCTCAAAATGTGGGATGCAGAAAGTGAACGTGATTATTTTGTCTGGGAATGAATATTTCATGAAACCAATCGCCTATGCATGAATATGAGCAGCGGTATGGCAGAGCAGGCAGCCGTGGTGTTACCAAGTAAATTTAGATTTTTTTTCCTCCGGATTGTCGGTCAGGTGCACATGCAGGTTGGTGGGAGGAATTTGTTGAGTTGCAACTTTGGGTTTTCTTGGTCTAAGAAGACAGAATTGACGGCAGGAACAGATGGAGCAGCTGTCTCTCAGACGTGCTGTAAACATTACAAGCAAGTTGCCTTGGTTTTAAGAGGACTGCGGTGCACTTCCCCCACATCCTTCCCAACATCCCCCCACCCCCCCCCAAAATCTTCCACCCCAACCCACCTACGTTTTCTCTGCAAATGTTTTCTTTTCCTCCTCCATACCTTAGATAGTTTCAAACAGCACACGTGATTTAGGCATCTGGGACAAACTGCTGGTTAGTGTGCGTTTGCATAAAGGAGCTTTTGCCGTTTGAACCGAAACCGGTTTCTGTGGCAAAAGTCAAGATCTGGCCTCATTACTGCCACACAAAGAATGTATTAATACTTCTCTCAGCTGGCCACGGTCACCGCGAGCACCTGTGCCAAAAACGCTTAAAATAAGCAGTCTGGAATTCCAGCGCTGCCCACCCAGTCTTCGGAACCTATTTAATATGTATTTAATATGTACCGAATTTCTAATTTGCGGTCTAATGTGGGCTTCAGCCTTTTTTCTTTTTACGAAAGTGTATTTCTGTGCCGCGGCATGCATAATTAATGTACAAATGGGTCCGTGAAAATGTCATACATTAAACATAAGCTTTTTAGCATGCATGCACTCAGCAGTGTGGACCCTGTGCAGAGCATCATTTTTTAAAGTTTACTCCAAACTTGTAGGTATTAAATTAAGCGCTCATTTAGCTGAAGGTGGTGCACGGCACTTTATTAAGGTGGATAAATTAGCTGTGGCTGTTAGGCGTCCCTGCAGGGAAATCTCGCTTTCTGCGGTGGTAAATTTAGCATGACAGGATGCACTGGCAAGGGGGCTCTTCCCCTACAGGACCATCTGCCAGTCATTGTGTTCTTCCCCCAGTATTATGGAGATTTTGCCCTGCCTCATTCAGATGATGTGACGTTTATTGATCATTTGCACCTCTTTTGTTCTGAGCGGGTTGGTGTTTTCGAGAGGGAGGGAGAGAGGGACAGAATAGCAGGACAGGGAGAAGAGAAAAGCAACTGTTTGTTTGATCCAATTGAATACTCAGCTGAGATTGGTTTAAACTTGGCCACAAATCCGGGCTGCAAAGACTTGATTAAGCCTGCCTGGAACATTAACTCTTTTGCAGTCCCACATTGTTTGGTGTCTTTTGCCTGTGTCAGCATCTTTTGGCCATACTTGCCACCTCCCAAGATCCCTAGAGGGTTCCTAAATTATCTCTGGTGTTTCTCAACGGCTCAGTATGTCGTTCTTTGCTATGTTGATATTGCTGAAAGTGGCAATATGCAAATGAGCCCCCTAACCAATCACGGTGTTTCTCACGATGAGCATTTTGGCTAATTAAAGATCCAGATGATCAAATAGTTTGATGTCAGAATGAAAGCAATGCAGGCCACAGCCGAGCCGATTCTGATAACGATACGATATTTCTTATTTGATTAATCAATTAACTTTCAACTGAGCTTCTTTTTTATGAGCCTCCAAAAGAGAATTACCTTAGAGCTTTGGAAACACGCATTTGTTGAACTTTGGATTTTCAGTTAAATAGCGAACAAAAAATTATATAAACAAATGTATTCCACAAGAATGAAATAAATAAATAAACACGCTTTTTCTTTTATCTTGCTTCCATAATTGTTGGAAGTCAAATTCATTATGTAAAATAAATGAGGTGTTTCATGCAGCTCTAGATTGTGTACAAAAGATCCATCCAGTATTTCACACACTGCCCTTAACCAAACAAACAGGGTTAATTATGCCCTCTTTAGAGCAGGAAGCTGTTCAGTGATTTTGAAATATGCTCGGAAAAGCAGGTTGTGGCATGTTGGGTAGTTACTTTGTTACCCAGCTCTACATTACACAGTAAAAGTGTGTGTTAAAGTATTTTCTGACAAGATCGGCCAATTAGCCATACTGTATCGGGTTGATCCCACCTGTAGTGAGTCAACTTCTGAGTGTTCATTGGAAATCTCAGAACTCAAAATTTCCATTTAATGCGGTTATAGGTGCTTGGATTAGTAAGCCGTCCTTCACCCGACGCATCTCAGCTTGATATATTTAGCCAGGCATGACACTGGAGTCGTAGTCTGGGCGGCACCGCCTTTAACCCAAAAGATGCAGGTCATTGGGAGCACCTGACCTGCTCTTCCGCCCCCCGTGACCTCGGTGATCTACGAGTGTTGTCGGCATTCGGGTCGTCTTGCACTGAGCTCCATTGTTCTGGATCACTGCCAGGGCTGGTGGCAAAGTAAATATGCCTGAGGCTGGAACACCTCCCGGTGGGACACAGATTAGATGGGGGTCTGCCCAGGAGGGCTGGGAACATCAGGGGAAGGCCTGTAGTTACTGATTGCGCTTCAAACAAGGAATCAATCACAGCCGAGCCAGTCGCTCCTCTGTGTTTGACTGTGGCGGTGAAGCCAGAAATACAGTTTCCAGTAAAGCTGAACTGTGAATGAATGAATCATTAAAGTGCCACAAGACCCGGGACTAGAACTGTCTCAGACGATATATTTTTGGAGGCTAATATGCAGAGTGGAGAAGCATTTCTCTTCAACCCCTAGTGGTGTAGTAGGTCTCCAGAGAGAGCCGTGTGGTATTCAGCTCAGCGTTCATGCAAACTGAGAAATAAAACCCCAGAACTGCTTTAAAAAATTAAAATGGGTTATTTAAAGGGGACAAACCAACAAACACTTAATGCAGAAATTTACTTTAAAGAGAGGCTGGGTTTTAACCAGGGATGCACCGATATGGCAATTCCAGGTTTCGTTTTATGGGGGCGTTGGGGATGGTGCGATTTTGCTTTATGGGGGGGGGGCTTGGGATGGTGCGAGATTTACAATAATGGGGTGATGCTGAGGGCGCCGCACAATTTAGTTTGATGGGGTTGGGAGTGATGTGTGATTTTGTGTCGTGGGGGTGCTGGTGTGGTGTATGATTTTGAGGGTGTTGGGGTGGTATTGGTTTTTGTTTTGAAGGACGTTGGGATGGTTATTGATTTCATTTTCTCGGGTTTATGTAATTGGGATGCAGAATTTGTTTAGCAGTTTGTTTTGTTGTGATAGGGGTCGCACATGATTTTTTGTCATCAGCGCTGGGTAGCTGTGCAGTTTTGTTTCCTCAGGTTGGCTTTGGAAGGGGCGTGTTTGTTTGTTTGTTTTTTTTCCCGTGGTATCAAAGCTTTGGCTGTGGCGGGCCACCATGGAGACACACTCTAGAAATGATGGACTACCTTTCAGGCGATATATATACATGATATAATTTTTGGCCGAACTCTCACTTATGGGTCCATGCTGGTCTATTTGTGTGTTTACTCCTCGTGCCCTCAGGATAGACCAGGGGGCGGAAAGGAATGTGTTGGAGTGAACCTCTCAGTTCTGGCGTCTCGTTAGCGCTGAGATCCGCGGTTCTCCTCTACCAAGGGCCGTGTGGATGCACTCGCGTTATATTTAGTCCCTCTGCTCGTGTATTTAAGGCGGCTCAAGGAGAATAAATGCTGCACTCGAAAGCCGCGTAGAAGCTCGCTCGTGTTTTTTCGGGTTCTCCTGCGTCAGGAAAAGCTTGCTAATTTGTAACCACACACCAGAGATAAGATTAGCTTTGCTGCTAACCCAAAATTGTTACTGCGAGATTTCATCTTCATCTGTGTCCTCCTTTTTCGGTTCTTCCTGACGCCACTGGAGATCTCCTGAGTGTGTGAGTCTCCGGTGGTGATGTTTACTGTGTCCAGATTGCGCAAACACGCCGAAAGCCAGGGCTGTGTTGAGCCTTGGTGCGAGACCCCTGTGTGTGTGTGTGTGTGTGTGTGTGTGTGTGGACCCAGGGCTAATTTGAGCCCCGCTGTGCGTGTGTGTGTGTGCAAGTACTCCAGTTAGCAGATTGATTTTGTGTGTGGGTGTGTGAGTTTGATGGAGGTTTGATGTGTGTGTGTATGTGAGTGTGTGTGTGGAGGTGGGTTGAGTGTGAGTGTGTTTAGATGCTGCTTCCCGAGTAATTGAGTTAATAGAGGCCTCACACACTCGTCCGGGATAAAGGGTTTGCCACAAATCTGATTGATGTTGCCAGAGCCACGCAATGAATTCGGCGCCTTTTACTGCTTAATGCCCTCATGGCAAAAGAACAAGCGAAGAGGCTCCAAACCACACCCCACAAATCACAGGGAGCGCTACAGTGAAGCACAGAGACACTTTACAAAGGCCCTAATGGCTGAATGGCATGGAGTCTTCAGAATAAAACTATAAGAATAAAAATTACGGTGCTGTTTAAGGGCAACTGTATGATTTACTATACGGCCCCCTCACTGGCAGCTAACATCCTGTTGTACCGCTTTACGCCTCAAACTAAAGCTGCACAATATGGACCAAACATTAATGTTGTAATTGTATCTAATTTTCAATATAGTAAAGGGTCCATATCATCACTTTTCTGGGATTAAATAGGCTGTAAATACTGTTAAACTTTCCAAAAATGGACAGTCACTCCTCCACCCAGACAGTCGACAGCTTGCCATACTTTTTTGTGAATCACAAAACCAATATATTTCCATACATATCCTTCTCCAGCCCAAAGCACAAGTTCAGCAGAGTGGTAGGAGTTGTCTGGGCAGCCAGTCAGAAAAAAAAGCCCATTTCCATGTAGGTCTTAAAAAAGAAACAGGAAAAGAAACAGCCTGTTAAATTCTAAGAGATAAAAAAGACAGAAAATAGTGTAAGAATTAATTATGAACTATATTTTTGGTACACAAAGCCACATAAACGTCATCCAGAAACAAAAGGAAAATGTAGAATACGGGTTCTTCGAAAACCTTTGAAAATCAGGGTCTTTAACTTTTTGTTGGATTTCATGAAGGCAGCACACATCAGAGCGCATAGTAACAGAGCTGTGATTGGTCACCTATCAGAAGCTCATTTGCATATCACAGCCGTCGGCCAATAGGAATTTCAGAAACCGATATCGGGATTATGGTTAATGGGTGATATATCGTGCAGCAATTCCTCTAACTATGTTAACCTCCAACAGACTGATGTGGTTGCTAACATGACACACTTATCGTCCATAAAAACGGACAAACTGAAACAGCAGCTCTGCTGAAGCCTGAGTTTTGCACCTCCTGTGTAGCTTATAGTGTTGAAGACGAGTCCGAGATAACGAGAGAACTCTTGCCTTGAGTTTATTCAAAACAGAATTATGCAAACGGACAAATTTAGCAATTCATTAGCGCCGCACTGGCAACAGGAAAGGCTGACCCCTTTTTACATTAGAGGTCATGGCGTTGGTACTTTCCTCAATTAAATGCATTTTTGTTTCTCGCCTGACCTCTCGCCCGCCTCCTGCGCTTGTTCTCAGACTCGGGGAAGCGTGTGCGCTCGGTAACTTATCTCATTCGTGTTTTTTCCAAGGCCAGGAGTTTTGTTTCGTCCCCTTTTATTTTTCCGCTCTGTAATTAAGTCAACTCAGACACTTAGCCTGTAAGTGGAAGGGTTACGGAGCAAATAAAAGCCCTTAGCATTTTCAAAAGAGCCAGAGAACAAAATGCACGTGGTCCCAGGCCCCCCCCACCGACCGCCGGTGACCGGTACTGTGGCCCCTTTGGTTTGGAATGCGGTGTACCTTTTTTTGTGCAGAGGATCACAGGCTTTGTCTGTCTCCCATTGACAGAAAATGCCTTGTGTACCGGCTGGACATGCAACAACAAAGTACCAGCAAGAGCAGCTTGTTTTTTTGTGTTTTAAAAATGCACCTACAACCCCCTCCCGTCCCGTCCCGTCCTGAGCTTCCCTGTCCCGTCCCAAGCTCCACATTGTCCCTCCCGTGCCCTTTCGCTAGGGAGGGACAGAGAAAGAAAGAGGTAGAGCTGAATTGGGTGATGCCAGATAACAGAGGTATGTGCCGGCCACTTTGCTTTTTCATGTTTGGCTGCCTCTGCTACGACCTGGGCTGAGGGGGCGGGGCCGGGTGAGGGGTGTTACTATGGGACACAGCAGGGTGGGCTATTGAACCTGGCTGTAATCCCAAACGACGGTCCTGGTACCTTCATCAACTTCATTTTGTAACGTTAAAGAGCCCACACAGAACTTTTGAAACTCTGGGACGTGTCTCTCTTTGTAATAAAGGCTTTAAGTGATTTTTAAGAGTGACGATATAACAGAAGAGTGCTGTTGATCAGAATATGATCAAATACTGTCCCATTGTTCAGCTCTAATTCAAACACTGCATTCAATAATTTCTCTGTTCAAATATTTGGACTTTTTCTGACAAATCAGATTTCCACCACAGACACAAAGAGAGATAAACAGAAATGGAGAAATGAAGGGAATTCCTCAGCTCCTTTCTTTCATCCCTCTCCTTTCTTTCGTCTCTCTCTTTCTCTGTCTCTCTCTTTCTCTCTCTTTTTCTCCATTCCTCTTTCTCTCTCTGTCTCTCCCCCCCCTCTCCCCCTCTCTGTCTCTCTCTCTCTCTTTCTCTGCCTCTTTCTCTCTCTGTCTCTCTCTCTCTCTCTCCCTCTCCCTTTATCTCTCATTCTCTCTCTCTCTCTCTATCTCTCCCTCTTTATCTCTCTCTCTGTCTCTCTCTCCCTCTCTCCCTCTCCCTTTATCTCTCATTCTCTCTCTCTATCTCTCCCTCTTTATCTCTCTCTCTGTCTCTCTCTCCCTCTCTTCCTCTGTCTTTATCTCTCTCTCTCTCTCTCTCTCTCTGTTCCCAGTCTGGGTCTCGGGACACGTGACTGACTCCACAGAGTCTCTGCTTGGGCTGCGTTTCCAGGGCGACGGTGCTCCGGAATGCACAGGGTGCAGGAGTTGATTGCATGCTGCCAAATGAAAAGCACACTTTCCCTCGTTAACGTCGGCCCGACTCAGGCACTGCGTTTTAGGTGCCTCGCTCAAATGCCATGGCCCAAAAGAGGCGGGTTTGCCCTTTCTCATGCAAATGTGCGCTAACGAGGGCTAATCGAGTTGAAGTGTATGAGTGTGGGAGTTCATCAAAGCAGAAGAAAACGAGTTTGGTGGGAAGGTTTTTCGGGAAGTTTGTCACCGAAGTCTAAACGGCACACTGTCCTCTTCTGCAAGATGGCATTTCTTTTTCAAGCGAGTCTTCTGTTAAGGTGCCTGGCTGAGTTGATAAGTATAGTTCCTGCAGATTTTGCATTCTAAAAAGAGATTTGGAGGGAAAAGAGAATCCAGACGGGTCCTTGGGTTAATGTATGAAAGGAATCCTGTCCAGATAGCGTCTGATAGCGTGTCTGTCCTATTAAAGTCTGTAAGCTATATGCAGGCTTGTTTTCTGCTAATATGAATTGTGTAAATTGATGACAGTACCTCCGCAGGCCATTGTTCAGTGCTCCGAAATGAGAATTCCCATTGCGGCACACGGGATCTCCCCCTCCTTCAGCTTGTTTGATGTCATGCTATCTTGATTGAATGAGAATTGAAAGTGAAGTGAGCGACTGTAGACGTCGGTGCGGGATGAAGATTGTGAAGTATCTCTTCCCAAAGTGCATGTGACTGCATGTCAACGCTAGCTGGCATGTTAGCGTGGCATGGCCAGGGATGGGCCAAAAGTGTTCCTGTCAGTCCCAAATTGATGAGGAATGAAGATAGATGCTTTAGTTCACTCTTGCCTAGCTGATCAAGGATCAAGCTCATCAAAACAGAGAAGAGAAACATTAGCTAATGTCACGATTCAGCCAGTGGCCGGTAGGGGCCACTGTTTTGTGTTTGTTTTTGGGGACTTTTATTTTGACTTTTATGTCTGTTTGTGCTCACGTGTCTTGTGTTTATTATCACTTCTTATGTCATGTATATAAGTTCTGTCTGTGTGGACCTCAGTATCGGTCCATCGCCTCACTTTGAGCTCCCATGCCTCGTTTATGCCGTGTTCCTGTTCCTGTCTGTAGCGGCCCTTGAGCCAGGTTTATAGTTTTGTTTGATTATAATAAAGAGAGCACGATCATGGAAGCCTGGCTGTCTGGTGCCTATGTTCCAAGAGGTAAATCATGGAGGCGGGTTTACCCCGTCCTCAGTGACGCCTAACAATAGAGAATCAGCGATCGTGTCTGGAAACCTCCTGTTTGGAATGTTCTTCTGAATTTAGTTTGGCCAGTCAATTGCGCCGGTGGGCGCAGGCTGGGATTCGGTGCAGCTGGCCTGCAGACAACGGATAAGTGCACAGTCGTGTTTGTTGTAATGACATATAAAGATGTAATTAGCAGCTGAGTTGAGTCTCAAACATCTGGCTTTTGAACCGAGTGGCTTTCCTATTCCCTGTGTTTTACTGCCGTGCCACCCTCCACCCTGCCACATTTTAAAACTCCTTTGATCCCCTCCTCGCAGAAATACTCCAAGGAGCACAGGCTTATAAATAGAAAAGGGAGAGGGGGTGGGGGGGGTTGAAAAAAAAGTGGGCCTTTCAAAATGTCAGCGCAGAGCCCTTTTGAAACACACTCCCTCGCTTCACGGTCTTATCACCCTCGCCGCAAGAGCAGAGAAAAAAGGCGCTTTGGCACGAACTGGCGCTCTAACGCTGCGGCCTTGCAGTAATACCTAGTGGCGCAGGCCGTGTGTCACTGGGCAGCTATTTCATGGTTCATAAAAATGTTGTGATAGCAGAAGACAGGCTGTTTTTTATCAGAGGGGGACAAGTTCCAGAGCCTGGGCCGGATTCAAGCCCCTGAAATAATCACAGCGATACCGACGGCGGCGGGTTCTGAGGCTCCTGCAATAACACCGGCTGTTCGGGACAATGCGCTGTGTCTGGGCAAGTCCCAATAGAGCCTCTCAACTGGAAGTAACTGGCTAAAGTTGGCGGAAGAAACAACGAGGGGGTGTGGGGGGGGGGGGGTAAAAAGACAGCATTCCACCAGGCATGTTCTAATTGCATCACTCCCTTTTCGTCCATTGAAGAACTTCCTCTCCCTGTTCCCTCTTTTCCGCACTAGCCTTTGTTTCTCTCGGAGCCCCCAGGCTTCTGTATCTCTTTTATTTCCATAGATCTCCTGTTGCCTTTATGTACTTTTTTCCAAGTTTCCAGTGAGGCCTGATGCCCGTTTCGCTGGCTATTTTTTCACAGCAGCCCCTCCGTCCCAGTCCTCTCTTTCTCTTTTTAAGGCGATAAGATTAGTGCGATATGTAGAGCGAGACACACTGCTCTGCATTGTTAAGCCAGCAAAATGAGTCCGTTCCTCCATCTTTGTTTATTTTTCTCCCCCCGCCGTGCTGGTTCTCCCTGCGGCCAGCTGTTACGGGCGCTAGGAGCCTCTTAGCGGTGATGGCTGTGTACAGAAGGCACAGCGAAGCGTGAAGAGGAAACTGGGGGTCGACTCCAGAGGCTCGCTGGCCCGCAATCACTTGTGCAGGATATTCGGCAGATAAGGTGGCTTTTGTGCGAAGTGCATATTTGTTAAAGTCATCAGCCACTGGCTTGATAACTGCTTCCTCAATCCACACTCGAGTGCTGATAACCTCGGGAGCGCAAGATGGGATTCTTTTTGTTTTTTTCTTGTTACGGACAGCATAATAAGAGGCTAGTCGAGAAGTCCCCATAGCGATGCGAGAGCTTTTCTTCCTGCTGGCCTCATAATCATTTCCAACAGAAGTAGCACACACCGATAACACCAGGCAACAGAAATTAGTTCCTTTCCATTCTGTAGTGTTTGTTCTACAGTCTCGGTGCTGATTTCGGTGCTAACGTTTATTTTCATGGAGCTTCAAGGGTTTAGTTAGAAATGTCATTTTTAGAAAAGACTAAACTCCTGACGGGCTTTCGTTCTACTTTTTGCAGATTAATCTGTTGTTTGTTTGTTTGTTGTACATAACAGGATAGCCGACTCTCACACATCAGTGAGACTAATATAATAGCAGTATTACAACAACCATATATTATAAAACATATGTTGAATTTATTTTATCTCTAGAACCATTGAAGTGAGGAAAAAGCGGATGTGATTTTCTGAATCAGCGTACAAAACCTGTCTAAGGAACATCAAAACCCAGTGTCTGGGCTAGTTCTGAAAACGTTCCCTGTAAATTAGATTTTGTTTCAAGGCAGATCTTCTGTAGTGCGATTGCCAGGCTTGCACCGAAGCTTCTGAACAGGCGGAGCCGGGTGCTGCTAAATGGTTTAGGGGTTTTCAAGGCAGCACACTTTTATAAACTTGGAAAAACGTCTGGGAACGGAGGCACTCACATGGTCTGGGTCTGGGAGGGGAAAAAGTACGAAGGCTAGTGAGAGCTTAGCTTCGGGTACACTTCTAATACCCCCCGCTCTGACAGAGGAATTTGAGCTATTCCTGCAGAGCTCTGGAAGAGAGAGGCTAAAGGAGAGACGGGAGAGAGAGAGAGAGAGAGAGAGAGTAAGAGAGAGGAAAAACGCTGGGAAAGTTTACATCCAGCACGTGAGCCCGAGGCCCGAGAAGCTTTGGGAATGCAGGAGAGGGGGAGCTGGGGAATTAGCCGAGCGAGTTCAAAGCCAAAATGTCGGACTTCTAACATGCAGACCAGGGGAATGCGCTAACGGAGCACTCCGCTACTGTTTAAGCCCCTTGTTCATTACTTTTCGTCTTTCCTCCTCCTGTCTGGGGTGTCGGAAAAATCACTTTTTGGTGTTTCTGTCAGAAACTTTGAAAACTGTGACCTTTAAAAGGATGTTTTCCTCTCAGGATACACAGTGTCAGTGCTTTGGGCTGTTCAAAAGGAGGGAAAATTACTTGCTAGCAATGCTAACATAAAATAGATTAAAGAGACACAGGTGGTTTGTTTGCTGTCCTGTAAAAACTCATACAGCCAAACATCACACCATCTACAAAAGAAAACTGGCCCAAAAATGATAGAAATTCTCAATTTTCAAGCTGGTTTTCGGCTGAACTCTGCGTTTTGATCTTCTTTCGGGAATTGACCGAGAGTTTTGCGTCCGGGTGTAGAAGCAGGGCCGATGGCGGAAGCCGGTCGGCTGCGTTTGAGGCAGCGGGAGCAGTTTCAGACGAAAGTGGAGGCTTAGAGTCATCGTTGCTTATTACTCGTCGTGCCTCTGCCAGAAAAAGAAGCGCGCGATATTGACTGGGATTTCACTGCGGCTCCTTGCTATATGAAAATGAGAGCGTGGGGATAAACAGGATTTTACATTTCCTAATCCTCTTTTGACAACCCTGCTAATCTGTTTTTGGCTTTCTAATTTGGTGCGAATGCCAGCTTTTCCGTACGTATGCAATATGCACTCTCACAGATTGAAGCCGTGCCGCTGTAGCAGAACGCCCGCTGTATGTGTGTGTGTGTGTGTGTGTGTGTGTTTTGTTGCCACTGTGTCAGTTTATGGGTTTCTTTCAGTGTGTACCAGCTTCCCCACGTGTATAGATCTGACCCCAATCACTTCTATTCAGAGGAACTGTCTTGAAACAATCATATAAAATGTTATATAAACTGTTTACAGTGGAGGTGAATGGAACCAAACATCTTCCTTTAAAATCTCCTCAGCAAATGGTTCTGTTCTGAGAAGCTTTTGTTCCTAAAATTAAACCCGTTCATGGTGGAGGGATACATGCAGGGCGTCGTGAGGTAAAATAGTCCCCAAAGAAAAGAGATTTAGTTCAGATTCACTATTTTACACCATCAACATCCATATAAACACTCAGAGACAGGTGGAGCTCCACTGTAGAGAATAAACGGACTGGATTTGTGTTGGAGACGTTCGGTTCCATTCACCTCCACTAGAAAGAAAACAGGCTCTAGAGTGACCTGTTTCACATCAGACCCACTCTGACTGATCTCGGTCAGATCTCAGCCACTGAATTCTGGAGAATTTAGATAGAAGTGTGTCTTTATACGGAGACTGAGCCGTTCCTCGGCGCCCACGCTCCTGTATGTATACCTCTGTGCGCCTGAGAGTGGATGTATTACAGTATTATTTCCCTCTGCTGGGAACAGTATAATGCTGTTCCGCTGTGTGTGTGTGTGTGTGTGTGTGTGTGTGTGTGTGCAGTATAATGCTGTTCTTACTGACTTACTGCTAATCCTGCCTCGGTCTCATTAAAGGAGGGGAGGAAAAAGAAAAAAAAAGAGAGGGATAGTGGTGTGTGTCCCGCTGGGAGGGAAAATAGAGGCTCACCTCGGCTTCAGACGCAGCAACCCTGTCCACTTAACATTCTCTCTCTCACACACACACACACACACACACACACACACACACACACACACACAGCATTCCCATCATTACGGCCCGTCCCACTCTCTCCTGCTGAGGCTCTGTTCACAGGTTGCTGAAATCAAGAGCTGTTAGGGTGTGTGTGTGTGAGAGAGAAATAGAGAGAGTGTGTGTGTGTGTTGTGTGTGTGTGTGTGTGAGAGAGAGAGAGAGAGTGTGTGTTGTGTGTGTGTGTGTGTGTGTGAGAGAGAGAGAGAGAGAGAGTGTGTGTGTGTGTTGTGTGAGTGTGTGTGAGAGAGAAAGAGAGAGAGTGTGTGTGTGTGTTGTGTG
>JBBPDH010000080.1:13123099-13133300 GCA_037974565.1 Clupeocharax schoutedeni
TTTTATGAATTAAATTAGGCAGAATATGCTTGTTTAAAGATATCATCTAGATAATTTTACATATTTTAAGACACTTTTGATGCTGCTTATATTTGCTTATAAAACTTTAACGCACTGTGAAAACATTTTCTTGATTATTTGTTAAAACATAAGTGCTTTTTACTCTTCAAAGAGCTTGGACAATATATTAGAACATAAATATTTTAGTTAAAGTACTTTGTCGTAAGGGTAGGCTTATTTATAGAGAACTGTATCAGGCCTAAAACAGACCCCTGTGGAACACCATATGTCAATAACAGATCAATGGGGTGATTTCTGTTATAATGTTTTATATGTATGTACACACATTTGTGTTGAATGTGTGTGTATGTGTTGGGGGGTGTTTTGTGGGGGTGCTTTTGTTTAGATAATATTTATTTGCGATCATGTTAGTCCGTCAGCTCTAAATTAATCATGCAGCTGCCTTCACCTTGACATTTAGCTGTGCACCGCTGTTTTATGGCTGTTAATGAAATACATCCTTTTACACCGCTGAGGCGAGTGAACTGGTATTTACTAAAAGAAAATGTCACTCTGTAACATTTCCCCGAGCCCTCGGCTCATTCGGAGTGAGGTTCAGTCCGTATCGATCCGCCGGCGGGTGGAGCAGCTGTTAAAATAACTCACATTGATCCGCTCAACACCGCAACGTCGTTCACCAGTCAGACCCGCCTGACACTTCGACGTTTGAGTTATTAACGTCGTTTTGTGAAACGTTTAGTTCATATTACACCATGTGACATATTACACCGAGATCGCATATTAATTACAGAATGAATTGTTTTATAGTAGATTTACAGTTGATCTTCAGTACTTATAGTAGATTAATAGTAGATTTACTTTACTTATTTTCTGTCTCTCTATCTGTCTCTCTCTCTCTCTCTCTCTCTCTCTGTCTTTCTCTCGCTCTCTCTTTTTCTGTCTCTCTCTCTCTGTCTCTCTCTCTCTCTCTTTCTGTTTTTCTGTCTCTCTGTGTATCTCTGTCTGTCTCTTTCTCTTTTTTCTGGCTCTATCTCTATCTCTCGCTCTATCTCTCTGTCTTTCTCTCTATCTGTCTGTCTCTGTCTGTCTCTCTCTCTCTGTCTCTCTCTCACTCTCTGTGTGTCTCTCTTTCTCTCTGTCTTTCTCTCTATCTGTCTGTCTCTCTGTCTCTCTCTCTTTCTCTCTCTCTGTGTCTCTCTCTGTCTCCTCTGAAAGTTTTATTGACTCTCACCATGTTTTTCTCTCTCAGGTTCTCATCAAAGTGATTGACACCAATAACCACCGGCCGCAGTTTTCGGAGCCGCGGTACGAGGTGACGGTTCGCGAGGATGCCCTGCCGGAGACAGAGGTTCTGCGTCTCAGCGCGTCCGACCAGGACGAGAAGAACAAGCTGACCTTCACCCTGCTGAGCAGCACCGACCCGTTCAGCCTGCGCAAGTTCCGACTGGACCCCGGAACCGGAGTCCTGTACACCGCAGAGAGCCTGGACCATGAGACCATGCGGCAGCACACCCTCACCGTCATGGTAATGACATCATCCGTCCTCCTGCACGTCCATCTGTGCCTCTCTGTTGGTCTCTCTGTCTATATATTTGTCTGTCTCTATGTCTCTGAATTATTCAATAAAGAATGTTTAATATCTACATATTATTCTACAAATTCACACACACACACACACACACACACACACACACACATATATATATATATATATATATATATAAACAAAAATAATATTACAAATAACTGCATGAAAATATTTTGTTGTGTCACTTTAATGTTAACTGATTAATTTGCCATTAACTAATTAATGCTCTTGTGACATTCATCTTTAGGGGGTCTTTGATTAATGCCATCATATTCAGTACATACAGTATGTGATTAATATATAATTATAGTTAATATATTAATTCTAGATACCAGGAACCTAATTAGAAATATATTAACAGATTAAGTAACCAGAGATTTCATTTAATGGGCTTGATGTTCGGGTTCTGTTTTTCCTCCTTTACTCGTTTAATTTGTCTCCCTTGTATGAAAGGCTGTGGACTGTGTGTGTTCCGCATTTTGTGCTGTTTATTAGTGGGATTGATTTGTCGGTGTTATTCGAAATGCCTAGGCAGTCGGGTGTCGCCCCACCTGATGTCCTCCCTGAGTTTGTTTACCACTTTATTCCAAAAGCGTTGATGCGTGTCTCAGAGGAGCAGAGCAAATCACCAGTTCGATTTCTCTCAGCGTTTGATGAGTTTGTCATCTTATTGAATTATTGGAGACGAAAGAGTGGCCACAAGCTTGTTTTCGAGGTCTCTTTCTCGAGGTTGTGGTCATAAGAACCTTGATATGTAAAACATATTTCATGGAGAAAATGTCATATAAAAGGTTATACAAAGAAAAATCTGCACTAGTATATTCACCAAATAATTCAAAATAATAAATAAATTAAAAGGAGTTTAGTGATGACAACAAGAAATTTTGTTACACAACTAGTATTTGCAATATGGTTTGTATAAAATTGAGTTATTATAGTAGTTAGTTAGTAAAAGTTAGTATTGTAACATGATTAATAAAAGCAGTAAGATAATATGGGTAATGTTACAATTAAACATATACCTATTTTTATAATGGATTCTGAATATTCAATTCTTTCAGTTCTGTTTTTTTTTATCATCAGATCTTCCTCGTTGCCATTGCCGCTCCCTCTCTCTCTCTCTCTTCCTCTTCTTACTGTCTATTTCTTCCTCTCTCGTCCCTTCAGGTGCGAGACCAGGACATCCCTGTGAAGCGGAATCTCGTGCGGGTGATCGTGAACGTGGATGACAGTAATGATAATGCTCCCTGGTTCTCCGGGACGCCGTATGTGGGACGTGTTTTTGAATCTTCTGCTATCGGCTCCAGGGTGCTGCAGGTCACTGCACTGGACAAGGACAAGGGTCAAAACGCTGAGATCATCTACAGCATCGAATCAGGTGACTTTTTGATTCTTCATTGAGTTGATACTGTTTGGGCAGCTTGGGCAGCTGGCGCCTTGTGGGAATTGCCCCTGCAATCAGAAGGTTGTGGGTTTGAATCCCTGGACTGCTAGTGTCATCACTGAGGTTCTTTCGAGCAAGGTACCTGGGCGCCCCTCATGGGTGGCAGCCCCCTGCTTCACGTGGTGAATGGGTTAAACACAGAGAAAGTATTTCACACTGTGTTCTGTGTTCAAACATGACTATACGGGGCCAGATTACTTCATAACAGTGCAGGGATCTTGTAAATCAAAGCAGGTGTAACCTAAAGCATGGACACCATGACCTATGAAACGTTTGGACGCTGAAGTTTCACGCCAGATCCCCCAGAGGTGGTCCTAGCATTCCTGTCATGTTGTCCATGTGTTCCTCTCTGCCTCTGGGCAGAGAACTAGGGAGTATTTGTGTGCCATCCAAAGGTCTTCAACCCACCACACTTATTCATGAATGTCACGTTTGACTGAGACTGTGAAGAAGCTGTGTGTCACATGACAGGCCTGAGAGAGTCCTCAGTGGGAAGACAGAGGAAGGGGAGCAGGGAGACAGATGGAAAAATGTGGAGAGAGAAAGAGAGAGAGATAGCAGAGGAAAAAAGAAAGAAAAGTCAGAAGGATCGCCAAGCATGCAGTCGATCCCTCCCCTCCATTTCCCATCATTGTTGTCTTAATAAATACCTACTGTTTGGACAGCAAAGCAGAAACGCTTCTGTGATGCTGCGTGTCCTGTTGACAACACACATTTTTGACGTGTCTGGGATGACTCGAGCTAATTGAACTGTAAGTACCAGTCAGTCAAACACCCCCCCGATCCCCCCCCCCAATGGACGCAGGCCAGAAGACTGGCCTGGACGACTTCCAGAGTCTCTCAGAGATTGGAAAGTGACATTTGCTTTACTGTAGCTGCAAAGAAAAAACAGGAGACAACCTTTGCAGTGAAAAATGTGAAGACCCCACTCAATGAAAAGGCTACAGTGTCATTTTGAATGAATATATTCCCTTTTTAGAGAGAATCCTGTTGAGGCACCCTTGCAATTTTTTAGCTTGAATCAATGATACTCAGTGTAACCGTAATGAGAGGGAATAGAAGAGAGTGCAGGAAGATCACCAGGTCTTATCCTTTCTTTAATGCTCTCACGATATTCTGTTGAATGTACCGCCACAAAGAACCCAATTATGAAACAGAATAGATAATAAAAGCATTTATGGCTAAACAGTATCCAAAAGAATTGAGAAATTCAAGACTGCAGATGAAGCTGTTCATATACCTTGTCTATCTTCTTCTTGTCTTTTGTAGGAAATGTAGCTAACTCATTTGCCATCGATCCTGTCCTGGGGACCATTACCGTGGCAAAAGAGCTGGACCGAAGCAACAAGAACAAGTTTCAACTGACGGTGAAAGCTACAGATCGAGGGACTCCACCCCTCAGCGCTACCACAACTGTTGACATCGGCGTCACCATCTCAGACAATGCCAAGCCCAAATTCAGTGAGAAGGAGTTTTCTGCTGAGGTTAGCGAAACTGTGCTTCCTGGAACGTTTGTGAGTCTGGTAACAGCCACCAGTCAATCGTCAGTCTACTACCAGATTAAAGATGGGAATGTAAATGGGGCTTTTGACATTAACCCTAACTCTGGAGTGCTGGTGACCCAGAAGGCTCTGGATTATGAGACCGTGCCATCATACAAACTCACCATTCAGGCGACCAACATGGCTGGCCAAGCTAGCAATGCCACACTCGTCATCCATCTGAAGGATGAAAATGACAATGCTCCAGTCTTCATCCAGGATGAGTTCACCGGGATGGTCAGCGAGTCCGCTCCAGTCAAAAGTGTGGTCCTCACCAAAGACAGCACACCACTGGTTATCCGTGCTTTAGACATGGACCGTGATGCCAACGCTAGGCTAGTTTACCAGATAGTGGAGCCGTTTGCCCACAACTACTTCGCCATCGATTCTAGCACTGGAGCAATAAGAACCACGACCGAACTGGATTATGAACAAAAGTCTATTTTCCGCTTCACTGTTCAAGTCCATGACATGGGAGTCCCTCGTCACTTTGCAGAGAAAGCTGCCAATGTGACCATCAAAGTAATAGATGTCAATGATTGTCCACCACAATTTAGTCAGGACTTGTACGAGACTACAGTTCTAGTGCCAACATACAAAGGTGTGCAGGTCATCATGGTCAATGCCAGTGATGCAGATTCAGGACCAAACGCTCGGCTCCTCTACTCCATTGCTGAAGGCAACATCGGTGACAAGTTCAAAATGGACCCTGTCACT
The DNA here is from genome assembly GCA_037974565.1 of Clupeocharax schoutedeni. Lineage (NCBI taxonomy): Eukaryota > Metazoa > Chordata > Actinopteri > Characiformes > Alestidae > Clupeocharax > Clupeocharax schoutedeni. Next base: position 13,128,411 of record JBBPDH010000080.1, read on the forward strand.
GGGTTCATTACCATACAAAATGTCACCCAGTTGAGGAGCAGGTATGAGCTGAGAGTTAGAGTGTCTGATGGTAGGTTTTCCAGAATGGCATCTGTGAAGATAAATGTCAGAGAGAATAAAGCAAGTAGTTTGAAATTCACTCAGAACTCCTACAAGGCGTTTGTGCAGGAGAACTCTTTAGAGAAGAAGACCCTGGCAGTCATTGCAGCTGTGGGCAACCAGGTCAATGAGCCTCTGTTTTACAATATTTTGAATCCCGATAAGGGATTTGAGATCAGCCGTACGTCTGGGGTACTCTCGTCAACTGGGATACCGTTCGATCGTGAGGAACAAGACACCTATGACATTGTTGTGGAAGTGAGCAGAGAAGGAAAGTCATCCGATGTGGCTCACATTCTTGTAACGGTGACTGTTGAGGATGTCAATGACAACCCACCTATGTTTGTCAACCTCCCTTACCATGCTCTGGTCCAGAAGGATGCTGAGGTGGGCCATGTGATTAGACAGGTGTCTGCTGTAGATGCAGACAGTGGGCTTAATGCAGAGATTAAATATCACCTTGAGCAACTGAACGAACACATCCAGATCAGCTCAGATGGTGAACTTTCATTGAAAAAGCCATTGGAGAAGGACTCCCTGAACTCAGAGTTTGTGGTCACAGTTGTGGCAACGGATGGCGGGGAACCATCTCTATCCACGACTGCTGAAGTGCCTATTGTCGTAGTAAACAAAGCCATACCAGTATTTGAGAAACCATTCTACAGTCTGGAGATCCCTGAGAACATACAGCTAAACACACCCATTGTCCATGTGCAGGCCAGTGACTCTGAAGGACCTAGGGTTGTGTACACCATTTCAGAGGGGGATCTTTACAGCCAGTTCTCCATCAACTTTAATACAGGCGTAATACACGTTGTACAACCTCTGGATTTTGAGACGCACCCAGCTTATAAACTAAGCATAAGAGCCACCGACTCCCTTACTGGTGCTAAAGCCGAAGTCTTTGTCGACATAATCTTAGAGGATGTGAATGACAACCCACCTTTGTTCCTTGCCAAGTCGTACAACGCAAGCCTTTCTGAGGCCTCAGTGATTGGCACCTCTGTACTTCAGGTCTCGTCTACAGATGCAGACACAGGCAACAACAAGCTGCCATTCTACCAAATAGTTGAAGATAAAGAGAAGAGCTCTGAGTGCTTTACCATCGACCGTGACACAGGAACTATCTGGACAGCGCGTATGCTGGACCACGAAGAAAAAACTCAACACAAGTTAACAGTCAGGGCTGTCGATGGAGGAGTTCCTGCCCTTTCAAGTGAAGTCACTGTGATAATCGACGTAATGGACCTTAACGACAACCCTCCTGTGTTCTCCCAGACTGTGTACCACGCAGCAGTTAGTGAGCTGGCTCCCCGTGGCCATTTTGTGACTCAGGTTCAGGCGTCAGATGCAGACAGCTCTGACAGTGCAAACCTTGAGTTCTCGATCCTGTCAGGAAATGAGGAGCAAAACTTTGCCATTGACAAAAGCTCTGGAGTCGTCGTGATTTCCAATCACAGGAAGCCACATATGGAGTCCCTCTATAACCTAAATGTTTCTGTTTCCGACGGAGTGTTCAGAAACTCTGCTCTTGTGAAGGTCACCGTCATTGGTGCTAATTTCCACAGTCCCACCTTCCCTCAAGCTGAATATATTGTGGAGCTTCTTGAAAACTCCCCAGTTGGAACGTTGGTGGCGGAGGCCCAAGCTTCAGATGAAGATGCAGGTACATACGGTCAGCTTACATACCACATAGTCAACAAAATCGCTACAGACAAGTTCTCTGTCAATGAAGACGGCAAAATTTTCACACTGGAGAGTCTCGACCGTGAAAATTCTTTGGAGAAAGTCATTCCAATCTCTTTGATGGCAAAGGATGGTGGTGGTAAAGTTGGATTCTGCACCATCAGTGTGATTTTGACTGACATCAACGATAACTCCCCACAGTTTAGAGCTGCAGAATACAAAGTCAGCATAGCAACAGACGTTCCAAGAGGGACGACAGTGGTTAAAATAGCAGCTTCTGACATGGACGAAGGCAGCAATGCTGACATCACTTACTCGATCGAAGCAGACACAGATAACATAGCTGAGAACTTTGAAATCCATCCTCTCACTGGTGTCGTCTTGACAAAAGAGAGCCTCATAGGGTTAGAGAATGAGCTATTCACTTTCATTGTGCGTGCAAAGGATGGCGGAAACCCCTCAAGATCCTCTGTTGTCCCTGTTTATGTCAGGGTGCTAGCCCCAGAGGTCAAAGTTCCAAAGTTTTTAGAACCACAGTACAGGTTTGCCGTCGATGAGGATCGAACTCTGGGCTCTGAGATAGATGTTATCCAAGCAGAAAGTGATCACCCATTGGTCTATAGCCTTGTGAAGGGTAACACACCGGAGAGCAACAAGGACGAGGTGTTTGTGGTTGACCATGACACAGGAGCCCTTAAATTGGAGAAGAAACTGGATCATGAGAGCACAAAGTGGTACCAGCTCACTCTCCAAGCACAAAGTGAACACGAAGGCATTGAGATTGTCTCCGCTGTGGACATTAGCATCCAAGTTAAGGACATCAACGATAACCACCCCCTCTTTGAGTCAAACCCTTATGAGGCAGTTGTGGCAGAGAACCTTCCAGGTGGGGCCTCTGTGATACAAGTGAAGGCGACAGACTTGGACTCGAACACAAACGGACAGGTTGTCTACAGTCTGGATTCTGTCCAGGACTCAAAAGAGATAACAGAACTGTTTGCAGTCAGCAGCGAGACGGGCTGGGTGACCACGCTGAAGGAACTGGACAGAGAACAGAGGGATAAGTACACTATTACAATCCTGGCGAAAGACCGGGGAGACAAGATGCAGCTGTCAGCTCGCACCAAGGTGGAGGTGACGGTGGCGGATGTAAACGACAACCCACCTCGTTTCACGGCAGAGATCTACAAAGGCACGGTCAGTGAAGACGACCCTCCCGGCGGAGTGATCGCCATCCTCAGCACCACAGACGCAGACTCTGAGGACATCAACAAGCAAGTGGAATACTTCATTACAGGTGAGCACATCCTTGCACAATTCTGGTTTGCAAGTTCTACAGCCGAGTTTGCGGAACACGAAGCACATTTCTAAGATACCAGTAATCCTTGAGCACTCAATTACTCCATGCTATTAACATGTCATCGTTGCTAAGCCACTCAAGCAGGCCTGTATGAAGATATCATCTGCTCGTTCAAAGACGCGACCCGTTTAATCTGTAAACAAGTTTTAAAGCACCCGTCTAAAATATTTGGGTCACTGTGAGAAGTCTTCCTTGTGTAATCGTACCAATGACTCTGGCAGGGGAAACAGGCAAGCTTTGGCATTAATTAGCTTGTGCGAGTAACCGTGCCAAGCTGAACATCCCAAGATGTCAGAAATAAGGCTGCGACGAGTAGCTCCTCGCAGGCTGGCAAACCCAACTGCCTCGTTATCCGGGATCTTTGATTACAAGTGAAACTGGTGTCTCGTACGAATCAACAAAACCTAGTAGTTTTTATGTTTTTTTAAATTAATCGATGCCTCGGTACATGCTCCGAAGTTTAAGCAGATGCAAATTTGTGAGTTTGAAAGGCACCTAATTGCATGAGATGCCTTGGTGCGTCAACTCACCGATACCAGGGACATCGTAGGCAAACATTAGACGAGTGTCTGCTGATTAAGTGTGAGCTGTCACTTAGCACTTCATTATTGGCAGGCGCTTCAGAAATCTGTGCAGGATGCACATACACACTCATCTTCCACTGGAGTGTTCATTTATCCTTTAAAGTCAAGATTTGTTGCTGTTTTCATGTAAAAATTACACTGATGTTATTTTTATAAAGTCATGTTTATTTAAGTTGCTCATTATCATACACAGTCTGCTACAGGAACACAATAAAAATAGGGGCATAAAAATAGTAGAAAGGTAAAAAAAAAGAATAAAAGAAGTTAGACATTCTCATATAAATACATATATTATGCACATGGGGCTAGACTTAATAGGTATAGGTAATAGGTCTACTATTATGACATAAACATATATATGTATATTTTACAACATATGAAATATATTATTATTACATAAAGATTCTCACATAGACTATAAAACATATAAGGTGTATAATTATATATACATACTTATATATATATATATATATTATAAAACAAATGAGGTATATGATTATTATATATTGATATTGATGTTTACTATAATTTATCATAATTACATATAGATACTTTCATGTACACATAACACATAAGCAGCTCAAACCACAAAACAATGTATATAAATTCATCTGTAAGAGTGTAAACAAAACGATAAACAATAAGAGTTTCGATTAAATATAGCTTATACTTTGCAAAACAGAAGTGAAAAAGGCCCATCAGCTTAACTTCTAAAGTTTAACCCGAGTGTGTGTTTCGCCCCGGCGGCGCGGAGGTGGCGACCAGCTGGGCCAGTTTGGCGTGGAGCTGGCGCAGGGCGAGTGGAAGGTGTACGTGCGGAAGCCGCTGGACCGGGAGGAGACGGACAATTACCTGCTCAACATCACCGCCACGGACGGAACCTTCGCCGCCAGGGCCGTGGTGGAGGTCAAGGTGCTGGACGCCAATGACAACAGCCCTGTCTGTGAGAAGGTAGGAGTGTGAGTGTGTGTGTGTGTGTGTGTGTGAGAGAGTGTGAGTGTGTGTGTGTGTGTGAGAGAGAGAGTTTGTGTGTGTGTGAGATAGTGTGTGTGTGTGTGTGTGTGTGAGTGAGAGAGTGTTTTTCTGTGTGTGTGTGTGTGTGAGTGAGAGAGAGAGTGAGTGTGTGGGTGTGAGAGAGTTGTGTGTGTGTGAGTGAGAGAG
>JBBPDH010000080.1:13191681-13200040 GCA_037974565.1 Clupeocharax schoutedeni
AGATTCACTGTGCAGTAATTTTTGGAAAGAACTTGTGTCCAAACCCTCCCAGCACCTCCAAGCAGCACACACTTCAGTCTGATTTGTGGTTAAATAATGTGTTATAAAACCAGACACCAGTTACATTTTATTTAATGTACAGCAACCCCTAAATTTTAGCATTACTGCCAGCGGTGGCAGTAATACACTGAAAAGTTGCCAACGCCATAAAAAGAAGAAGAAGAAGCTGCTGCAGCATGTAGCATGACCGCTCCGTGTCTTGTCCTTGTATTTTAGTGATTAAACCCCCCCCCCCCAATGTTCAACAGGTATCTCAGTGTGTTTAGTATTAGTGAGCTGTCCTCTGTCTAAACATGTGGGTAGAGAGAATTATTTCAACCTTTTGTTTTCGCTCGCCACATGCCGCTAATGCTAACCATTAATGCTAAGAGTTTTTTAAACCATAAAGTTTTCTGATTATTCATTTATCTTCATATTTTCTTTAAGGAAAATGCATTAAACTGAGTTTAACATGAAATCAAAGTGTTGTGAGAGGTTATTTTTGGGGGCATATTTCAAGATACTCAAGATACTTTATTTGTCACATGCAGTCATACAAGTACAACACACAGTGAAATGTATCGTTTAGCGTTTACCATATAAAAATTCTTTTTTTTAACCAAAACACAACGCAATTTTTCACTGTACGTGGGAACATAACCCCTAGCAAAAAGCGGGAGATTACTGTATTTCTAATGTTTTCTTGTAATAAAAATGTAAAAATTTTATATGTGTGTAAAATTTCATATGCGTAATGTATGTGTGTGTTCTTGATCTGTACTATATATTTACATTTACAGCCTTTAGGATTCGAACCCATGACCACTTGGTCCAGAGGTAAGTATCCTACCCACTAGGCCACCAGCACCCTATACCAGTACGATATGCGTGATCTATAACTACAAATTCTCAATTACTATTTATTATAGTTTAAGTGCTAGATTTAAAAATGAACCAAAAATATTTTTGTTTCATTTGATTTCTATTGTAAAAATGACTAAACCACGAGTTACACTCAAACATGCAGGGATATGCCACATTGTTGCCGAGTTTGTTCCCTGTAGACAATGTGTTAATAATTTTCATGTGCACATTTAAGATAAACACTTTGTTCCTGTAAGTGTATTTGCGCAGAGGCTGTAGGGGTATCAGTACCTCTCGATCTGGAGTCGGTCTTCTGTTCTGAGGCGTGAGAGAACCAGCATCAGAGCCCTGATCTGTAAACCACATGTACACACACATTCAAGAGGACAGGTTAAAGGGTAAAGGTGACTATATCATTTGTGAGCACGTGGCAGGGTCATGAGGAGCGAAAGGTGAACTGCTGATGAAAAAAAGAAAAAAGGAGGGATGAAAGAATGGCAGGGAGGCAAACGCAGTTTGAGACACAAGGAACGTCTTAAACGATTAAAATAAAAATTCAAATACAGGGAATGTTGTCTTTTCCAGCTGCTTCAACTTTAAACACACACACACACACACACACACACACACACACACATCTGGCAAAACATAGTCCAACAAACAAAAAAGCAAACAAAAGATTTTAATAAAGTTCTGATTTTTGACCAAATAAAATGTCCAGGATCAAGTTTTCTGATTCTGAAGCAACTGGAAACTGGAAAAAACTGCTCACAATCTGAAAAGACGCAACATAATCCCACAATAAAAACAAAAAACAAATTAACAAAACAATGAAACATATAATCACAAACTTTAATTTTTATTAACTGAGACTGAGGAGCATCCAGCGCATCACATGCAGAAACAAATTGGACCAAAATTACATGCATTTACCTCACAAACTGTGCCTCTTTTCCACAAACCAACAAAGGCAAGTCAAACACCAGTCAAATGTCTTTTTCAAGGGGTGCCAAAACATTTGCATGCCTTATACACTTTATAAAACAGTTCCTTGAGGACATGTTTGATGGCCTACAATAAACCATGAGCTAAACTCTGGCTATTGGCACCTTTAGACAGGGACACCATCCTAAAGACCTTGTCCCTGGCTTGTTTCTTAAAAGGTGTATTTTTAACAAGTGGAAAAGAGGCAGGGCTTCAAATACACCAGCACAGGATGTTTGTGGAAATGGCCATGGGACCGTGCGACAACAGCGGTTTGTGAAGGACAAGAACAGTGGGTGATAAAGTGTTAGCGCAGCTGCACCTGAGTAGCGAGTTGTGTTAGCATTGACATGCTGGTTGTTGTTGGAGGCGTCTGCATGGTGGGGCTGCTGGTAGGAGGCACTGTGGTAAGGCTGGTAAAAGTGGGAGGAGGAGGATGGGGAGCAGGACCCCCTGTGTCCTCGCAATGAGGAGCTCCTCTCAGGAACGTCCGGAAGCAGCTCCTCAAGTAGACGCCGCAAAATGCTATCGTCCGGCAATCGCGCCGGTCTCAGCCCTTTCTCCGCCCTTATGTGGTCATAAATGCCCTGCAGGGCGGCGTCTAAAGCTTCGTACACAGATGCTTTCGATCTGTGGCGGCTGGCGTGACTGTGGCGCCTTTGGGTTGGCGGGGAACCCCGCTTTCTGCGGAAAGGCACAGGACTGACCAGAAAGGCCAGCTTAGAAAGGCCTGATTCATTTGCTGACTGCTGAGCGAGTGGAGGTGTGAGCGCAGCACGACTCTCCTGTTGTGCTCGCTCGTGCTTAAGCATGGTGGTGAAACGCGTGTAAGATGCTGGACAACGTCCCTTGCAGGAACTGATCAAGTGGCGGTGGTGGTATCCTTGACTTTGACCAAGACTCTGGTGGTGATGATGGTGGTGGCTGCCATGGTGCCGGTGTCCGTGGTGGTGGTGGTGGTGATGATGATGGTGTCCGGATGTATAGAAGCTTTCAGATGAGGCCAGTGAGCAGCGGTCCAAGTCGCTCTCGCTGCAGAAGGATGAGCCCTCAATTTGGATGAAGTCGCTCAATTCTGAAGCGCAAGCATCTTGTTCACTGTCCGAGTAGTCCTGCTGCTGGCGCTGGTTCGGCATCTGCACCAGGCTGCGGTTCTCTGGACCCAGACGGGGCTGACCTTCTGGGGGACACCGTTCTGGAGGGTTCTCACCCTCCAGGAGAGACTCCACAGAGAAGCGGCGTTTTGGGCAGCTGCTCGCCCGAGAGGACCCTGGTGTGGTAGTGCCTGATGGAGTGTTGTCCTCTCCTAGATCTGGCATAGATTTGGATTTCTGGATCAGCTGTTCGTACTCCGAAATCCTGTTTGGCACCATGTGCTGTGGAACCTCATGCCCAGAAGGGGGCCAGGCATGGAGGCTTTTGCGCTGCTGTTGCTGCTCGAGTTCCAGGATGCGGGCCCGGACTGAGCGAATCACCTCCGAGGGCAGCAGCTGTGCTCGGTCAATGTGGTGCATCTTCTTGTACAGCTGCAGAAATCCCGGTGTGTCGTGGGCCATCTTGCGGCGATGGTGTCGCCGGCCCCTCGGGGATGAATTAAGACTCTTCGCCTGCTGTGGCTGCCCTTCCCCTTCTTCGATCAGAGATCCGGCACTTTCCGAGCGGGTCGCAGTCATGGAACTGGAGGCTCTGCCAGGCATTCCGCCATTCCCGTCCGAAAGCAGGTCATCGCAACTGCGTGATTTGAGGCGAGGCGAGGAAGCCTCCTCTTCCTCCAAGCTGCTCCAGGTTTCCGCAGCCTCCTGCTGGCTCGTCTGCCAGCCGTTCTTGAAGCAGATGGAGCGCTTGGAGCTACGCAAGGTGGATGTGGAGAGGGTGAGGGAATCGGAGGAAAGGTGGGAGGATGCCATACCTGGTGAGCTCACTGATGGGGAGAGAGACTCAACAGTGCCCCCAACTGCAGAGTTAGCCAACGCAGCAAATTAAAAAGAGAGGAGACAGTGCAGTTAATAAGATCAGTAGCGATAAAGAGAAGGATTAGTATGGTTAGAGCAAATGCTCAGAGAAAAGATGCTGTGAGGCCATTAATTAACACACAAAAGTAAGACAAAAAAATAGGAAAGGGCAGAAAACACACCGAAGGCTACAGATATACCAATATTGGGTAAAAATATATGCCCTGGGGTCATTCCATACCAACTTACCCACTCCTGTCAGTCATCAGGTAGTGTTTTAAAATTTACTGTTACTTAACTGCAATGAATATTAACACTTTCCCATTAAAATGTTTCAAGAAAATGAAAGCAATACAGTACAGAATCTAAATATGATCGCAAGAAAGGGTCAACTAGTCAAGCCGTTAATTTTTGAAAAAGCCTCTGTTCAGGTAAAATGTTTTGTATTAAAATGTTAAGCAGCAACAATCTATATCCATCTTGTAAATGATCCTTAGGGTTTCTTGGATGTTCAGAACAAATTTCAGCCCAAAACCATGAAAACACGCAACAGATGGATTTTACAAAGTGTTGCAAAAATGATGAAATGTAACTCCAACTTCAAAAATTCATAACTAAAAAAGCATTTGGAGTAGAGGAAGGCCTGGGTTGATCAATCAATGAATGTAATTAATGTAATAATAATTAATAATACTAATAAAAATAATAAGAGTAATAAGAAGAGTTCAGCAGGAAATCTAATTTTACACCCTTTTCACCTGGACCTAGACAAGAGTCCAGTCTTCATTAGTGTAGAACTAGAGCTACAAGCTTAACGTTGCAAACACTAGAAGCTAACAGTATTCAAATTGTTTCTTCAAAAATCTCCTCTCAACCCTCTCAAACCTTTACAACTAATAACTGACATTTCAGACAACACCGGGTCTTGGATCAGATTTTCTGTATTTATGATAGTTGTTGCCATAAAAACTAGATTAGCACTTGTACACCTGAGCACTTGTACACCTGAGCACTTGTACTGAGCATCTTGTTGTGTGACATTATGTTCATTACTTACAACTTACAGTGTGTTTTACTGTGGAGTAAGAGTGTACAGTAATTAAGAGCTGACTGCGATTTCACAGACTTTTAGAGAAATATAAAACAATTTGGATGACTATTGACTTTGTTAGCAATGTTAACAAAATTTACTCACAAATGTATCTTCGTTGATCAACTAAGTGGAAAATCCTACAAAATTGATGTTTAGTTGCATCCCTCCTTTATAGGACTAACACACACAGGCCACGCAAAAAGCAAATAAAAGAAAACGCTGGTGCGTCCATGTGGCATGTGTTAATGAATCTGAACTCTTGAAAGGGCCTGAAAGGTGTTTGTGCGTACCTTTTGCTCTGGATGGGGAAGAAGGAGAGGAGCGTATGGCGGGTTTCTTCAGAGTACTGGACCTGGAAGTGTCAACGGGGCGAGCTGGGACCGGAATGGCATTCTGCTCGTTTCCTGTCCCAGACGGTTCCGACTTCCGTCTCTTCCTGTAATCACTGGCAGCGCTGCAAAATCCCATAAAGCATCACATGACATCCACTGAAAGTGACTGCATCCATTGATAGCCCTCATACACACAGTCTGTGTCCACTGTGCAGCCAATGCATGTATTAATTGATCTTTAACTGGCATTTAAAACTGTACTTTACTTTATAAATCTTATTTAATATAATAACAAGCTCCACTAAATGTTAGAGCAGACTAAGTTCATTACAATCTTCTGAACGTTTATATACAGCAACAAGAGCAAAAGTCTTGACACCCACCCACAAACTTCTTCATACTTTGCTTTCTTGTATTTTTATATGGTCTGGAGGAATAGTTCTCCAGGCTTCCTGAAGGACTTTCAAATATTTATGTTTTAAAACGTAAAGAAATTAGGGGCGGTTTAAGACTTTTGCACAGTACTTCTATCAAACGATTACGCTTCTAGAGTTTTGTTCCAGGGATTTTGTGATGGAACCAAAGACTCTGGGACCCTGAACCTGTGGTCTCAAGACTTTCTTAGACGTAACCATGAGGTTTAACAGCTTTAAAATTTCTACAGCAACCTGATACATTTTTGGAACAATTCATCACTGGCAGCGCTGCAAAATCCCATGAAGCACCAACACATGACATCCATAGATAGCGATTGCATCCACTGATAGTCCTCATACATACAGTCTGTGGCCACAGTAGGACCACGGAGTAATACAGAGCTACAGATAAGACTGAGATTAAACGAGAAGAACAGGGTGATCTCAGAGGGAATCATAAATACACCACTGTGTAAACGACTGTAAACTATACTAATGTAGGCTGAAGCTCTGCTGCAGTTTCGTGCTTTGATATAACCTGTGATTGTAGTGCTCCCCATCAAGAACCGCTTCTTAACAGCATTTAAAATAAAAAAAAGCAGCACTTTCAGCAGACTAGGCTCAACAGTGCAGAACTGTGGGTAAATCAATGAGCAGCAAACTGACAAAAGCAGTAGAAAGGCAGAACAATCCAGTTCTGCTCAGAAGCCTCTATTGCAACAAGAATCCATGAATGAGTTCATTTGATAAAAATAGAGGTTAAATATCACATTATTGGTCCAGTCCAGCATGATGTATGGAAATTACTGCAAAAATACTGTTAACCAAATCTGTTTTTTTTTTACTGATGTCAATCATACAGCTGTAATAAAATGCATAGCTTTTCAATAGACCAGAATCTTTAATTGGGGTCAAATTCGAGGATATTAAGACATAAAATTCCAAAAATCTTGTAAACAACATTAATAAATAAATAAATTTGCACACATTTGAATTAAGTAAATTCAATGCGCCGGTTTGGAGGACGTCCAGGTTTGGTTCTTTGGTAGAAGACACCCTATGAGACACTCTAGTGATGGAACAAAAGTGAAGGAAGAGCAATAAAAGAAAGTAAGACTCACCTCGGGGCCCCCTCTGGCCTTTCGGAGGGCGAGAGATGGAGGGAGGTCTGGAAAAAAGGACACAATAGAAGAGAGGAGTGAGAATCCAGAGGAACAAAGAAGCCGCGATGCTCAAAACCTTCCCCCCCTCTGCATGAACGCGCCGTCAACCGTGAGGGTTCCCCTGCCCAGCTCTGCTCTGAGGGAGAGGAATAGTCCTGAGGTAACCACGGTAACCAAAGGGTTCCTCACAAGACTCTGGAGAAAGAGTGGCGTTCTGCCCAAATGTGTGTGTGTGTGTGTTTGTCTGTGTGTGTGTGTGTGTGTAAGCTCCACGTGGTAACCCCGGTCAATTACGTCCTTCAAGATGCTCCACTCCGTCATTTTCATTAACCAGCACTGATCTGCAAACACTCCGGACTGGACAAAGCACTCGGCCCAGCCTCGCTCATTCGATCCCCACAGCATTAAGATCAGAGCGAATGGGGGAAGCCTACAACAAAAGCTAGTCAATACAACTGCAATGCTGCTCCCAGATCCGAAACAGAGGTGAAAGACCGGCCTGACCTGAAAAGACCACACTAATGCAGCACCTTTTCTCTTAAACACTCACTAACGTCGCCCTGCTGGCCCAATCCTGCTGTTTCCACACACACAGTATTAATGTGGATGTAGATGTAGGTTACAGGGAGGTGATGCTGGCCTGCGGGGATGCAGTCAATGTAAAACACACTCAAACACACTTATGCCATTTGTAGTGAACTGTATTCAGTGTCTGTATTTCAAAAAGACATTCTGATCACAAGCTTGTCGTATTTAAGGTGCATGTAAATAGTGAAAGTAAACGGTTTATAAAATACATTTTTTAATGATTTTATTTTTTTGACCGATTCCAAGTGATTTCATGATCAATGCATGTATGGACTGGACATCAGTTTAAAACTGCACTTTATAAATCAGATTTATAAATAATAACAAGCTCCACGGAATGCTAGAGCAGACTAAGTCATGACTAAATGAGTGATTTCTGCTGATTGGCTGATTACAATCTTGGACAGTTGTGAACCTTCATATACGGAGCAAAAGTCTTGATTTGAAACCAAAGACTCATAACCATGAGGTTTAACAGCTCTACAGTTTCTACAGAAACCTGATACGCTTTTGGAACAACGTCGTATTAATTAACAACATTTCCATGAAATGAATGAATGAACTGTTTTTGCTGGTTTGGGTTTGAGGGTAAGCATGTGCTTCTTCTGAAGGACTAACACAGGATCACTGGACAAACCAGTGAATACAGCTGCTGGTGCAAAGCAGTGGTCGTCTGTTCACTGCACCATTCTTAATTTGGTAAATGCCCACCGGTTCTGACTTTACCCCCTATTACATCTCAGCAACCCCTGGGCCAGAGCTACAGACCACCAAACAGACTTCACCAAGTTGTGGAAAAAAAGTCACGAAAGGTCAAGAACATAGACTGGAGCGAGAGGCAGTGAAGTAAAAACAGGAAGTGACGGAAAGAAGAAACTTTGTATAGTTCATATAATTAGTCCACAGTCCATGTGCCTGAATTAGCTCC
>JBBPDH010000080.1:13269559-13280954 GCA_037974565.1 Clupeocharax schoutedeni
TCCCACACACATACCTATCACACGCTACAACTCCTCCGCCTGTCCCACACACATACCTATCACACGCTACAACTCCTACGCCTGTCCCACACACATACCTATCACAAGCTACAACTCCTCCGCCTGTCCCACACACATACCTATCACACGCTACAACTCCTCTGCCTGTCCCACACACACATACCTATCAGACGCTACAACTCCTCCTAGCTTTCTTAGGACCTGGTCGTGACACCATCTATACCAGCATTGGGAGAGTGCTGTCTTGCAGCCTGACAAGATATGGTGGAGGACTGCGCTCAGGGTGTTGCAACATAAGATCATTAGACATAAGATTGATTTGACAGAGGAGAAAATGTAAAGACATTTGCCATGAAATTCCAAGGAGAAAACAGAAACAAATAGAAACATAAACTGATGTATTAACTGGACTCACTAAGGTGGAATACAAGTTTTTAAACATCAAACAGGAGGGAACAACTAGAGCAAACTGAACCCATTAAACACAACTGTGTTTATATTTGCATACAGTTTACTATGCAGAACATGGGTATGCATGTCTAAATGGCAAAGCCATTTCTGCTCTACGAGCCAAGTATTGTGACACAGCTGCTTTTCAGCACAGAATCCTGACCTTAACCCCATCCACCACCTTTGTGATGAACGGGAACGGAGATTGTGAACTAGACTTCCTTGTCCAACATCAGCGTCTGACCTCATAAATGCAGAATACAGAATAAATGGACACAAATTCCCACAGAAACTCCAAAATATTGTGGAAAGTCTTCCAAGAAGAGTGGAAGCTGTTGTAGATGCAAAGGGGGAGCAACTCCATATGAAAGTCTATGTATCTGAATGTAATGTCATTATGTTGGAGTAATTGGCAGGCGTCCCAATACTTTTGTCCAGGAAGCGCAAAACAACACAACAACCAAATGCCAATTCTAGATCAGAAAATGGCTAATTATTTTCCAAGAGAAATGAGCATAACTAGCTTTTTGCTGGCAGTATGAAAAAGAGTAAGGTATCTGTAGCGATTACAAGCAGGTCAGGAAGTGGGAGGTAATTAGTAAACATGTCATTCATACTGATAACATCATTAGACTTTTTAAGGGAAGTATTCCTATCACCTAAAGAGTGGAAGCTGTTACAGCTGCAAAGGGGGGCAGATTCCATATTAAAGTCAATAGATTTGAATACAATGTCATTATAGTCCCTGTTGGTGCAATGGTCAGTCCCAATATTTTTCCATTAAGTATATATCACAGCAACCAAATTCAACTTTACATGATTGAAAGGACCACAAACTCTCACAACTCTTCTTCAAAAACTACTTCTGAGGTCTTTCAGAACCCAGGGGAAAAAAAGCAACAGCATCTTCTCAGTCAGGAAAAGTCTTCAAAGCAAAAAGCATCTGCCTTTTTTCTCATTCTGCTAGGCCTGCTAGTTCAGCTACGCTCATAATATCTTGAAAGTTTTGCCAATTTGTTATCGTCTTTGATTTCCGCATTTTAACTACCGTGTCAAATACTGTCAGATGCGGCCCGGAGCTCATTCCAATGTGCCAACTGCTCCGACTAAAACGTGGGCAAAGGAGCAGCTGGATATTAGCAGAACGCCAGACCGAATCAGTGTTATAACAGGAAGGAAAACCTCACGAGATACTGGCTAGGAATGCTACAGTGCTTACCCACACATTATGAGTCCATCTGTCCAGTTCAGTCATGCCTGTACACAAAGCCCATTCAAGTTATATCATCTATTTCAAGGCCAAACCCATGAAACAGGCAAGAGCTGCTAATTGATGAGCCTTCACTAACATAGGCAGAAGTTTGGCAGGGACTATAAAAACACGCTTGGTCTGGATGCGGGGCTGCTGTTCTTTACTTAAACTCAAATAATCTTCACCAACAAATGATTTAATGTATAGTGAGGGTTTTGTACTTAAAGACCACTGGTCAACAGTGTGCTTCAAATAAAAGAAGTAGATAAATAAAACCAATGAGAATGAACAGTGGCTCTCACGTGCCACACCTGTCTAAGAGTTACGGTGTGTCCGAAATCGCGCACTACTATCAGTGCACTGGGATTTAGTGCGTAGTGCGCACTGCCTTCTGTAGTGCGCACTGCTGTGGGTCAGTGCTGTCCTAAACGGAACACTAACGTTTTGCACTTAGCGGAAATGACCGACTAACATTTGCTCGCGATTCTTCAGCCGCCAGCTCTGCGTTTTCTGGCCAATTTTAGTGCAGCATCCGGCTACTTTCAGTGACTGACTTTTAGCTCGGTTTTCAGTGTGCGCGCACTACGCCCTAAAAGTGCACAAGTGCGCGGTTTCGAACACACTGTTTGGCTTATTGTCAGGAGACGCAAAAAAATAATAAGTGTAACTGGTTCGTGATTAACTGGATGCCGTTATACATAGTAAATAAAAAATGCTGCAGCACTGATCATTTGTTGTTAAATGTGCTCCTCTATTGCTAATGCATGTCGGTTCTTCATTATAATAGCCAAGTGCAAATGCATCATGAGATGTCATATTCTTTGCGGGCACTTTGCGAAAGCAGTTATACTGATTCAATAAATGTATTAAAATGTTCAAAAAGGAGGGAAAAAACTTAATCAGAATCACAATGATCCTCTGAATCAACTGAGGGGTAGAGAACAAGTTATATATAAGGTGCATCCGGTCCTTTATAAATCAATACTTTTTTATTTATAGCATTAACATCACTACAGTATCCCTGTGTTACACTCGATACTGATGTTTTTGCTACACAGCCCAGCCCTGTTGTTACACTTTTGCCATACAGCCCAACCCTCAGTGTTATTACACTGAGCTTCCAGTCTCCAGCATCTCCGGTCAACAGCTGGTCACTCTGGACATTAGGTCCACACACGGCAGGTGTTTATGAGAGAGGATGTTCTGGAGGAGAAAAACTGATTCTGACTACTTGTTGGTGACACAGTGACTTCGTTGAGATATCAGAGACAGAAGAGAACGCCCCCAAAGCGCGGGGGAGTGAAAACAGAGTGCTGTCAGAGAGAAAAGAAAGATAAATAGCAGTAATTTTGCTTCGTTCAGGCCATATGAGCCCCGATCTCTCCTCCTCCTGGAGGCCGGCCTCCCTGCCTCGCTCGGCGGCTCCTTCGCTTCCTTATTTCGCCTTCAACTCGGTGTTTTTTTATTTATTTATTTCAGAAAAACATGAAGACGAAGTGAACCCTCTTACCTTCGCCCGGAGATGAATAACGGCTGTAGTGAACGATATCGATTAACTCGAGGACAAAAACAAACAAAAATAAACAAAAAAAATGTTTTTTCACTACTAGTTGAACGGTGTGTGGCACTAGTTCTCTTTCTCCTGGCTGATGGCGAAGACGTGGTGAACTTTTGAGTGATTTTAGGGTTGTTTTTCCCGTTTTGCCGAAACGCTCCTCTTCTCTGGCATTAATCGTCGGTTACCGAATCGCACGTTTTAAAATGAAAAAGGCGGCGCGAGGGCGTGTGCGCGCGGCTCTCCCCGCGGCTGCATGTGCGTGGAGGAAATGGTGCCGCTGCATGACTCCGTGTGCTTTTATTGCATCCTATCTGTCACTGACGCTGTAACCCGGGCAGAGGTCCCTGCTGTGAGATAAACCGAGACTAAACCACCTGTTTGTTTAGATTAACAGCTGCCACGTTAAAGACCCCACGGGCTGCAGCGTCCGGGGTCTCAGACCCTGGTGGACAAGAGATACCTACCGATTCTGCTCACAGGGCCTGAAGTACCTCCCTGTCTGTCT
This sequence comes from Clupeocharax schoutedeni, assembly GCA_037974565.1. NCBI lineage: Eukaryota > Metazoa > Chordata > Actinopteri > Characiformes > Alestidae > Clupeocharax > Clupeocharax schoutedeni. The sequence goes on from JBBPDH010000080.1 coordinate 13,273,346, forward strand.
CTCTGTATGTCTTTCCGTTTGTCTCTCTTTCTCTATTAAACGACAAGGATGTCTCTTTCTTTGTCTCCTGTCAATCATATGCTATGGATGTAGTTATTTCTCTCTCTTTGTCGTCCGCCACCCTCTCTCTCATTATGTCTCTGTCTGTTTGTCTCTCTATTAAATGACAAGGATGTAATTATTCTCTCTTTCTCAGTTTCCTGTCAATCATATGACATACATGTAGTTATTCTCTTTCTCCAACCCCCCAACCCCCCCTCTCTCTCGGTTGTAAGGTTGTCAGTCATATGTAATTATTCTCTCTCCTTCTCTCTTTCTCCCTGTCACTCACTGTCTCTCCATCTCTTTCTCTCTCTCTACTGTTGTCAATCATATGGCATTAATGTAATTATTCTCTCTCTCTTCACAGACTTGTAATGCTGATTTGAATATATATTCTCTCTCTCTCTCTCGCTACTGTAAATCGCATTTCTTACAATACATCAGGCCCTTGAAACACACAACATTTATTACAAATATGCTATGTAATATGAATAATTCTGCAAAAAAATCCTGAGTTTCTCACTCATCCCTACTCAAATCTGCCAAGGCTTCAGTTTACAACTGGAGCTACGAGGCTAATGATGCTAACAAACACTACAAGTCAATGGTCATCCAAATTGGGATCATTTTCTCAACCCACTCGAACCTCATCCATTCATGTGTTGCAGACTTGTGCATTCCTGGTCCTGAGGCGGTTTGTGAAAACAGACCCTGTTGTGCAAAACAGCTACACACAGTGTTTGGCTAAACGGTGAGGTTTTGATTGATGAGTTGAATACGGGTTGAGAAAAGTTCTGGGATGTATTTAAGGATTTGTTTCCCTCAGTGTTTGGTATATTTTCTTCACTGTGGTACAAGACTCGAAGGTACAACATGGTCTTATAGCTCAACAATCACAAATCAGTTTAAAACTAAGAGAGAAAGATAAAGAGAGGAATAACTGACAAATGTAGGACATGGACCCTTTAACATTCATTTACTTCAGTTAGAGGAGGGATGGTGGACCTCGAACCGTCCACCCATCCCTTCATAAAGCCGAAGAAGGAGTGATTGAATACGTTTAGAGTCTTAATCCCCCACGAGTCGACTCTAAAGTTATTTTTTGCCTCCCACAGAGGATGAGGTCTTATATGGGTCACGAGTGCGGCAAATGAATTCCCCATTGCATAAGACAATCGTAATGACCTTTTGTCTAGAGAAGGCTCTCCGCGCGACAGCATTACGCTATGGGCTTACGTCATGATTGGTTTTCCTGGGGGGTTTCGTTTCCTTCCTGTTGAGGAACGGGACACATTCTGAAAATGACTTTCTAGAAAGAGGATTAAATGTAATGTCTAGAGTCACATGACTGTGCTGGGATTTACGATGAAAACATTTTCAAATCAAGTTGCTTTAATCAACACACATTTACGTCAATATGATATATATACACTGCACTATTGTGTACAGTATTATGCTAATTGTGTACTTTTGGGACAACTAAATCTGCAAAGCACATTTAAAGCAGTGTCAACTGTACACCCATATGTGTGTCTCATATTAAAAAGTCAAGTACAGCCGTATGGTCATCACAGCCATATACATATAGTACACAGTGGGACGAAATATCATCATCCTGGACTATAGGCACAAATACACAGACTATATATAAACTTAAAAGCAACAATGGATATAAAATCAATTAAAAACAATAAAAATATTGCTCAAATGCTCTGTGGGAAAGGAAAGAATTGGAAGTTTGGGGGCTATATGATGTTCTCTGTAGTAATGGTGATTAGGAGTTGCTTTTATCGGCACATATCACACTGTATTTGTCTAATTTATATATACAGCATGCAATACTGTGTCCATCATTGTGCTGATGGTGTACGTTTGGGTCTATTTGTGGACGACTAAAGTCAGAAGTCTACTTTATTTGTAAAACAGTAAAGTGGCCCCTTATAGTCACACAAGAACACACCACAGCACTCAGTGTAAAATTCTGTCTCTGCTTTTAACCCATTCACCAAGTGAAGCAGGGGGCTGCTCCAGTGAAGGGCAACAGTGCCTTGCTCTAAGGAACCTCAGTGGTGTCACTAGCAGTGCTGGGATTCAAACCCACAGCCTTCTGATAGCAGGGCCAACGCCCTAACCACCAGAACACCAGCTGCCCCAAAACCCAGAGTGCTGTACATGCATTTGTTTTTTCACAATATAATGTTAAAATCAAATATAAATATGAAATAACAAATTAAAAACGAGGAGTCAGGTCTGCAGCACCGCCACCATGCTCCAGTGGTCTCTGGGAAAAGAGAGTGAATGAAAACACAGTGTTTTGAGGGCTGTATGATGTTCTCTAAACTCAGAGAGCTGAATGCCACAGGCAGGCCGCTCTAAACCTGCTGGACAATACTGATAAGAGCCCTCTTTCTCCCGGCACTCGTCCTGCCGCAGGTTCCTGCAGGAGCCTGATCCTGGCCTGCTGCGATAACTGGCCGATGGCGCGCCAATAGAGAGCTGCTCCCAGAACAGCAGGGGCACGCTTCAGCCTCCAGCTGACAACACTTCCCCGCCTCTGAGAGGACTGTGGGGAGTGTGGACCACATCAGCACAGGTTTGGCTGACAGGGAGAAACGCACACAGCCTTTTGTGGTGCAAGATGCCACAGTGCTTTATAAACTGCTGTATACTCTCCACTGTAGGCTATTCTATTGATTTCTATTCAATTTCTACATCACTTTATACTGTCAGAGAAAAACAAGCATCTTCAATATTTTAGATTTTAATTGTCGCTGCCTTTAGACACCCTTTACATTATGAGAGACTTCCACAATTAAATATTTTTAGATTCATTTTAGAACATTAGAAGTAAAACATTTTGGCTATAAAGTTGCCATTTTGAAGGTACTTTCTTAATCACAATAATAAAAAATATCTATTTATATATCTATATACATTGTTAAGCATATTCAACAGCAGATATTAATTATTTATAATAATGTCATTGTAAATAAGTAATTTAACATCAACATTTAACTTTAGACACTAGGGGGTGCAGTGATGAGTCTTGAATTGAATTTTTGTTTTGGGAGGGGCTTAATCTTTTTGTCCATTGGGCCTGTAAGAACGTAATTATGCCACAGCAGCCGCTATTTACATCTATCCAGAATTATTTGAAAGTCTTTGCAAATAATGAACAGAAATAATGAACAGAAGCTTTAGATCCTGAGTATGACTCACTCTGTATGTCTGAAGTGCTTCAAATGTTTCATACTAGCTTAATCATGCTAGTCGCCATATCCTCGGAAGGCACTTTGCGAAAGCAGTTCTATTGATTGTCTCTATATTTATTGATGCTATTTTGGTTCTTTAGTTAAAAGCTGGAGCTAAAAGCTAAAGCAGAAATCAAAAGTCACCCAAATTATTTATTTAAATCAACCTCCACACTTCCCTCATTCTCCCCAAACTGCATTCAGGTCTTCATTAAGGTGGTGCAGACTTTACAATATGGTTTAGGGTGCAATATGACTTTCTGTGAGCAATAAAACCTCAATGCCTTGTAAAATGTTGTCAGATAACAAAAACAATGGCCTCCTAACAGAGACCACTCTCATGTAGCTGACAGGACCTTCCTGCATTTTTCTCGTATGAGTTTTGTGACTAACATGTGTGAGGGTTTATTTACCATCTGCCACTGCACAATTTTTCTAATGCTGCTGCTGCTACTTTGTGTAATATTTTATTGCTGTCTACCTCAGTCTTTGGATTCCTTTGCATTTTTTGCACACTTGATGTCCGCTGCTAGAAAAGAGTGTCGTTATACTGCACTCACTCACACTAGTGCTGTTACTGCTGCTGTAGGCTGTACTGTATGCTCCGAGGGCCCCAACTACTGGGCGTGGACCGGTATCGGTTCGTAAGTAATTTGGTACCCAGCCGCACAGAAAGCAGAATAAAATGTATTGACTATTGAGTCTGAAAGATCTTTTATTTTGAAAAACCCTTGCCTTGGTCACGTGATGCGGTACACCAGAAATTAAGCCCACAAGCTAGCAACAATAAGCAAAGACAATACTTTACGCTCCTTGTTTTTAGTTGTATCCTCTCTTTAGACCTGTCCTGCCCAGTCTGTGTAGTTTTGGTCTGTTTTTGTTCTTGAAATGACAATAAAAACGGACTTGACTTCCAATTTATTTTTAAAAGACATAACTGTGTTCTTTAGAACAGGTAGCTTTGGTTAGTGTGCCTTTAAGACTCCCATATGTAACAGCCCTCACGTAAAAGACTCCTTTTAATGGGCGGAGCTCAGCCTAGGCAGATCCATTCTAAAGGTGCTGCCATACGGACTGGGGAGCGCATGAGGAGTACAGATTGAAACATAGGCAATGTTTACATCCTTCATTACGTGGTGTGATGTGTTGTAGTTACTTCAGAGTGGCGTTATGTCGGCTGTTGGAGGAGATGGTGTAAAAAGGATGGCAGGAAACAAACGCAGTAAAATGGTGTTAGTTTCATAATATTCATTATGCTCAGTGATGAGTCACCTGTCAGTCTGACTAGCAGTAATTGCTAAATTGTACAGAAAAGCAATTACAAATACTGGATCCATCACACTGGGGCCTGGCACGTATGTTTTTGTTGCCACATTCACAATCTACCCCACGATTCATGAGTAAGTGAGGTAACTTAATATACTTGAATCCTTCGACCACAGTTAACCTGATTATATAGCAATAATAAGTCAAATGTACACTTTGAGCCATTTTTGTACTTGGGCCTACAGCATCACACAGAAGGCCAAACACGAGCCAGCCCTGTTTCCATTGGCCCATGAGTGCTGTAAAGTTCTTGAGGTTTCTTTGTTGGTTTTGCTGGTGAGCGTATATGTGCATGTGCGAATGGCATTTTCTGCCCTCGAGGAAAAAGACCACAGACCCCACTTAACCTGGTTTTCACGAGTTTCCTCTACAGCTCCAGGCCTAATCTATCGCACAGGATTCAACACAACAGGGCAGGACACAGAACTGTACTCGACTCACAGAACTGACTCGACTGTCAAATGCAAAGGTTACAATAGTGATCTACCTCTCGCTCTTTCTCTCTCTCTCTTTCACTCTTGCACACATGATGTGTAGAAACAGGAAGAAAGACAGGAAATCAAGTGGCGTAGTGGTTCTGCTGCTTGTCTAATATGACACACATTCGAGAGAGAGGCAGAAAATGGCTCGAGTTTCTAATTCGCGTCTGGCTTAACTGAAACCTTAGCCTCCAGATGACTGGACTGGACTGGACTGGGTGAAGAGTTTAACTGCTCGCCTGCTTCTACATGTACGTGTGTGTAAGAAAGTGAGCACGTGTGCCAGCTGTCTATCAACACGTGGTTTCCATGTCGAAAGCGACCGTTGCTAAGCTCACCGTCCTCATCTTCCTCGCCTTCATCATCTGCCTGCCTGAGTTCTTTCACTCCGACACAGGTAAGAGTCTGAGAGACCACCTGCTCCTGAACAACGTCTGATTAACCCTGTGTGACCTTTGGTCTGGGCGGGACTGAAGAATTCTCCATGGCAACATTAGAAATCGGTGCAGCTGTTAAATCGCCCAATATTAAGACTCTAGGATACAATTCGTGATCATAAATTGATCCCATTGATGCGTCATCAAACAAAGATCACTAGAGTGTTACACTGTAAACAGAGCTCAATGTTACATCACCATTCAGATACTAGAATCTGATTAGTTTGCCACTGTTACATCATAAACAGATACTTTTTTGGTAATAAAGCCCATAATACTGATCTCCAATCAGCTGCAGTGAGGCATTTAAAGCGTTTAAGGCTGGCAGGTGTTTGAAAACTGCCCTCAGAACAGAACAACACTTTTCATGTGTATCAAATATAAGTAAAGGTCATAATCTCTAAACTACATGAGCATGTTTATAACTTATAAATACTTTTTAAAAGGGCATCACTTAAATTTTTTCCGGTTTTACGTAAATGCTAAATGCTAAATATGATCATTATTGTGAACAGAATGAAGCAGTCTGTGTTCATTACTGTGCCTTTAAGACTGATGTAAACTAACTGATAGGATCAGTGGCCTCGTTCAAAAAGCAGCCCATACTGAACACAGGATCAAAACAGGATGTTTTTGCAGTATAGTTTCCATGAGTGGACTGAACTGACTGGGAAGCGAAAGAGACTTCAATGGTGTTTACATTCTTCTTCAATCTTTTTTATTCCAAAAAGGTCAAGGGTGTTTACAATGTGTTCCCTGTTGGGGCCATTTTAAGGGGACTAATGAAGGTGGCTGATTCTGTTACATGACCACATTCTACATTAGCTCTACTTACAGGTCATACTGAAAGTCTGGTCGGACTGTAACAGGCAAGTTGCTCCAGGTTTCTGGCCGTCGATCATGAGAAGTTGAAAGGTTGCAGGCTGACTCATCAGTCCTGAGCTGTGTGTGTTTGTATGTGTGAGAACTGCACATCCTGTGTGAAGCTCAGCATTTTCATTTCTTATAATCCAAGGGTTCTGCTCTCGTGGTGACCAGAGATGATCCCTGTGCAAGTGCATGGTTTCATTATGCATGCATGCAAACACATCCAGTACTGAGTCTCAGGCTCTCGTGCAAACTGTTTAAAGCCATTTCTCTGAGCTGTGAGGGATTTTCATCAGGATCAGAAACGTCTCCTGACTGCACAGGCACGCAGAGACAAGAACAAAATATATCTAAACAAAAATCGGAATCAAAAATGCTTAGTACTGAACCCACTATGCCAGAGGTCCCCAACCACCGGGACATGAGTCACTTGGTATCAGGCTGCACAGAAAGACAGGATTAAAAATAATTTATTGATTATCAGAACCTGAAAGATCTTTTATTTTGGAAAAACGCTCTTCTTGGCCACATGATGCAGTACATCAAAGCCCACAAGCTAACAAAAAGGAGTAAAAAACAAAAATCTTTGGGAAACTTTCTTCATATTTTTACATGAAACTGGTCCGTGGTGCAGAAAAGGTTGGGGACCGCTGCACTATCCTATATTAACAAAACACTGTGTTCAGTAAGCCAGGTGGATATAAACACAATGGATGAATAAATAAATTACTGCTAAAGTAGTTTACTTATGAACACAAATGTGTTTTGTGTGGTTTGGAGCGGTTCTCTATAGTGATTCCATTATTGCACATAAAAGTAGTGACTATTGTGTAAGTAAGTGTATGAATTTCTCCCAGCAAATGCACAGTGCATTACAACACATGCAAAAGAAACAAGAAAGCATCAAATAATATCATGATTGGTTTTGTTAGTAAAAGTACAGGGTCCTCGAGTTACAACACAGATCCGTTCCTACAACTGTGATGGAACCCGAATTTTGGTGTTGGTGGTCACTTATGGATCCTAACACAGCTGTGACATCATAATCAAGAACATAAAAATACAACTAAGCCACAGAAAAAGGAAAATGACAATATAATGTACTTGTACTTTTAACAGTCCAAAATCCCTCACTCATACGCCGCATTACTGCTTACGTACTGCTCTACGTATTCTTCTGCCATGCACAACAAAACTAGTTCGCCTA
>JBBPDH010000080.1:13497116-13508382 GCA_037974565.1 Clupeocharax schoutedeni
TCTCCTCCAACATCAGTGTCTGACCTCATAAATGCTACAGAATGAATGGACACAAATTCCCACAGAAACTCCAGAATTTTGTGGAAAGCCTTCCAAGAAGAGTGGAAGCTGTTATAGCTGCAAATGGGGAACCAATTCCATTGAATACAATGTCATTAATGTTATTTTTTGGTTGGATGTCCCTATACTTTTGTCCATATAGTGCATATGATTAGGGTCTAAACCACAATTTGCAAGAATAACACAGCAGAGAAAAGGTCAAATTCTGTTGCACAACAAAAATCTGTCAGAACCAACTGCTGTAAAACAGTGTATTAACAAATGTGAGGCCTGAGCGTGTTTTTGCACATTTTCTTTTTAAGGCAGACAGCTGCCAGCTCTCTCATTTTGCCCACACCCTCCATCCTTCTTTCTGTGGAGAAGTAGAAAAAAGACGACGGTGAAGGTCAGTTTCTCAGCCTCTGTTTATTCCAAAAGTCCAAAAAATAAAGCAGTCGATCCACATTCCTGTTACAAAACTCTCCTCCGGTTCAGCCCAGTCGACTCTCTGAATGGAAATCTAGTGATTCAAGTCTTTGTGTGTGTATGCTTCTGGATCCAAAAGGAAGCCTTAATACCCCCATCTTTGAAGGTTGAACCAATCGCTTCTCTATATATCCTGTGTGTGTGTGTGTTGATACAATTAGAGGTTTAAGTTATACACATGGATGGTCTCTGCTTGTTTATACAATACATATACATATAAAACTAATGAACAAGATAGAGTCACAGAGCATGGCATAGAAAAGGGTGCTCGGCATAGAATTTCAATAGGATTGGTTATATTGATCAATATAATATCTTCAATTATATTCTCTTCCTCTTACTTTTTAGGTCATATTTGACTATGGACATTCTATTCATCTAAAATCAGTGGCATCGTCAATATCATCGTCATCGCTTTAAAAACAAAGGTTAAACTAAAGGTTCTCATGCGTTTCACAGTTAAGACTGCATATAGTAGTGCACATCATTTAATGTACATGTTGAATGACACGAAGGAATAAAGAAACATCTTCTAAATGAGATTTATAAAAGAGAAACATCACATGTGAGGCATCGTTTTCGAGTCCACGCAAACTTGCCAGGAGTATTTTGGCACAGGTCACTATTTGGCATTTAAAAACACTGCCGGGGGTTTTGTAAATAGGCCTACAATATTAATATGTTCATGTTTTAATTCCTCGTGTTCTCTTCCATGGACCCCGCGAAGGAGCATTGTAAAAGTCTCAGTGGTGAAAGTGTTTTTCAATTCAGTCTTTTTTTTTTCTATTGTTTTCTCTTCAATCTTGACGACAGAACTATAAAACTACTGCTTGCATCGTCCATAGGCTACACAAACCGGATCAGAACACAATCCGAAAAAAACAAAAACAAAACAAATCTCAACAAAATGAACATCACGTTTCAACAACTCAAACCTTTTCTGAAGAAAACGAAATCATTTTTTTAATCCTGTCAAGCATTGTCATTAACATTAACATCAAAAGAACAAAAGTGTAGTTATTTACATGATCAATATATATATTTTTTTAAATATATGATTCTTACAATAGTATTAAATGATTCTCTTCAAACGTGGTATCTGCTTAAAATGAACTCGTTTGGCTTTTGAAACGTTTGATACTGAAGCAAATTCTTAAGGATATTTTACAATATGGAAGCAGGTTTTTTTCAATGTTACTTTTTTAAAAAAAAAAAAAGGATTTCAAAAAAAGATTTTTTTTAGTACTTCGCATTGCTCGAGTGAAACGAAAGAAACTCGCATATGATGCAGATGATTCAAGTGTGCTTTGTGTTCTTCGGGAATCCGAGATCCCAAAAACATGTTGCTATGGAAACAGATGTTGAGCTGCTCCTCAGTGCACGATTACAAGTCCTCAGCTTTAGTGTGGCAAAAAATGTCAGTGTAAACTGAAGAATGGAGGTGTGTGTGTGTGTGTGTGTGTGTACTGGTGTAGTGCTCATCGTGGGTGTTGTACAACAGCGTGCATTTGTAAACCAGTGTAAACCAAAGTTTATGTTAAAACGTCCACAATGTACATAAAGTGTCTGTACATTTTTCTTCTGTATGTACAAGTGTGTCTTGCAAGTGTGTGCATGGGTGCTTGCATGTATTGTATAGATATTTATGTTATTTTTTGCGTATTTGTAGTTATGAACATGTGTATGGGGTGCATGGAAATCATGAGTTTGTCTTTGACAGTAGGACTTGTACAGCCACTGAGAGTATAGGAGTTAGTGTGTGTACTTTACGTGTGTGTGTGTGTCTATGGATGTGTGAACATGTGTGTATGTAAATATGAGAGAGGATGTATAATTGTATGTGTGTGTGTGTGTGTGTAAGGCACTCAGGACAGCTCGCTCATGTTGAGAGGCACTGCCATGCCTGGTCTCATGTAGGGCACAGCATGGACGGCTTTAGAGAAATCTGGAGTCAGCACTCTACCGTTTTCCCCTGTACTGCCAGTTATAGACAACCTGGCCTTACTGCGCATGGCGTCCGTGAACGTCATCTAAATTGCACACGCCCACAGACAAATACAGATAAAACAGAAACACACAACATGGAAAAGCACAAATCCCCAAAGCAAAAAGCAAAGCCATTTCACACAAATACAGGACCAACAGGATACAAGGACACACACACACACACACACACACACAGAGGGAGAGAAAAAAAGAATGAAAACATCATCAGTCAGTTTCATATTGTATAAACACTACTAAAGTGTAAAGAACTTTTATAAGAGGCAGATGGGGTGGAGAATGATGGACAGCTAATGGGTCTCTCTGAGCGAGATGGAACAGCTAGTTATTTATATCTCTACGGCAAGCCATGGTGCCAGTCCATAAATAACACCAAGCACTGATGATGGCAAAAAAGGCCAAAAAAACAAAACAAAAAAAAAAAACGACGGCATGGAATAATAATCACAGTCACAGCTGACCATGTGAACGAAATGTACCATCCATTCATCATCCATTCAAAAAATCTGTTCATGCATCCAAAACATCAATGTCACCAGACATCATTCACCAAGTCTGAACAGCAGTGTGGTTTAGCCTGAAGAAGCGGGGATGCTGCGACTAGCTAACTAACCTAGTTAGCATGTAGCTACATAACTAAAACTCAGCTAGCTACATAAATAGTTCTCGCACATCAACAATAAGATTTATGGTTAAATTTCCCTTTATACATAGTTATTAAGTATGATTCACTATCTGTACATTCACTAGACTTAATGCTGTATAAAACAGTTGCTGGTGGTTAAAGGGCTGTCATTACATTAGTAATAGAGTAAAAATGTACATGCTTCACAACATTTCATTTTACATTATATACAGGAAATGTGTGACTACAAACATCTGCGAGATCCGGCTGGTTTGGATTTCCTATTTTATTTTGTTGCATTTTGTTCAAATTGATTTCTAATCATTTCCTCTGGTGAAGAGGTTTCAGACTGCAAAGACACAGTTTTACAGTGACCTGCAGAGATCTGCGTTCAAACTGCAAAATAAATATTCATAAAATACATACATTTAATAGATTATTCTTTTAACTGAGTAATCAGTTTTACTAGTGTAATCGTGACAGCACTGGTAGTTAACTTCAAGTGGAGTCTCAGGAGTCAATGCAAATATACACACTTTCTCACTGAGAGCTTTTCTCTCCGCTGGGACTGGAAAGTATGCCTGACCAACTTTAATGGTCATCAAAAAAACAGGCCCCAAATACCCAACCTGACCACAGTAAACTGTATTTTTAGTTAAACTGTTTCAGAATCTATAATGGACTATTTCCTGTATTCTCATTTTTGTAAAACATACTGAAACTCATATTCTCATACATGAGGTCTGGCTTTCAATTAGAAACTCAATTCAATGAGAATTCATGTTGTTCATAACCTGCTCTGTTTAGAAATCTATGCATCCATCTAGTCCCTCCAGTTCATCCATTCATCACCCCATGCATTCCCTAAGCGCTGTGTATGGTGGTCTGTATGGGAACTTCACACACAATCCACACACTACATATAAATATCAATATTGTTTTGTGCGACGGCAATGAAGCGACTGGCAAAACAAACAAACGAACAACGACCAAAAAAACAAAAACAAATCTCCACCGTTCCTACCCCACTAGATCTTAACACTCTCCAGCCCATACACGTTGTACCCTTCCTTATAAGTGGCAAAATTCTGAGAATTCTGCGAGGAAGAGGGGGGATTTAGAGCCTGAGTCTTGGCAACCTTCATGCGCTTGGCCTCAGCGCGCGACTTGTAGCAGAACTCCACCAGAGCGACCAGCATGGCCAGCCCCAGGCCGCCCACCAGGATGTAGAAGACCCCTGCTACATTGCTCAAGCTCAGCGCACTCGTCTTTTCCTGCAAAGGACGTCAAAAGATAAGTGTTAAAGATCTGCTAAAGAAGCTGCTGTACACATTTGGCTTAGTGTGATAGGAGCTAACTCCAGTCTTTAGGTTACATAACTACAAAGGTGACTACCAACTAGTGGCTACATGAATCTAATAGTGTGTGTGTGAAAGCACAACATAAAGATTATGTAGGAAAAAACAAGAATACAATAGGTAAAGCAGACAAAACTGTTTGGTGAAGAAGTGTGTGTGTGTGTGTGAGAGAGAGAGAGAGAGAGATAGGAAAAGAGACAGGGATACCGTACATAGCATTTAAGCTATAGACAAATATGCAAACAACATATATAACTTCAACATTGAGACAGTTGTTGCAAAGTGGAAAGAAAGAATAAAGAAGAAAAAGTAAGAAAGAAAGAAAGAAAGAAAGCAAGAAAGAAAGCAAGAAAGAAAGCGAGAAGGAAAGAAAGGAAGAAAGACAGACAAGTTTACGGCAGCACATAAATACAAAGGAGAACTATTGGGACAGTCTGAGCCTATACAGGTGTGTGTGTTTGTGTGAGAGTGAGGATAAAATATAATTAATACTTCTGTGCTTCTTTTATGTTTCATTAAAATGAATGAAAGTTAAAATCTTACGTATGCATCTGAGTGTGGGTATGTGTATGTGGGTGGTTGCATGCATTATTATGTATTAAAATATGGAGTCACATCTTTGTATAGGCATTTCACTGAACAGTCCTGCCTCTAATTCATGCGTTGGTTAATCAGTACTGGGGACTCGTTCTGACGCACACACACAAACACAGTCACACACATGCACACACACACACACACACACACACATTCACACTTCAACATGACTGGGGGAATTGTTTTAACTGACACGCCCTCTCTCCCTCTTACACACACACACACACACACACACACATGGGGAAAGGGTCTGGGCAGACACATTCATTCCATAACAGCACACAGACACACATTCACTAGTAGGGTTGGGGTAGACTGCAAAAATACATACACGTACACACAAACGAGCACACACACACACACACACACACACACACACAAACAGACTCCCTGCAGTGACTGACCTTACTTCCCGAGTCCTTGGATCCACATTCCCCTTTATCGTACCACCATTTGTTTTTCATCTTGTCTAAGACGCCTTGCTCACTGAGTTTCAATACTGCAAGGTTTACTGGCGTTCTTCGCGTATGGGGAATAACATAAATAACATTACCAATGTTATTTTATGTTATTGTCATGAACATTAGAACTCGCTAACAGCGCTGGATTGGCTCAGCCCTGCGCGTTCAGTGGCGATCGGCCCTCCGCACTCCATTTGGCAGTCAGCAATCGCGGCATTGCCGTGCCAGATGTGTGCAGACGCATCGCCGCGAGGAAGCAGCAGCATCAGCTCCGGCACTCTGAGCCTTACTCTCCCCGGTAACAACAATTAAGACAATTAACTAGCTGTAATTAATAGCCATGTGTTTACATTCCTTTGCTGATTTTGAAATAGTGTCTTTGTAGATTTAAATCCAAATTAGTCACTGTGTTCTATATAAAGCTTTGTTACCAGCAACTTACATTAAGCTACTGTCACTGTCTCCATGGTTACCTGAAGGGGATTCTCCAGCAGGGTGGGTGCCGGGGAAATGACCAATAGTGCTGCTTACTCATTTCACACGTTTTCATTCTCTTTCTTTTTTCTTTTTTACCCATAGTTCCCGATCACGGGTCTGACCTTTGACTCCCCGCCTCCGCTGCCGCACTCTCCTTTGTCGTACCACCATTTGTTTTTCAATTTATCCAGAAGCCCCTGCTCGTTCAGTTTTAGCACTGCGAGGTTTACCGCGTTTCTTAAACAAACGATAAAACAAATTCGTCAGACAGCATGGGGGGGCGGGGCTGCAGCGGGCCACACCCCCCACCAGTCGCATAGAATAAATGCAACATTGGGTCACACAATCCATCAGTCAATCAATCAATCAATCCATCAATCAATCAATCAGTCAGTCAGTTAATCAAGCAATCAAAACCCTTGTTGAAGGTTTAACTTTGAGGTAGACATCTATTCACTTTATACGGTGGTCGAGCTTTTGATAGTGTTTTTACACAAAGTCTTAGGGCAGGAGGCTAAAATAGAGGAGGCTAAGCAATAGCAATAGGTCAATAATAATACATTCACTCATTCTATATGCATACATGTGGTTATAAATTAGACATTTTAACTGGAAAAGCAGACACAATTGGTTAGAGGTATCCAAGAGACTTGCATGCATAGTTCAAACAGTGCATCATCATTGGCATTCACAATCTCAACACTGTGACTTCTTAGGCCTCTGAATGTTCCATATTAGACATTCATTAGTGCTCATAATCATTCAGGAGTTTGTGCATTAAATCACATGCATTAAGCATTTTCTGGTTATTAAGGGAACATCGGGTTTGTCAAGACACTATCTTGTTATGGGAGACCATTAATTCAGTCAGTGATAACAGACAAGGCTTAACAAGGCAAATTTCACTGGCAAACGTGAGACTACAATGGTAAGAAACTTTAGTTTTACACATTAGTTGCATCTTAGACGGTGCATTCATCAATTACAAACAGCAATGTCATCCACACCAGTTTACGTTACGGACAGCTTAGCAGAGTGCCCAAGCAGGCAGAATATCAATACTCCGGCTGCTACTGTGTCAAACTGGCCAAACATGATGAATTATTATGAGCCGTTTGCCATCGTTTGCCTCATTAAACGCAAGACAGGTGAGTCTTAGCACAAGAGGTCAAAAAAGACTTTGCAATTTATCTCAGGCTGTGGTCTGCAGCATTTAACACTATCTAAGCTCAGTGGTTTGCAGCAATATATCTAATCCCTGATGCTATTTACTATAATCCCTGTTGCTCTGCCACTTTATCCTAAAGCCTTTCACTTGCTAAAATGTAAATTAAAAATTAAAGCTTGCTGAGGCTGCTATTTTAGAGAGCTGCTTGTTGCCTGGTTACTAAGAAAGATGCTGAAACCTTATATACTTTACATCACCCTGATCTCTGACACTCAGTTGGTTACTTTGGTTACCAAATCCTACACTGCCGCCAAGGTCAATGTAACTCTTCCAGCAGTTGCCTAGGTTACTCTTTGGTCTGCATATCTTAAACAGTGCCGTCTCTGTGCCTGTGGTTACCTAGGTAACCTTTTCCTGGTCGCCTAGGTTACCATCTCTACTCCTTCTCAGCTGCAGTTGCCTAGGTTACCTCTTTTGTCAGAGGGACCCCCGGCCTACATCAGGGTAGGTGGGATACTATAACAACATGGGTCATATTGTTATACTACTCCACCCACCTTAAAGCAGATCCTTTGGGTGTAGCGATGCCGTAGCCTTTGGAGTCCAGGTTGCCGCCGACCTTCATGGTATCACAGGGCTTGCGCTGCTCTATGTACTCGTTCATGGTGGATTCCAGAAGGTACGCATATTTGCCTTTGGACTTGCGCACACGCAAGACGCCTTCCACCGTGTTCTTCACAAAGACAGACGGTTCGGCGCTCTTCATGTACTGCCACATTTTGTCAAAAAGAGCAATCTTCGACCTCTGGATATGTGGAGATGAAAAAGGGGAGCAATGAGATTAAAAAAACGAACACGGGAAGAACTACGCATCCACACATACAGACCTTAAACAGTAATTAAAGAAGATGCACACATTTGTACTTGCCAAGAAAATCTCAGTAAACAGGAAAGGTGAGGTCAAGCCAAGAGCTTTGTCTTATATGAATCAACTAAAAAAATACTCCCCTGCAACTTTTTTCTCTCATAAAAACAGATGCAGCCACACACAGGCGCTTCTCTCTAGAACGATGTACAAGATACATTTATGGTGTTTTTCTTGCTGCATTGTCCAAATGAATATCCATCAGTAACATGAATCTTACCTGTCTTAAGACATCAGCATATAAAAGCTGGAAAATGTCTTTATGAATCACGAACACAGCAGGGATAGTCTATAACACAACCTGAACCAGCATGTTTCACTCATTCCCCCCACTCATACTCTTATGTTTGCTTCTGCTTCAATAGCGTTGAAGGATAGGAGTGTTGCACTGAGGGTTGTCAACCATGGGTGCTCATCCAGATATTATCACATTTTTCAGATAAATCTGTTAAGTGCCATTAACCTATGCTTTGTTACAGTTCTATGTCATTTCTTTTTGTTCAGGCTTTGATGCATTCAAGCACAGTACTCAAATATTTTAGTACGTTAAACTTTTTGCCTGGAAATTTAAGTACCAGTGAAAAGTGCAATAAAAAATGAAAAGCAATTACACAATATGAATGTAAAAATATAAAAAGCATGAATTAAGCCATTTTTGTTTCAAATCAAAGGGTATTTTTTCAAAGAGTGCCAGAAATTCAACTCAAGATTTAAAAACTGCATTTCCCAAGATGCAGATGCTCCTCAATCTCACCCTGAAGAACTCTTTGGTTGAGCCTGCATCAAGGGTTCCATAGGCAATCTCAGTCTGCTTGGCGAGATCCTCTGCGCTCTCTATGGGTGACACCATCCTCTCCACAGTGAGGAAGGCAGCCAGGTTAGCCGTGTAGGATGAAATGATGATGAGGGTGAAGAACCACCACACACCACCAACTATACGCCCGGATAAGGACCTACATGCAACAAAATGCCATCAAACTCACATCCATGCATTCACAATTACTGCTCAAACACCCAGGAACCCTGGAAAAAGAGAGAACCGTAACAAAGAGTTCTAAAACAGTTCCAAATAATTACTCTATAATTGACTTCATGAACATGAATGCTAGGATTCTAATACCATGAAACTATTCCATTTCTAAAAGGAATACTTTCTGATGCAAAAAGATGATGTGGTGTTATTCTATTAGCTTCACAGTATGTAAAAAAGAGAATGCGAATGTAAATGTGAATATAGAAGTAAATATGAATATAGAAAGAATGAAAAGACAAATAAAAAAAGAGAGAGAGAGAGAGAGAGAGAGAGAGAGAAACGAGCACACTGGTATAGCTCTAAAGTGATACACACATTAGAAAAGTGGGGAATGTATAAAGTGGGGAATATGCAGCCGAAACACGGTACCACTCCAAGAGGGAAGAAACCAGCGACCTTCTGCTAATTACAGTCCCCCACCAGGTGAGTATATGCTCACGTAAGAAACCTCCGACCAAGGTTTAAAAACCTCACCTCAATCGAATGTTCCTACTCCTGCATTAGCAAGCACTTCATACCCTGAGACTGTTTCAGCTAAGAAAGAACAGAGTAAAGATCTGTTGCAACAAGACAGAAGCAAGGGAAGCAACAGGAGCGTGAGCATATAAACACCATGGCTTCTCCCGGGTAAACTGCTGTAGCAGAAAGACGCATAATAAAAGATGATGCGAGCTAGCTAACGCTCTAGCTAACATCGACTCACACACCAACCTTGGCGAAATATCGCATCCCTGCTGCATAAAAGCACCCAGAGAAAACCAAAGGCTATTAAAGATGCCAAATTCGTTAGTGGACTCGCTGGCCCCCAACTGGCCATCCTCGAATTCCTCCGTGTGCCACTCGTATGGGCTAAAGCGGCTAACGAGGAAGAGCACGACACTGACGCCGATGTAGGCAAAGACGATGCACATCCAGATCTCGTAGGCGAGGGGATCCAGGAAGGAGAAGACGCCTGGCTTGGACTTCTGCGGCTTCTTAATCATGATAGAAATGCCCAGGCTCATGAATGGCTTGGAGAAGTCGATCACCTCTTCACGGACCAATGTTATAGTCAGAGGGGCTACAGCTATATCTGCTTTCTGGCTCAGAGGAAAGAGAAAGGAATAGAGTAAGAGAAAGAGAGATGATAGGGAATGAGTGGTTGATTCCACAAAAATAAGTTGTGTAAGCTGGTCACAGTCTGTTACATTAGAAATAATCAGACAATAAATGGTGTAACGCATTAACATTTCTAAAAGAGCAATACCAAACTATGTACAAACTTTGTACTTTTTAAACTTCTTAAATATATCTGTATGTATTGGTGTACATGTTGCGGTCGTTCTCACCCCATACACCAGCTCGCCAACCATGCCATTCCAAATCTTAGTCTCAGCATCTCTTGCACCATATTTTCCATCTCCCACAATCTTTAGCTGGTATTTAAACCCACAATGTTTTGCGATTTCAGCAGCCAAGTCCACGCAGTATCCCTCATATCGTTCGTTATCAGTGAATAACTCCGAGTTCTTCTTCAGCATTACATAGGGTGCCTCCTACAAAGCAGACATACAGAAAATATGCTATATATGCTAATACATCCCAGAAGTATCAAAAATATGGCCTATTATATTTTATTTAACATGGACTTACCAGGATGGTTGTCACAATAACTGTCTTGTTCTCCATACCCATGGTGTCATTGGGGAAAAGGTCTGATTTGGTGACTACCATTTTATCCATCTCATTCCAGTAGCCAATCTGGTGGAAATGCAGAAGTATTCATTCACAAAGAGGTGTACGATGTGCACTGTTATTCATTCAGAACGTTACTGTTGAGAACGACAGAACTATATGGACAAAATACCATGTTTAATTTTACTGTTACACAAAGCAACTGCGGTTCGACTTACAATAAACTTCAAATACATAACACATAAAGAAATCCTGATGTGGTTAAATATCAACCTAGATTTTGACTAGGGATGCACTGAATATTCGGCCACCGAAAAATTTCGGCCGAAAATCGCAAAAATGCATTTTCGGTATCGGCCGAAATATTTTTTTTAACTTGACTGAAACAGTGATGACGTCATCAACAACCGCAGACTGCA
>JBBPDH010000080.1:13587335-13597732 GCA_037974565.1 Clupeocharax schoutedeni
ATCCCGTAATTTAGGTCAGGATCGGACCGATACCGATACAGAATATCGGATCGGGACATCTCTATTCACAATATGAAACATTGTGACTAATTTTTTTAAATCATTGTTATTTATCATTGTTATTCCAAATGATACACAGGTTAAGATCCCTTAATTCCGAGCACAAAATGTCCTTATTTTTTGTATGGTTTCCTGGTTTGCTGATAAATATACACGTCTGATTAATTCATATTGTTAACAACACTGATTAACACTTTGTTTTCAGATCTGGTGAGGCGACATGCTGGAGTCCTGGGTCTGAGCGCCTGTATCCTGTCCAGTCCGTATGATGTCCCTATCTGGATGCCCCGGATCCTCATGGACCTCAGCGTTCATCTGAACGACACACAGCCCATCGAGGTACTGAAACACTGCCAAGGCGATGGTTCAGTTGACACAGTTGTCCCCATTTAAGATACAATAACCCTTTATTAGTCCCACAGGTTTAAGTAGTGCAACCAAGAAACTAAGACACACCTGCCCTTTCCTTTTTAGTGCTGTACCAGCGGCTAACAAGCTAACATTGGCAAATCCAAGCAAATTATTTTCATTTATGTTTACCCAACAATAAGCTATAACTTCCACAAATGAATATTACCTGCATAATATACACACTGCAATTTAGTCATGATTTATTAGCAGTTCTTCTGGCAAGGAATGTATCAGTGGAATTATATGGGACTCTTATTGTAATAGTGATGAATTAATCACTGAAATGTTCCTTGAAGATGTTGATTGAGATCAAATTCTTATTCACAAAAACAATCTTGCAGATGACTGTAAAGAAGACCCTCTCAGACTTCCGCCGCACTCACCATGATAACTGGCAGGAGCACAAGCAGCAGTTCACTGACGACCAGCTTCTGGTGCTCACTGACCTGCTGGTCTCGCCATGCTACTACGCCTAAACTCAGGTAGACTCCTGACAACACACGTATACTAAGACAAAATATGAATCGAATATTCACTTAATGTAACCAATCAGATGTGCTGTGGGTGGGACATTGCTCTAGACCAGTGGTTCTCAAATGTTTTCCTTGAAGCCCCCCTTGTCTGTGTCCAAGACAAGCCAGACCCCCCAACCTCAACTCCTACCTGCATAGATGCACAAAAAGAAAAGTGATTAATTAAACTTTTATTTGCAAATAATTAACAGCTGTTGTCGGTTTTTGTTCCTATACTCTATACACATACACACACACACACACACACACGTTTCTTAGTCATTGGGATTTTATGAATTTAATGTGCACAAATATAATTTTGTTAACCTCATTGCAGAAAAAATCGTGCGCAAGGGGGGGCCCGGATCTCAGGTTGGGACCCACTGCTCTAGACAACAGAGTGATGTGGCTACAACAGAATAAAACATTTTTTTAATTAATTTATGTTACTGGCAATCAGATAAAATGAATAACAAAACCAATAATCCTAAAAATGCAGGTTTGATCATCAGTCATGCCATCAGCCAGTCAATTGCTAGTTTAAACTGATGTTGGTTAGTTAGAGTACAACACATTTTAGTTCTTCATTGGTATATGTTGTGCTTAATGCTGTAACCATACTGTAAAAACAGAATGTTATTACACTTAATATGCACATCAAGTAAACTTTTGTTTTTCTCCTGCTTTAGAATTCCTCATTGGAGTCCCCCAGTTGCATTTCTCCCTTTGGAAAATGTTTTGAACAATAACTGTTCAAACAAGAACAAGAGCAACTTCTACTCCAGGTGGTGCCTGACGAGCTTTTAAATGGCAGCAAAAACTGGGACGGACCGAGGAGGGTTTAAGTAGCAGTGGTTTTCCTGATATACTTAATATTTAAGGTTTAACTATTAGCAGGAATGACTGGCCTGCGGTATGTATTATTCCTGTACAGTATCATGTTCTGCTTGTGGAGAGCGTGTAGGTTTGCTTAGCAGAAAAACATCATCTTTAGTTCTTAGCACAGATCATTGACCACTGAAGCTCATTTCAGGCACTGCGAGTAAGTGCTGATGGGTGAAATGAGCAGGTGGGAGGTTTAAGACTACATTAAAGTCTAGAGGACTAATAGTGGGACTTTTCCTTTGAAAATGTTGGTCCATAAAACCAACCTATTTATGTACTTCAAATACGTAAATACATTAGTACACAAATACTTTATTTTTTGTATTTTTTGCAATGGCACTTAAGAAAAACAGTATTTATTTATTTATTTATTTATTTAACTTACTCGAGAGATTTCCTCAGCAATTAATTAATGGCTGCATAATGTTTTTTTGCTTTATTAGCAGGTTGTGAGAACCTGTGGATGTTAGAATATTTTATATTTCCTGCGAAAGAGAGAGAGAGAGAAATGGGCAGGGGTGGGAGGGGACAAATAGCATATCTTATCTTAATGCAGCATCATTAGCCTTGGCTGTGTGTGTGTGTGTGTGTGTGTGTGTGTGTGTATTTGAGTGCAGTGTCATTAAAATGGATGCAGTGACTTTTAAGCCCCATGCACTGTTAACTCTTCCATATGCCTCTCATATCTGTCATCTCTCTGCTTTTACATGCTGCATCTCTTACCCATCCTTTAACCAAAGGAGGCATATATAAGACACTAGCATGCAGAAGCTGGAAGTTCTTATAGTTGCATCCATTTGACGATTTTTTCAGTCCAAGCAGCTGTACCTTCGTATGCTTTAGACAAGACAGTTAGAGATTAAGGTGGAAAACACTGGAGTTGTAAATTGAAGCTAACCCCCTCAACAAAACTGTGTATAAAGGCCCCCACCACAACAAAAGCTTTGCGTGAGAAGGAATAGACACCTGGGCTGGGCCCCCAGTGTTTCAACACCCTGACGACGCCTCTGGACTGAACGGAGGCCCGTCGCTGTATACCGTAGTGCCAAATCTGCAGTGTTTAATTACTTTTGTGATTTTACCAAAGATGACAAACTGTTGATATGACGAGGAAAGTTCAAAGTTGTGCTGTTCGTTTGTAATAAAGCATAACATGCAGGCTTACATGTGTCTTCGTGGTTTTTATTGGTGCTCAGTCACTTAATTACTAGCAATTTCCTATGTGTAATTACATGTGCAATATTACTATTTTGTCAATACTTGCATTACTTAATATAATTAATATTTCTTAATTATTACTGATCTTATATAATAGTTAGTGCCAATAGTTTTTTCCACTCGGCTGCATTACGTACTTATAGATGGACAGATACATATTCAAAGCATTTCTGTATACACACACACACATATGTATTGGGACACATAATTATTGAATTATCAGTAACTGAAATCTCTTTAATATAAATTAAATTCAATATAATACATCATTCATTATATAAATGAATTCCAGAAACTGCTGGAGAGAAGGGTAGAGGATATATAAATGCAGTATTGTGAAAACTACACATATATAGTGGAGGATGTCGACACGTCCTAAGAGCATGTCTGATTTTTGAAGGGAAGAGGATATTTAAGGGGCTTTTATGCTTTTAAGCCTCGATTCTGAGATTCCCAGAATAGAGGCTGCTGGAGCTCCTCTTGGTGCAGTCTGCTGCGTTAGCCTGGCACCAGATTCGATGGTTTTGTTTGTTTATTTATTTATTTCCCTCCCAGAGCAGCGCCGCGTCTCTGCTGTTCCTGACAGGAGATCCTGACTCCGCCACCTGCTCGCTGTCGTTTGTGAAAGATTTTCTCCTCTGGCTCCTCCCTCTCTACCGAGGATGCTGCTCGACGGATGAACCGAGAACCCACCAGAGGATAACCAAGACGAGCGCACAGAACCGGTTTTTTTTTCTTTTTAATTTAATCTCGTTAATAGGCACATTTTTCTCTCCGGTCCAGGCCATCGACGTTTCCGATGAAATCTCTCAGCACGTCTGGACACAAGGGCAAGAAAATGGGTCTGTCGCTGGAGAACGGGGTGAGAATTATTATTTTTTCTCTTTGTGTTGATGAGGACGACGTGATATGTCTGTCTCATTCGAGTAACCGTTAGATTTGATGGCACAGACGTTATTTTAGAAACGAGGACTCCCAGCTAGCCTCCTTCAGTTGATGTAATTAAATGCTGATGAAGGAAATACACAATGCAGTGTTGCAAAAAATGTCTTAAATGTTACAGTAGTGTCTGTTCGTGAATACAACCCTACCCATCATGACCAAGGTGGACGTTTAACTATTTGTTGTATTCCAGAGCCTTTGGGCCACTAGACGCCACCTTGTTCAGGTGCATCTTATGTAATACTCCAGCAAGGACAGGGAGCTATATTTTTATCAGTCGTGAAGCTTCATGTGGTCTTATGGTGAGACAGACTCATTTATTCCTGCCTCTTTGTCCTGTAGTACTCCAGGAGGACATACTGCTCGGCAACAGCACGATGGGCAAAGCAGTGAGGCTGTGATCCCGACTCGTCTTCATGTGTACCATGAACAGCACGGCCTGGCCTCTGGACCTGGCAGACATCGGGATACGCCAGGCCTTCAATGGCACTTCAGGGCAGGGTGCTGCCCCGGCCAGCGGCTGGGCCTTGATCCACACGGCTACGCTGGCCTCCTGCTCCCTGCTCCTCATCCTTATCTTCTGCCTGGGCTCCTATGGCAACCTGGTGGTGTTCCTGTCCTTCTTCGATCCTGCGTTCCGCAAGTTCCGCACCAACTTCGACTTCATGATCCTCAACCTCTCCTTCTGTGACCTCTTCATCTGCTGCGTCACCGCACCCATGTTCGCGCTTGTGCTCTTCCTGGACGCGGGGGACAGCGGCGGCGGTGTTTCCAAGGGCTTCTGCTTTGCCTTCCACCTCACCAGCTCAGGTTTCATCATTATGTCCCTGGAGACGGTGGCCGTCATCGCCCTGCACCGGCTGCGCATGGTTCTGGGCCAGCAGCCGAACCACACTGCCTCCTTCCCCTGCACCCTGGCCCTTACTGCCTTGCTGTGGACCTCTAGCTTCACCCTAGCAGCTCTGGTCACCTTGCGGGCCTACCCCAGGAGCCCTGGACCCTGCCTGCCTCACTTTGGCCTTACTGAGAACCGGGCCAAGGTGGTCTTGTACGTGTACCTTGCAGATTTTGCCTTCTGCGTGGGTGTGGTGTCCATTTCCTACCTGATGATCGCACAAGCGTTGAGAAAGAACGCCCAGGTACGGAAGTGCCCCATCATCACGGTAGACGCCACGCGGCCCCCGGGCCCTCCACCACCCTTCATTGCCGCTGGTTTCGAGAGCATGCAGTGTGCTGTCCAGGTGCCCTCCCTTTACCGCAACCAGACATACAACAAGCTCCAGCACGTGCAGACGCACCCATTCACCAAGAGGAACAGTGGTGCCCTGGTGCCAGGGGCTGCTGCAGGAGCCACCTGCTGCCAGATAGTGTCCACGGTCAATCTAGCGACAGCAAAGGACTCCAAGGCTGTGGTGACATGTGTGGTCATAGTCATCTCAGTGCTGTTTTGCTGCTTGCCCATGGGCGTGTCTCTGGCACAGGACGTCTTGTCTCCAAAAAGTGGCTTCGTCCACTACCAGTTTGAGCTTTGTGGGTTCGCCCTCATCTTCCTCAAGTCGGGCATAAACCCCTTTGTGTACTCTCGGAACAGTGCAGGCCTGCGGCGGCGGGTGCTCTGCTGCCTCCAGTGGCTGGCGCTCAGCTTCCTCTGTTGCAAGCACAAGACTCGGCTCCACGCCATGGGCAAGGGAAGCCTGGAGGTCAACCGCAACAAGTCTTCGCACCACGAGACCAACTCGGCCTACGTGCTCTCGCCTAAGCCACAGAGGAGGCTGGTGGACCAGGCCTGTGGGCCCAGTCACTCTCGCGAGAGCCTTCCCAGCCCGCGTGCGGTGGCTGGACGCAAGCCCCGACCTCCTAGCACCTCTACACCTATTAACACTCGCATAGAGCCCTATTACAGCATTTACAACAGCAGCCCCTCGGCCGAACCCAGTTCCCCCAACAGCCTGCAGCCGGTCAACTCTCAGACCACCGCCTTTGCTAAGAGTTATGTGGCCATGCACTACCACACCCACCAGGAGGCTCTGCAGGACTTCGACAGTACCTCAGCCCATCAGATCCCCATCCCTTCGGTGTAAGGTCGCGAGCACGAGAGCATTAGATCGTCACATATGTGCTTGCTTACGATGTGTATAAGGGAGCATTATAGTATTTGTGTTTAAGTGTTTGGGTTTTTTTCAAGAGACTGTGCCTCATGGCACATTTCTAAAAAAAAATTAATACTAAAGGGGAACTGACTTTTCCAAATGTATGCATAATTCAGTGATTGGAATGTAAACAGCATACATTTTTTAGAGTGGTTTGATGTGAAAAGGTTAATTGTATCGAAATAGTTGGGATAGGAACAGGGGCCGCAAAATCTCCATTTTTCATAAGCGAAATGTTTCACAAAGACTATTTTTTAACACTTGAATGTACCTCTCCACCCTGAATTAATTAAGAAAACGTGCTTTAGGGCTAAATCTGCTCTCATTTATTTTGATAAACAGTGTCTCAGACACAAGGCGGTGCATTCACAATCAATTTTCCGGCATCAGACACCAAACCAGTTCTGACTCTAGAATTGTTCTCTGGAATTGAGAATTCTACATCAGATCCACTCTAAATGTCTTCGTTTACACCGTAGCTATTTCATTATACTTACATTTTGAGAAAATCTAATTCCCACTGACTTCAGAATGTGAAAACTTTCAACTTGATTTGAATCCCCAAAGTGTTATTGATGTTCCACAGCTGAAGGATAGTCTATTTTTACATTGACATGGCATTTTTCATGAAAGAGTGTCTTTGATTCATTAAAGGAAAATGACAGTATTTTTTCCTAAACATTTTTCTTTGAAACTATGTTGCCGTTTTTTTTTCTTCTAAAAATTAATTGAAAGAACTTCCATTGGCTTTCACAGGGCAGAGAACTGCGCACAGGTTGGGGCTCCAAATGGTCTTAACAGACTAATACAGTTAATACAGTTAAAATCATATGCACTGGCTGTTGTGTGGAATGTGAATGTTTTCATGCTGACTGCCTGCTGCATCACTTGGTGAATGGGTTAAATGCAGAGAAAGAATTTTACTGTGTGTGTGTGTGTGTGTGTGTGTGTGTGTGTGTGTGTGTTGGACAAGAAAGGCTTTAGATAAGATCTCGTTTACCTGTTAGCTTTATTCTGTCTTTATTCTGTGTTCTAAAGTGTGAAAAGTGACCCTTTATGATACACAGCACCCAGGGAGCAGTGTTTGGGTACATTACTCAAGGGTACCTCAGTGCTGCCACTGACAGTCCTGGGATTCAAACCCACAACCCTCTGATTCACCACGTGAAGCAGCCGGCAGCCAGAAACACAGCGCACGGGGAGCAGTGTGTGGGGACGGTACCTTATTCAAGGGTACATCAGTAGTGTCACTGACACTTGGATTCAAACCCACAACCTTCTGGTCACAGGGGTAACTCCCAGCTTCTTAGAAGAGGGGAACATGTGTGGAGTAGTAAAACAGTCACAGTTATAATGCATTGTGGCATTAGCAGTACATTAGAGTTTCTAGAAGCGATTTTTCATTCTGTGCCTTGTGAAAATCTATGGAAGGAAAAAGTGCTTGAGCTGGGGGTGCGCATATTTCATCAGTTTAAAACACTGTGGAAAAACTGCAGAAAAGTGGCATTTTAAGAAAAACATTGGACTTTTCCTTTAAAAGACTGTGTTTGTGAAAGTGGTCTACATTTTATATCTTATTAAATGTTTTGCAAGTGGATTTTTTACCCATGTTGACCTCCTGATTTTGAAAAGAATATACATATACATGCTCAAATACATCTTCGATAATAGAGAGAGGAACAGAGCATTTTTCTTTGAGATGTACATATATATATTTTTATATGTGTAAAGTGGCTGATTCTTAAATGCACTGTTCTTCTTCCTAGAAAGACTGTTCTCGATTCAGGCCTTTCCACTGGACCATGCATTTTTTTATGAAAAATGTAAAGCTCCAGCTGTTTCTGATGAACACTACAGGCTATATTGTGATTTTCAAGGAAATCTGCTTTATCACAGATTTTTTGCTGCCCCTTACACTACATTTAACTTCCGTTAAGGGCCTTCTACAGAATTTAATGATCTAGAGCAAGTGTGGCAGCTTGTGGTTGGACCTAGACCCTGCAGGAAAGTAGATCTCCAGGGTTCGTAAACACTGCCCTAGAACATTAGTTCCCTAAACCACTTAAGTAAACCTTCCTGGGTGAGACACTTAAACAGGTAAGGTAGCTCCAGGACCAGGAACCTCTACCTTAAACCATTGTTTCTCAAATCCCTGTCTTATCTTCAGATTCCTGAAGTACCTTTTAATGCAGGGGTCACCGATCCGAACCACAAATGACCAGTGCGGCTGCAGGTTTTCAATCCAACCCACCAGGAGCTTCCTCGACATGCTCTCGTAAAGCTGTAAATATAGAAAACGTCAAAAACAACATTTTCTTTTACATTCCAATTAACATTAAGGACATTAGTCCTTCACATCTCACTTAAGGTGAAAGCATGGGGCAAAACTTCACAGATGTTTTATACAAGTGACCACTGGATCCAACCTCAAGAAAAGTAGATTTCAAGGAGCATGAAGAACCTGGGAATATAAGAGAGAACCGCTGTTCTCTTTCTCTTTCATATTTTGCAGAAATGTGACCTAAAGTTAATCTGAAAGTTTACTGAGATCAGTTTTTATTAATCCGCTGAGCACTAGCAGGTGAGGGGAAATAATATTAATCAATAATCCTCCCCTTCCACTATTTGATTTCAGTTCCAATACTTTCAAACAATCTTCTAAACTAGAATCTGGTGTCTTGAAAATACCAGTGAGCCATTCATTCTTTACTTTTTAGCACTTGGTCTTAACGGACGTCTCAAGTGGATGGTTTTAGCTGTCGTACTTCATTTCAAACAATAAGTACTGCTTGTGTTATCAGGATGGATCAGTACTACTATGTGCCATAACCTGAACCTACTGTACTTCAGCAATCAGCTACAGCTTTCATCTAAAGGCAATAGTAAAGACTGCAGAAGGGTAGATCTCCAACAACATTACTGTACAGCGCTGAACTTCCATTCTTTGGCAACAAACACCTGAATCACATCAAGGCCTGCTGGCAAACAGCTCCATCTAGTGTTTAATGCAAGTTCTCATGATGGCCTCAAAGCTTTTTAGTGTTTGACACTGTAAGTACAACCCCTGGCAAAAAGAGTATGGAATCAGCCCTCTCAGAAGATTTAATTGTATTTAATTGTGTAGAGAGAGAAAAACAAGCACATACATGCCACAAAACTATTTTCTGGCTGTATAAAACACTTTAAAAAACAACAAAGAAAGATAACTGTTGTCAATGACAACTGTTTTAAAGATCAAAGAGAGGGAAAAAATATGGAATCAAAAAAATCTGAGGAAAATAATATGGAATCATGCACTTTGCATTTCTAAAACAAACACCTGTATCTGATTACACCTGCTAATTAGTCTGCAGTTAAAAAGAGTGCTTGCACACATTAGTGATGTGTTGAACCAAGATGATGGACATAACTCATGGCTCCAACACGAGAGACGTCAGTTGAAACAAAGGAGAGGATTATCAAACTTCTTGAAGAAGGTAAATCTTCACGGAGTGTTGCAAAAGATGTTGCTTGTTCCCAGTCCAAAATCTGGACCAAGTACAAATCAAATGGAAAGGTGGTAAAAGAGAAGTGTACCGGTAGACCCAGAAAGACATCAAAGTGCCAAGACAGAAAACTTAAAGCCTTGAAAACAGAAAATGCACAAGAAAACGAATGAGGAACAAATGGGCAGAAAGTGGAGTCAGTGTCTGTGACCGGACAGTTAGAAATCGCCTAAAAGAAATGGGATTTACGTACAGAAACGCCAAACGAAAACCATCATTAACATCTAAACAGAAAAAACAAGGTGTCAGTGACTAAAGAAAGACAGTCTTGGACTGTGGACGACTGGATGAGAGTTATATTCAGTGATGAGTCATGAATCTGCATTGGGCAGGGTGATGATGCTGGAACTTCTGTTTGGTGCCGTTCCAATGAAATTTATAAAGACAACTGCCTGAAGAAAACATACAAATTTCCACAATCATTAATGATATGGGGTTGTATGTCAGGTAAAGGTATGGGAGACATGAGACATCTTATGTAAATGCAAGTTTATGTTGTGATTTTGGACACTTTTCTTATTCCATCAGTTGAAAGGATGTTTGGTGAAGGTAGCATCACTTTTCAGGATGATAATGCATCGTGCCATAGGGCAAAACCTGTGAAAACATTCCTACAGGAAAGACATATAATGTCAATGGCATGGCCTGCAAATAGTCCAGACCTCAATCCAATT
>JBBPDH010000080.1:13597832-13610952 GCA_037974565.1 Clupeocharax schoutedeni
TTTCGAGCCTATACAGCTTGGAGTAAGACAACATGCATACAGAGGATGATGTGGACAAAATACCCATTTGCCTAATATTTCTGCACTCCCTGTATATATATATATATATGTTGGTGCTGTGCTGTTAACGGCATTAAGTTACTGGAGTCATAAATATGTATCCTTACAAAATCAAAACTCCAGTAACAAGCATATTACCACCATAGTAGTACCCAGAGGTCAGTGCTGGTATTTACACAGTTCTGAGTGGTGATCCGTTGACCCATTCCCAGACGCCTTCTGAAACTCGGTCTGTCAGTCCAAGCCAAGAATTCTGCTTCATGATGGAGGCTAACTGCTCAACAAAGTCCTGTTTAAATCAATGTAAAAAATAATTAACACCAGTTTAACTCAAGTCCTCCATTATCACAGAATGTCCAGCCTAGCTGGGACACCAGCTACTAACATATCTGGCAAATAATCGAGTTAAATCTGCTGAATTAGAGAAAACACTATTTAAATACAGTAATGAAAATCTATGAGGCTCCTTTTTCATCCTTTTGCTAGTTGTTTAGGTTTATGTCTTTTGCTTCAAATGTAGTTCTAGAAAAAAAATGCAGAAAGAGTTTCTCACCTCTTCCATTTGGTTTTCTATGATCACCAAGGTCCCTTTGTGGTTTTCACATATGTGTTTGCTCTCATCCCAAGTTTTTAACTCCCGGGAAATCAAATACGCATGGTTTTTAAAATACAACCATTGGTTTTGAATTTTTTCCACAGATTTTTCTGAGAAAATGAAAAACAGTTCAAGCTACTTTGAAAGTTGATTTAAACCACGAACAACTTTTAAATCCTTCAGGTCGAATGTTTCTGATATAATTTTCTCCTAAGTTTACTTAGAACACCAGAATGTCTACCAAATAAAATATAAAATCTTAATAGTTATATATATAGAGGCTCTTTTTCTTCATTGTAATGCACTTGTAAATACACTCTTACCTAACGAAGAAATGTTTTTCTTCAGTTCTTTCTCCAAGTTAGTTTCTGTGTGTGACGAGTATCTTGTGGTTCCCAGCACAATGCAAATAATCAGCAAAAGTGCACACAACAGGCCCAACAGCACCACTGCTGTCTGTGCGGTGAATTTACCTGTAGGGTGAAAAGCTGCAGACTTAATGTATGCTTCAGATGAATTCAATCTGATAACTGTTGTCACTAAAGATTACTACAGAGTTTGCAGGGCGATTTAAAAAAGGAAGCGAGTAAAATCAGCAAGATGTTATTTTACTGTGTGTGTGTTTAAAGCTGGTTAGTGAGGTGCAAGGTGGAGGAGGACTTGAAATGATGCACATCACATAATTGGAGATCTGTTCACTGCGTTTCAAGTAAAACAGCAGCTTTGTAAACATTAAACAGCCATTGCTTCTTAACAATTTGGGTTTTTAGTTTTGAAAGTGTTTTGCCCAGTTTGAAAAATTTGATGTTTCTTTTTCCAAATTTTGGTCAAAAGCACAAAATCTGCTTCAGAAATACTTTTAACCGACTGGCATCAGAAGAGGCAGAAGAGGCAGATTAATGTACATATTAGAGCTGAAGCAATGCATTACATTTTCAAGGTAACACAAATGTGATGTATTGTTAAACCAATGCCCGTCACCAACCCAGTCTGGCCGCAAACTTCCATCTTTGATTTCATTAATAAAGGCAGCCAGAACCTTTTTTCAATAAATTGTATTGTTGTGTGAAAAATGGGATTGTTTTCAGTCTTACTTTGTTGAATAAACTGTGAATGCATCAAACTATGAACTCTGAAGTTTAAGTTTATAAAACCCCTACTATGTTTACAAATATATATAATTCTAATTATAAATAATATATAATATAATATTTCATTCCAATTTTTTTGCTGTCTCCTGTAAAGGTTATAAGGATTTCCGAGTGGTTTCAACAACAATGCTACACATATATACATACAAACATAAGAAGCTTTGGGTGTCCCTACATTAGCCATTGGTACATATTGTTATACTCAATAATAATCTCCCTTTAAATGATGTTGGTCAGAATCATGACAGAGCTTTACAAAAATGATTTGTCCAAAAACCCTTATCAAATATTTCTGTGATAAGCTCAATGTCATGATAAACATTAAACACATATGATGAGCAGCAAACGTGTGTTGTAGTAATCCAGACTCTGTAAAGACAATCAGAAGAACAATGTCTTTATCATACAGTTCACTGCATTCACGAGAAACCATGAAACCACAGATGTAATTCAAATCATGTACAGTGGTAAAATCTAAAACGCAGCATTTCTAATATACCTCTGGTTTGAGACTCCATTACTTGTCCGGCTTGCATCTGCACTGGAAGTCTATGCATGTCCATATAGCTCTCTTGATTTGGTTGAATTTGCTCATAGGTGTGACTTCTGCTTCCAGTGCCAGGAGTCCAGTTTTGGGGGTATGACATCCCTACAGTTGTCTCTTTGTGTAAGGCAAGAAGCACAGAGCGTGTTTACATTAATGCACTTCCTCTACAGTGTGGTATATGAATTCCCCTAAAGCACTGAAAAGAGAACAAAAAACATTTTTTTCTTCAAAATCATCAGTTTTGATCCCTCGCACGCACAGACGTTGAAAAAATAGCTGGGGATTTCAGCCCCCTTATGTCATGTCTGTAAAACTCGCTGAATAGACAAGTATTATGTTTCTGGCTAAAGTGCATTTAGGATATATACAATCACATTCATATAGGTAATCATATTTGCAATGTAAACATTTGTTGTCTTTGTATCTACTATAGTATGTATAAATATGTATAAATCTTTTTCTATTAAGCACACTTATGGACACACATATTTCTTTCACAATGATATGTTTGTGTGTGCATTAAGATTTTAGAATACTTAGGAGACAAAGTCTTTAGGATAATCAGGGTAATGAGTGTTTATGATACTCAGTTTAATATGTTTTTAGGATGCTTAGGGTAATAAGTCTCAGGGCTCTAAGTCTTAATGTTACTCAGGGCACTAAATCTTTATGATAGGGTACTAAGTTATTAGGATACTCAGGGTATTTAGTCTTTAGGATACTCACAGCACTATGTATTTAGAATAGGGCGGTATATGTATTCGTACCGAACCGTCACTGTACATGATGTCTTTCCGAGAAGACTCGGTACGACGGAGAAGATGTGATTGAAGTAATACGGAATCACAGAGGGAACAAAAAGCCCAAGTAAATCATAAACCTGGGTCGTAGTGTGGTGCAATGGTGCCACCTACTGGCGTAACACTTCTGCTGCCTTACACATACATGAAAATATAAGCAAGAGTGTTGTGTTACTGTTAATACAATGCTGTTTGTTTAAAATAAACGAAAACAAACGAACCGTGACCTTTCTGTACCGTTACACCCCTACTAATGCCTGTTCAAATTAAACAGAAAAAAGCAAGCACTGGGGAATTGTTGCTTCTTCCTGTTGTACCAAACCCATGTCGAACCGTGACCCCAAAACCGAGGTACGTACCGAACCGTGACATCTGTGTACCATTACACCGATAATTTAGAATATTCTGAGTAATAATTTACAGGGATGCCTTTTGGACTATGTACACTATAGATAAAGCATACAGAAAAATACAAACTCCAAACTTCAAGGGCCAGTTAGTAGCTTTTATGGGTATACAGGATGTAAGTGTTCCTTTTTGGACACTGAAGAAGAGGAATTATACTTTAATTAGCTAATCATACATTATTGATAAGTGTGTGTGTGTGTGTGTGTGTGTGTGTGTGTGTGTGTGTGTGTGTGTGTGTGTGTTAGCTCTCAGCGGTAATTATGTATTATTGATGTGTGTCCATGCTAGCTGCAGATTGTCTTACTCCACACACATGTGGAAACATGCCTTCACTTTAACTATTGAAGAGATTATTTTAACAATTAAAGACGGATTGTTTTAGCATGAACTCAAAAAAGGAAAGGAACCGAAGCCATGTAGCTGGAGAGAAAGTTTCTGAGCTTAGTATAGAGGCATGGAAATGATTTCCAAAAATACTTACATCGTAAAATCAGGACTTTACTGAGGCTACTGCACAGCATGACAAACGACATATTAAACTCTGGTATTGGGCCGAAATGCTTCCTTAAGAATTAGGACAGTCAGTTATACTCATATGATCATTTTTTCAGATAAATATAAAAAAATAATCACGATAAAATAACTCATGTAGGACATGAACAAATTACTGTGATTTAGCTGAGATTTAATTTTGTTTATGATTCAAACCTCACATTACATTTCACATTCCATGACAACCTTTATTTTGCATGGTCCAGCCTACATTATTCATACTCGTGGTTGAAAAAAGGCATCATGGTGATGATGAAATGATTTCATTTCGAGAACTCCTCTTGGTACTGTTGGCTCATAAACATTAGTAATAGTCCTTCGCCTCAGGACTGATCATGTAATGTCACTCTTGTCTGTCACAAGGTTTCAGGACGCCTTGGCCATGATGAGAATGCTCATGAGAAACACCATGACGAAGAAGATCCACATGAAGAACCTGTCCATTACCTTGGCAACTTTCTTCCACTCTGCTCCTTTGGCCTGGTGCGACCTCTGCTCGCGGAAGCAGTTTGCGATATAGTCGATGTTGCGCACCACTTTCTGATGCTGTCCACACAGACACGTGCACTCACCAGCGACATTTCCTTTCACATAGTCTTCCATGGAGTAGGGTTTGCTATAACCGTCATGGTAGCTGTTGCCACTGGGGTAGCCGTTGCCATGTTCGTAAGCGTATACATTGAGTTTTTCCGGAATGGAGAGGTCGCTTTGTTTCAGCTTCTCCTCGCTCTGGTGCAAGGGGTGCAAGGGGTGTACAGCATTCCCATCCCGTCCAATGTGGTGTGTGTATTTGGGCCGCTGTGGTTTCTGTCTTGAAAAGTGTGGCTGTGTCCTCGCATGGGCTCCATGTGGGCTGCTACGCTGGTACCCGTTTCCATGGTGGTTGCTGACATGGCGACAATCTCTGCTACAGTCATTGTACCTGTTGTACTGATGATGGAGCCCATCACTGTGTCCAATGTCACCATAGAAACCACTGTCAAAGTAGCCGTCTCTCTCCAGGCTGGCCAAAGGGTCCTCCGTGAAGATCGGGCCATGCTCGCTTTCAGGGGAAGTGCAGTTCTCCCCCACCTCATACACAAAGAAGATCTTGGACATGTAGTCGATGATCAGGACTTTGGCCCAGTGGGGGACTGGTTTGGCCTCAGCACCACAAAAATGAATGTTCATGATGAAGATCGTCAGAGACGTGGAGGCTGTGATCATCGTCATTGTTGCAATGTAGTACTTACCTACAACAGAAGAAAAGAAGCTGCATATTAAGATCCAAGGAACCAAACCCCTTCATTTTACCCCTTAAAATGACCCCAATTGTGACCTGGTGGCGGCATAGTGGGTAGGACACTTGCCTCTAGACCAAGAGATCATGAGTTCAAATCCTACCTTCACCATACAACCACTGGGTTCCTGAGCAAGACCCTTAATCCCAAATTGCTCCCGAAAGACTGTCGCCTTTAGGGAATGAGAGTCACTTCGGATAAAAGCATCCGATAAATGCCGTAAAAATGTAAAAACCTTAATTTCCAAGAAATAAAGAAACATTAAGGGACAAAGTGCGCTGATTAAGGGGTAAAACTACTGAATTTTCCTTTTACCTTTTCAAATTTACCACTTAAATAACAGAATCCCCTGAATTAATGCCTTCTGTTTAATTTGAAGGGGTTTCACACTCATGACTTAAATCCACTTCTTTAGATTAAACACTTAATTCAAATTAAGGGGTTTGGTGTATTTTCAGGGGCCGATTTTAGGGCAAGTTTAAGCACAGACATGGTTATAGTTACATTAATTACCAGACAAAAGTGACTTCTGTTCTACATGTACAGCATATGGCAGACTCTCTTGTCCAGAGCAACATACATGGATGCATTATCTACAAAGAAAATGTCCCTTACACTAGTTACACTTGTAACCAGACTAAGCTTCTACAAGAGTTGAAGTGAATATTCCACCAGGGCTCTGTCAGATTATAGAGAGAAGACATGGAATATAGATGTTCTTGATATTTGCTGTGAAGTTTGTATTAGTTAAACTGGTTTAGGGCATGAACATGCAATTATACCAATTGCTCAGTGAGCACAATAACAAGATTATAGAATTGGATTGAGATTTCACAAAGAAATATTCCAGACTAGTGTTTCAGTTATGTAATCTAATACCACAATTTAGTTTACTCACATTCAAACAGCCAAGACATCTTTGTGTTCAGTGTTTGCTTCTTTAGTTTTTCTGTAGCTACCTCTCATGCAGATAATGCAGCTAACCAGTAATGGTTGCTTGTGTGCACCACAGTACAAACTGCCTAGATCATTCTACAACTGACTGAAACTAGGCTGAGTTATCAGATCATCTGAAACAGACATACTGTCATCTGAAAAGCCACCAGTCGTGGGATTTTATGAGTTAATTGACTGCACTGAGAATAAACATCAAAACATAAAAAGTAATTTTTTGGAAATACAAGGTTTTGATCTGACAGCAAAGGTTTTGTGACGGGGAAAGCATTGGGAACCCCAAACGAGTGCACTGCATCAGTTTTCGCTTTGAACACCATATACAAGCACGGTCCTGTTACAGGCCAAGATTCTCTTTCCGTCCGCCGAATGACTCTCGATTTCTTACATCATAGCATGTGTCAATTATTCGTGGGGTGAAAGACATAGCATTTAAAATAATTTTATGTCATATTTTAATCATCTTTACTTTAAATATATTAATTATATTTCATACAAAGATGTCACTTTGAATAAAATATATCTGCTATATATGGATGAAACCCAAGGTGGTTCTAGTACAGGCGTGGGTGATACAGAAGTTATCTCATTCCCCGGAATTTACAGTTTCAGTGGAATCACTATATCAGGAGTGGTGGGGGTGGGGAGAGCTCAGCCAGTCTAATGATGAGGTGATGAGTCACATATCCAGAATATGGGTGGGAGTTGGAAAAAGAGGTAGCGAGAGGACAAAGGAAAAGCAAAAGCAGAAGCAGCCAGGAGGGAATACACTGGCAGACCGATTCAGGGTTGAAGCAAAGGGTCCGTCAGAGAGAAAGAAAACGAAATGTAAGAACAAGGCTTATCTGAAGATGTGCTAAATGAGTTTACGATCGTGTGCTAAAGGGTAAGCTTAAACGGAGCACTAAGATCATGAGAGAAAGAGCTAGTAAACTCTTGACAAAGGAGCAAGATGGCAAAACACCCAAACTCCCAGATGCTTTGAGAGGACTCAGGTTTTTCAGGGATACTAATACCTGCTTAGTCTTATGGTCTGTCAATCAATTATGAGAGGGGAGGTGCCCTGTTGGTCGAAGCAGAGGTGCCAGTACTAGGTCTCCCCCTAGTGGTAGGTGCGGGAGTAGCTGTCCTAAGCTGGCCCCTAATGTAAGTCGTGTTCTTAGCTATGCATTTCTTTGTGTAAGATTTTTGTTTAAGAAACTTTTATTGATGTCTTGCGCTTTTAATCAAAGAGTGTTAAAAAAAGGATTTGAATATATCTGTAATGGTGTCACTATATCAAAAGACATACTGTACCATCTCTAGAATAAAATAACACTTTGTGCAATGGTCCCTGAACTCACCAATGAGTGGCACGTTCTCAGACGGCGGCATGCTCTCAGCCACCATCATCTGAAAGACGGTGAGGGCCAGCAGCACCGTGACCCCGAGAGAGACCTTCTCCCCAGAATCAGCAGGCAAGTAGAAACCCAGTGGGGCCAAGAAGGAGATGAGGAAACAGGGTAGCAGCAGGTTGTAAATGTAAAAGGAGGACCGGCGTTTCAGCAGCACAGTGTAGGTGATGTCAGGGTATGGATCCGAGCAGCAGCCGTACATAATCACATTCTTCACCGCTGGCATGCCATGGCACTCCCACTCAACGTTCTCCACAAAATCAGAAAGGTCACCACCCTCCATCCCACCTAAAGAGATGTCCACCTATAAAGACAGTGGTGAGAGATTAGTAAGATATATTCTGGGTTGTTGTAACAGTCAAAATGTGTGTATGTGTACAATAATGTGTAGCAGACACCAGTTTTACGTTAAAGGAATAGTTGGACCAAAAAAAGTACATGTACTAATTTCCCCTTACCCTAAATGTAATCAGTGAACCAAGGTATTGTGATGAGCTGGCCGTGGGACTGGCTCCTGTGGGCCTTTCTGGGGTTAAAAAGGGGTCGGTTAAGGGGCACCGCTGTTCTGGCAGGAGAACTGTGTGGGGGAGGGAGTTGATTGAGTGCAGCTGGCAGCAATCTGCCGTTTTGGCGTGAAAGGAGTGTATGGGGAGGAGCTAACGGGGAGATATAGCTCAGTTGGGATGCAGACAGCAAGAGAGTAGGACGTGGGAGAGAGTGCTGGCTGTGTGAACTGTGTGGAAACTGTGTGGAAACTGTGTGAAGCTGTGTGTGAGAAGTTAGAAGAATTTCCAGTGTCTGTCGACCCTCTTTCCTTGGCTTGCCACAGTACGTTTGATGTCCATTTCACCACACACCACACCGATGTAGTTACACACTAAATAAATTGTAGTGAAGTGAAAATCTGGTCATACGTAAACAGCACAAAATTCAACCTCTGCATTTAACCCATTCACCAAGTGAAGCAGGGGGCAGCCATGAACACAGCGCCCGGGGAGCAGTGTGTGGGGACAGTACCTTGCTCAGAGTACCTCAGCGGTTTTTGGGAACCGAACCTGGACTTTCTGATCGCAGGGTGAATGCCCTCACCACTAGGCTACCAGCTGCGCCAGTTTTGCCCCTTCCACTCATGATGCACTTCTTTTGAGCTTGGTGAGCAAGTAGCGGGGAAAAATTGTACACTAAATAAATTGTCTCAGAACTGTATCGCATGTAATCATCAATTTCTCGCTTTTTGGACTTTTGTTTCTGCTGTCAAAATATATGAAGCTAAGGTCACTGCTGTCTCTCACAGATAAAGAATTGCACACTATAGCGCAAAATGTCTGTCCTATCATGTTCTCTACGTGCCACTACCAAGAGCCCTTACACACTGCCCATTGAGAAACTTCTTCCCCTTCCAATACCCAACAGACCGTGCTGCTGACTTCATCACAGTTAAGCCTCACTCAAAGGGCCACACTACAGGTTTGGTTATGGTAGACCATTTTACCAAGAGCTGCCAGTTTATCCGCCACAGTCCTATTTCCTTTGCTCACCAGGTGGCAAGGCTCTGTTACAGTCCATGTTTCAGTTATACTGACATCCTGTCTGACCCTAGACCCCAGGTCGTGTTTCATGTCTGAAGAGCATTAATTTATAATCTGGGGTCTGTGGTCAGCCTGACCTCTGGATATCATCCCCAGTCTAACAATCAGAAAGAATGTGACATTTAAGATATCAGCAGGTTCTATGTGCATGCAGCATAGCCAGCGGAACAACTGGGCAGAGTCTCTCTGTTGGGCAGAGTATGCACAGAACCTAGTGTCATTTTAGTGTGTGCTCGAGTGTCAACCCCCATCAGCACATGGGATACAATGTCCACCAACATCTGGGAAGGAGCTCTCCAATCTCAGATCAGTGGTCCCAGGATTGTTAGACAGGGGGAGGATAGCCTATGCTCTGCACTTTGGATTTGAGTGTCTGCAAACTCCTGGATTCCCATTAACTGTGGGTCACATTCAATATCAGGCTGACTGGGAAGGTTACAGTCACAAAGAGCATAGATGTCTTTGGCCCAGGACATTCTCAGCCAAAAAGTTCCACAGTAAGCAGCTTGATTGAAGCAGTGCAGTGTGTTTGTGTTCTCACATTATGTGTGTTTACAGGCTCATAACCAAGACCAAGTATACAATGATGAAGTAATAATTGTAGGAAATGTTAATATTTAATATGTAATGAGCCACTCATTACTTAAAGCTTTATCTTTGATTATACTGTGTGCTTCCCCAGGATACAGAAATCTTAGATCATTCTTTCATCACTTATGAGCTTCTTATTCGTCTGATGCACATCCCCTCACTTTTGTGTTAGACATACAACATCCTTTACAGCTCATAGTTTCATACCTGTAGTCTACACCAGTGATGAGTTTATTTATAACAATATTAAATGATATTTTCACGCCAACCATGCCTGCTGTCTAATACAGCTGATGCAGATATTGATTCAAATATTCTGCAACATATCTCCTCGTCAACATTTTTTTATTGTACTCTTAATTAAGACTTTTCAAAGAAGTCTTACCAGAATACCAGAACAACTGGGCCTCTTTTAGCCTTAACAAACTTCTCTAATAGCCGTGGGTATACAGCAAAAGTAGCAGTTATTAAACCACTCACCAAGAAACCAAATTTAGATCTTCTAAGACCTCTATTATTTACAGGTATCCGCATGCATGGGATCAGCTTCCACTGCTGCATGGATGAGACACAATTGAACAAATCAGCCAAACCACAGCATAGAATGAGGAATTTGGACATTTTACTCAGTTGTGTTGTGGTGAAATTGAGAATTGAAATTGACACTCAAATTCCTTATTAATACTCACAGTTGCTGAATGCCTTTGTGAAATAGTCGCCTCTTTGGAGTCACAATGCTTTTTAGATCAGAGTCCTAGCTATTTACTGCCGCCCAGAATTTTTTTTAAAAAAAAGCTTTTTTCAACCTTCCCAGCTTTGGAATAATCTTCTAGTTAATGGGCGATACTATGACACAGTCTTTGTCTAGGCAGCAAAGTCTAGGCAGAAAACCTACTTGTTTTACAAATGCAGAGAGTCAGGGCAAACTTGGATGTTGGTGTTGGCATCGCAGATCTCTCAAGCAATCACTCAGTTTGGTTGACAGTGAGATAAGAGGGCACCAGTGTCTCAAAGGGGTTCTCATGTCTGTGAAACCCATCGGCTCTGTTTGTTAGCTAGACTATCAGTTAGACTATATAGGTCTGCAGGAGTCGAGGACTCTTGCTTACCTTTCCTCCAAATCAGTTTGATTACATTTACTTTTGGGTTAAAGGGAACACTGTGTACATTTATTTTTCCCCACAAACTATCAATAGTAAGCTTGTTTTAAAAGTCATGTTTTCCTGTGGGTTTGCATCCAGACAGCATGTCAATATGCCTTTGTTTGTATGTATTTCAAGCTTCACCTGGTTGCCATTGTAGGTCCAGGAGCCGAAGGTGAGGTTGCACTGCTGGCTGTCAAAGGGGAAGTAAGAAACATCCACAACACAAGAGCTCTTGGTGATGGCCGGGGCATCCCATGTGATCTCTCCCGTATACTGTAACACTACATTAGTGTCAGGTGGACCTGACGAGTCTTCTTCATCAGCACTGAGAGAGAGACACAGAGACAGAGAGAGACAGAGAGTTTGTTTTTATTCTTTGAAATTATTATTTGAGAACATCAGCCGCCCTTTATGTTGCGTGAACATTAAATGAAATGTTAATCAATAGAATTCAACGGATTTACAGTCTCAGAGAGTCACTATCGTGATTAATTGCCAAATTTGGCTAGACGGGCTGGGAGCTGACTTGATCCCTAACCATAATATTATTAAAACAAATCCACTCCTCCTCTATTCTAACATTTTTCATATTGTTTTGAATAGGAAAGGGCTCATTATGGAGCAGCCTCAATATTCCTGTGATTCAGAGCTACGGAACATATAAAAGTACATGCATAACTTGTTTGAAAACATATTTAAAATCATAAAAAACATGATTACTTAGTTAAAACATAGATAAATATATAGGCTTCCTCTGTATCCCTCCAGTGGCCACTATTACCGCTGTGTTCAGGAATTTATGTAATGTTTAATAGTCTAATATCATGCACATCTTGCCATTTTCATCTAATAATTGACATTTTCATATGGTTTTAACTAATAACCTGATAAGCTTCTCTCTAAACTCTCTAAAAACTGTCAGTAGTACATAAACATCTTAGCAAATTCTAGTGTGGTCTAAAGGGCCATTTTGCAGTGAGAATGTAATGCTATCTGAACAAGTTTTGTAAACTTTATTCAACCATAATTTTATTTGCTTTCTCCAAAACCCAACTCACTAAATTCACTAAAGCTGTGTGGTGATGTCTGCAGGTAGCGGACCTGGAAATCTTAAGTCAAAAAAGGGTATAAAACAAACAAAATGTCATGAAGCACATCCTTTTGATATTACTATTAAACTCCACTGCCTGTATA
Source organism: Clupeocharax schoutedeni (assembly GCA_037974565.1). NCBI lineage: Eukaryota > Metazoa > Chordata > Actinopteri > Characiformes > Alestidae > Clupeocharax > Clupeocharax schoutedeni. Next base: position 13,610,093 of record JBBPDH010000080.1, read on the forward strand.
ATGTAGACATTTGTGTACAACATCTAATAAATGACTGTCTCAAACACTGCATTCTTAAACCTTACAGTCTCAGACATTGTGAAATTAAAATTAAAATCAGGCTGTCAGAGATAACAAAGATAATCTAGAGTAGTAACACTTAAACCTTGAGCAGTCATCAACACAGGGGTGAGGCAGAACAAGTAATCTAGCAAAAGCAGAGCAAACGTCAAAAACTGTAAACAGGAGAATCATAGGCAAGGCTAAAGGCATCACTCACGAATCCAACAGAGGTAAAGACCCAGCCAGGCAATGGAGATAAATACAGACTACTTGGCACACCAAAGAAGGCAAGTCCTCTTACTATTTCAGTCCTTAAGTAGTGCAAGAGACAGGAAGTACTAAGTCCTGGAATCACCAGCTTTCACCATGACCTCTCATTCCCCATCCACATACGAAAAATGTATATAATACAAAATATATTATAGACAATATATTTTCACTACAAAAAATGGACTAATATATTGACCCAAATACATGACCCAAACACCAATATATTTTAAATATACTTTAAATATACTTTGGTATATTGTAGCATATTTCTAAAAATACATTTATTTTTGATTATATTTATTTTCAATATATGCAAACGTATATGAAAATTTATATATTACTTATATATGACAGGTGTACCCCAAATCCTTTTACTGCCCTGTATGTATTTGTTTGTTGTAATTGTCACATAAATTACATAAATTAATAAATGAAATTTAAAACAACCTAATTGATTTCAATATATTTGGGATATATAGGCAATGGGCAATATATGGCCTATAGTATATTTGTCTATATATGTGTAATTATATTTAAATATATATTTT